>KZ108419.1:0-72791 GCA_002116355.1 Dothistroma pini CBS 116487
GGCAAGGGTCTTGCTAACCCAACTGCTCTGCTTTTGTCGTCGATTATGATGTTGCAACACATGGGCCTTACACAACAAGCCAACAACATCCAGGGCGCCATTTTCAAGACTTTGGAAGAAGGAAAGGTAAATGCGCCCTCGACGCTATTGACCATCATGAAATCAGCAGCTGACACGATTCCAGGCACTCACGGGAGATCTCGGCGGCAAGGCCAAGACCCACGAATACGCCGACGCAGTCATTAAGAACCTGAAGTAGACCTCGACGAAAAGAAGCCCCTCGCCTAGACCACACCCCTTTGTAGATATCTCAGCGTTGTTTGGATTGATATCCGTTGCGATGCTTCATTCAGCATAGGAGAGGCGTTTTCTGTATCATAACCTCGAGCGTGTGATGCGCGCACGATGCTAGCTGCCGAGATAGAACGAAATATGACACAGTAAAGAACAGGCCCCTTCCACTATTGACTCTTAGATGGCTTGAGACGCAGCAGCAGATATGGATCAGTGGAATTCCGTCTGTGTCAAGTTACAACAGCGAAGGCAAAGGGCTTCAACAACAAGGACGCTTCATCTGCAAATTCTCTCTTGGGCCTGTGGCGCTAGTGTAACAGCAGGCAGCTGGACTCAACTCGGCAACCTGCCATACTGTCAGACTTCCTCTCCAAACAGGGAGCTGCTGGGCCCACCCGGCCCGCGCCCTTCAGCAGCCGACACAGTCTGAGTAGCCAAATCCTCGCTGTCTTCCACCTCCTCGTCACTGTCCGGAATGACGCGCTCGTTCTTGTCGCCCACCTCCTCGCGAGTCGCCTCGACACCCTCCACATCTCCACCGCCGTTCGCCGCCACTGTTGAGAATGGTACTATCTCCCTCTTCCTCTGCATCGCAGTCCTCCTGCCCCTTCAAGAATGCAGCCATCTCCGCCACCAATTCCCTCTGCAAGCGCCGAATCTCCGGTTCCTCGTTGCCACCAGGGCGCGCGATGCGGGTGGGCGGGCCAGCAACCGGGCCGGGGTAGCCTCTCGGCGGTGGCGAGCTGAACGTTGCCTGCCGCGCGATGTCTGGCTGATGCCGCATCGGCACAGCGTAGTCCGCATCGCAAGAGATGAGCTGCCCGCCCGCGGTATTGGCACGAGGAGTAAAGGCCGAGCGGAACTGCTCCCGCATCATTGTATGCTTGTCGCTACAGTAGGGTACGCCGTTGTCGTCGAGGCGCGTTCGCGGGCCTGGGGATGGTGCTGGCCGAGGCGTGCGCTTCTTCTTGAGTGGTGCGATTGGGCGAGGGTTGGCGGCTTGTTGAGCGGCGCGCTGCGCTTCGATGCTGCTGATGCGTTCGGAACGGCCGAGGCCGTATATGCCGTCGGCGTTGAAAGGAGAAGGATCTTGGGTAGTTGAAGTACGCGCATCGGCGAGGCTGGCCTCAAACTCGGTAGGAAGTTCGGATGATTGGGAGAGCGAGCTGATGGAGGACGAGATGGATCTTGTGCGTTGGATTCGCGCGCCGTCTAGAGTACGTAATGTCGCATTGTCGACCTCGAGTTGGGTGTCAGCTCGAGGTGAAGGAGGAGAGAGCTGTAAGACACTTGGTGGTGCTCGTGTACTCGAAGCTCGTTGGGCGGTAGGGGCGACACTTGATGTCAGACTCGATGCCAGCTGTGAGGCGGAAGCAGCTCGAGATGGACTGGCGGATGGTTGGTGGTTCGAGGTTGAAGGTATTGGTGCAGGTGTTTGCGCAGTGGCTGCAGCGGCGGCAGCAGTCGCAGCAAGCGCTTGCTGATGAGCTCGGGCGTCAATTTTCCTGCACTCATATCAGCAAGTCTAATGTTTCATGTGATGATCGAAGACATACCATTGTGCTGCGCCAGGGCCATAGACTGCGCATCTTGTCTGCGTGGTCAGGGAAGGCAGGCCTCGTGCGAAGACGTTCTTTCCACGGTGGTGGAAGTTTTCCTCATGCTGATGGGCCTGGACATAGGCCTTGTCAACCTTTTCGGGGGTGGATTGGGCTGACATCGTGCTTCTGGTTCGAGTGCGTGTGCTGGTGTTCGTACTGGTGCTGGTGTCGCCGTGAATGATACCAGTGATGTTTATGATTGGTTCTGGTGTATTTTGGTTATAAGTTGTTTTGTTGCGTTCGAATGCGCCTTTTGAAGGGGGCGGAGTGTCGACGCGGAAGTTTATCTCTTGGCACGCTAAGGAGGCGGAAAGGCGGAGGAACACGTGCTGGCGTAGGTGAATGAATCTCAAGACTAGAGCTATACGACGAGAGAGAGGTCATTCACCAAGAAGCACAACTCAAGGTCAGAACATGAAGTTGCCTTGATACAGGATGATTAAGAAGAGACAGGATCATCTATCGTGGAAGAAGCATTCTTGACGTTCTCGCTGACTTTTCGCATGAATATCGTCTTTGACAGAGCAATTGTCTCAGCAAGCAGTGTCTACAACAATGTCGAAACGTATTCACACATATGGCGGCCTTGAACAATGGGAGAGGCGTGTGAAAAAACGTTAGACATGCTTGCTCGAACAAAGAGACTGTGTTGCATGGAAAGTCTTGCGACTATGCTCGTCTGAGCTTTTCATTAAACGAGAACTCGAGAACATTTCCTGAAACGAGTGATGATTGCTAACGCTCGAAGTCCGTCGATAGACGCCCCGAACGACCCCTGCGGTCACTACCTCACAGAATCTATACTTTCCAACAACCTGACATTGGAAGAGTCCATTTGCAAGGAGACCATGGGCAGTACGACATAGACAGCTCCAAAATTCAGCCAATACAACCACCCACGTTGTAATGAATCGTTCCTCGTCATCTTTGTTGCCGTATTGCTGTGAATTTGAATTCATACCTCACGATCGCATTGTGGCCTATTTCCAACATCAACTCCAGTAACAGCAAATGGTGAAAGTCGTGCGAAGTCTAAAGAGGTTATATGGATCATGTAAGTAGCACGCAGTTGTACGTACTCATTGAGTGCGGTCCAAGAAATGTTATAGACCGCATGAATTATATGGTGGCTGCATTAGCCCCCAAATGACCTTCGGAAAGGCTGCACATCTGCTAAACCCACCTGCAACATGCTTTTCTACATGATCGTCATGCATTGAGTCTAGAACGCAGGTCACTTGAAGTGCCATTGAACTTGTCTATGCGGGGCGCAGGTGTATTTGCAGACCACAAGCGTCCTCCCACGAGTATTCTAGATCGCAGTGCTTGAGATCACGACGATGGTCACGAAGTGACAGGCACAGTCAACTGCTTCGGCAGTGACGGTTGGCTACATCAGTGGCAGTTCAAGTGAGCTGCACTGATATGTACTCCTCGATGGGAAGCGATGATAGTACACAGGCTTACATGTAACATGCGATCCGCCAGGGTTTGCAATAGTGCGGAGCGCAACACCTTCTGCTCCCTGGGGGTATTACTATCAAGATGGATCATGCGCCAACTACTGGACATCATGCATTGACTATAGTCCGGGCAAATCTGCCCTTAGTACAAGCGCTTGTATCGACCCGCCTTGTGGTGCAGTCTTGTCGTGGTAAACACTGAACATGCAACCGTTTCGAGTAAACGTTGACCTGGAAAATCAGCACATCTGCTAGATCAGTCTGTATCAGCTTCGTCCTCAGTACAGCAACGGGCGATCGCAATCATGTAATGTCATACGGCTGCCTTGGCGAAACACAAACACCTGTACCGGTCCTAGCCCGGACTTCAATACCCATCTTTGCGGCAGTGACAGCGTCTCTTGGAGCCAGCATCACTGGTGGAAGCTCTCCGTTTTCGACTTCAGCCTCGCAATCACAGCCGACGCAGTCGTCGGTGGTCCTTGCCAAGACGAGCTCTGCAAGTAAGCCTCAACCGAGCGGGAGCAATTCTAGCTCAAACAATGCAGTCAAATTAGCAATACCCATTAGCATCGTGGAATTCCTCCTAACAGTGGCCGCTATCATAGGATCGTGGTGGTGGGGAAGGCGCCATAAACGACGAGTTGTAGCTGTTCCACTCGGTGGGCGAAGGGCGGCACCGGAAATCCCAGAGAAGCCGCCACACCTGGCTTCCGGTATCATGAGCAACTCTTTAAGCACGGACAGAGGTCTTGCCTCAGCAGCAGGACCTAGCCGGGTCGCGCCATTACCACTTCGTACCTGAAAGCTTCAGCTTTGGCGAGCAGAGTTTGGACAAAAGCAGAGCCTACATCCTTGTCACTTGGCGCGCCTGGAAAGTGAACAAGAGAAGGAGAGATGAATGTCAAGACTTTGAATGTTCGGCAAAGCGTCCTCTGTTCTGCGGTCAAGGCATTGTCACACGCAGCGAGAGCCTCGCGATGACGCCGAACTCTCCGTGCCTACAGCTCCATGGTTTTGACTAATTCCACAACAAGGCGCACCAAGTCCGCCAGTACTCACCACATCGAGGGATCTACACTCGATACGACCAGCATCATCAACATGGACGAGTCTACCCCCGTAAGCGCAGCAAATCAAGTCGCGAACAGCTACGAGCTGGTCGAGGTCATCCTGCTCCAACTCTAGAAGATATGTCCAGCCAGTGTAGTCATATCAAGAAGCAGTGAGCAAGACCTTCCAGCATGTCTATGCGTGGTCGCAGAAGCTTCAGGCGAGAATGCGGATGCCAACAGATCGCAAACTCGGGTGTGCCGAGGAGTTGAGCTGGTTTCAACCGCTACCTGCAGTCTTCGAAGATTTCTGCTTGAGCGTCCATCAAGTTCCAGCTGGATATGAGTACGAACTGTGGGTCTATGTGGACCGCGCGGAGCTAGCATCGAACCGCTGGCGCACAGGAGAGAGTTGGAGGTCGTGGCTAGTGTGTCGCGCAGAGACGACTGTGACCACTGCTCAGGTGTGCGGAGTGGGAGCGAATCATCCTGGTGGCATTGATACTGGCGGGAGCTATCGGGTCAAGCTCAGTCTGCGCTGCGAGACAGCTGTTATGCTAGGGCATCTGATGGATGCAGCATATGAGCTCTCGGATTTGGATGGCAATTCCGGAACTGATATGGACATCTGGTTCGTCGGATTCATGGACGAGAAGGGTGCGTCACTCGAAACCGGCTCGTCCCTGTCGGCAAAAGCGGCCATGGACTTCGAGAAGGCCATGGCCTGTGCTTGGCAGCTCAAGAAGACGTGGAAAGGATCCAATCAGAATGTAATCAGACACTAGGAGTATGCGTTTTCCGAACGCAGTCCGGCATAATTCCATCTGGCCAGCCGAAGGCCTCAATGATGCTGCAGATGCGGTGGTTGACATAACAGCCGTTTTCGAAGCTGCAGAGAGACTTTTGAATGTCGCAAGTGAAGATCCCACTACCGCTAGAAACTGTCGGAAAGTAAGCACAGCGCAGTTAATAGCTGGAACGGTCCGCTTTACAACACACAAGCTCCGCAGAGGGGAAGATCCCATGTCCAAGGCCAGAGACCAAGAGTGCAGTCTGAACACCTGTTGCGGGGCGATTTGGTAGACTCATCGGAGCGATCATGTGCTCACATCAGAGCTGTCGAGTAGGCCCGGACCCATCACGAGCACGCTAGTCCCCATCCCCGTAATGCTCCTTCCAGTACAAGAATACTCCTGCTTGATTCAAGTCCTCACATGCAGCTGGGCTCGCCGGTCCAGGGTTCGGTATCCGGTGAACGGAGATGGGCGCGCGGTACAGATTGTGACCTTTCAGCATGAAGTCGAGCAGTCGGCGGAGTTTGCCAGGGCTGATGGCTGCTTTCCTTGACCACTCAAACATGATATCAAGTACTTGGCGCTGCAAGTCACGTATCTTGCTTCCGTCTGTACGATTCTGATCGGCTCCGACAGGAATGTATTTCCCATCGCACATAATCGCCATGTAGCACTTCGTGAAAGTTTCTTGGCAAGCTGAACCCACCGCATTGAGATCGATCTCCATGTGTCATTGACACAGGTCCGAGATTCCCTTCGCGTTCTTGACGTTTGCAAATCTGCCACAGTTCCGGTCACAGACGAGTCGCTTGCGATGGTACTCGCAATCCCACGAGATGTCCGCTATGATGACGAAGTGGGTGTACCACGCATGCTCCGAACACGTCCAGACTCACTCTCCGAATGCTGCGCACCGCTCGATTGTCCACATGTTGCAGCCACCACTGAAGATCCTCCTTGCTATGCATCCCGCCCTTCTAGCTCTTCCGAACAGTGTTGTACGTAGGTCGTCCCCGCTGTATGCCGCCTCGTAAATGCGTAGTCGTAGTTCCGGCGGTAGGCCTAACAGCGATGCTCGTCGATCGAGGCTTCAAGGCAGGTCAAAAGGACGTTGAGAAACCATCCCTGGATTCGTGTAACCTTTCCTGAATCTAGGCCTAGTGAGTACGCCGGCGTCACGACAACCAATGCTTCGACCTCCAAGCAGCGTCCTGTTACATGCCGGAGGCTTGATCTGGTAGAGGCAACCTAAGGTCATTTTCGGACATAGCCTGGAAGCCATCGCTCGCGGGATGCTAGAGATGCTTCTTTCATCGGCCGTCGTTCCGTTGGTTCCCATCAGGAAGTCATACGTGGGAAGCAAATGGTCCTAATGAGAAGTGCTTAGCTAATCTGCGTGTCGTCGTTGGTAACGCAGTGGTGCAATCTCATAGGTAATCGTTCGTTACCAGGATGAACGACACGGAGTCGAGCTCGAGAGTATTCCCGACATGACGGCACATCCAGCAAACGTGCCCATACACTGTAAGCCTGGGCGCGGTCCTACGGGGCCACACCACTGATTACGGATTGGTTGTGCGTTGCTGCAATGGGTGAAAATGAACAAGAAGATCAGATGCTCCACTCGCTCCCGCTCAGTTTCATCGTCCGAAATGGGCAAAGCTTCATCGGCAGCCGGCGAAACCTTGACACCTCTCTCGTACTGCTGCTGCACAACCTTGGAACTGCCTGTGATCAGACCATCGATCGAATCCTGCTTGAACGATGATTACATAGGTAATTGAGGCCGCATCTTCAACTTCTCTCCTCATTCCTCATCCCCATCAACACGCTTCTACACACTCTACGATGCCAGACTTTGCCTCCTTGGAGTACTGGGACAACAGGTTCGAGAAGGACAGCAAGCCCTTCGACTGGCTCGTTCCTGCTACAGCCTTACGAGATGTCACTCAAGACACGATCGAGGCCGAGACTCTGCAGAAGGCGGAGATTTTGCATATCGGAGCTGGCACTTCGGACTGCTTCGTACTTCGAAACTTGGTTTCCAACCCCGAGCAGATCCATAACGTGGACTATTCTGATCCAGCTGTTGCCATCGGACAGACCCGCGAGCGTGAGCTGTTGATCAAGGAGGACGAGACGGACCGAGATCAAGACCTCTTAGAGATCGGCGACAACAAGCATGACAGCGTGCAGCAGAACGAGCTGCCTCACAGTATGCGCTGGTCGTGCATGGACCTTCTCGATCTGAGATCTACTCTTGATTTGCACCGAACGCAACTGCGAGCCGGGAAGCTCTATGACCTTGTACTGGACAAGAGCACTAGCGACAGCATAGGCTGTGGAGCTGACCTGCACTTGACTCTGCCTTACCCTCTCAGCATTAATGGCTGGACACGGCGCCTGCAAGGTTCTGGAACCACACAGCCAGCAGATGTCCATCCACTACATATTCTCGCCGTTCATCTCGCTGCTCTGACAACACCGCGCACTGGACGATGGCTTGCGATATCATACTCTGAGGACCGCTTTCCGTTCCTTCCTCCTTTCCCGCCCACGACAGGCAATGGTCTTTTGAGCGATGATGTGATCAAGGCTGGATTTCCTCATCCTCATCAGCTTTGGAGGCTGGCAACGAAGCAGCGCATTGGCCTGGAGGAGAAAGAAGAGACTCTAGCGGAGAGGAAGAAGAGGCTGAGCCTGGGCTATGTGCATCGTCCGCGGGTTAGTCACTGGCTCTACGTTCTTAAGCGAACTGATGCTCTGGTGACTGCGTGAACGCGGAGGGTTGTCTCGTTGTGCTGTCAACACTTAGCGACTCGATATGTCAGACGCTTGTGCACAAGGACGTGGGAACGGGATACCATGGCGATCAATGGCCCTGCTACCATGCGAACAGCAGCCCGAGACGGTCGCTTCAGGTCTTCTCACCACATCTTGAAACTACAGACAGGCAGCATGGGACTTGAAGACCTCGATGCACAGACTGCAAGAAAACGGGTCAAGCGTCGTTTCACTAAGCGCCAGGAATTAGTTGTATCAGCTGTTCTGCAGCGGCAAATCACTCGCTGTCAAGAACGTCGCTGCTTTTGAAGATATCAAAGGCGCTATACACGCAGGTGGCTGTGAATGCCTAAATATTGGAGACGTCCAGCGTTAGCAGATCAGCAGCTATGCGCCACAGCGACAGATAAATGAGCGGTGCCAGACTGTCGCTGCTCAGCTGAGATAACAGCGTTCGGCTGTACCACTACAGCACTTGTCGCTTGGGAAGGTAGTGGTCTGCTCCAGCTGCACCGGGCCTCACGACTTCATGAGATTGTCCTCCAGTGATCGATCATGGAGATGCCCTACTCCGTGCTCGCTTCGGAATTCCTAAAACTCATCGCTACACACATCTTCGGCCTGATCAGGACGTGGAAAGATGGAGACTATCGGATGCCATCAAAGGCGTTCTTCTCATTGATCTTTGCGATGGGTTTTGGGGCACCCTCCCTTCACGTATGGTGTTGTTGATCCATGCTAAGGCGTTTGTGCCGCTGGTGGGTTGGTCCGGGGTGGCTCTGTATACATAGCTGTGTGAAATTCGTAAGCAATATTTCTGAACGCCATAATGCAGTCTCCAGCACACAACATTGGTAATTTCGAGAAGTCGAAGGGTACAGCGTCGAGTAGTTCCAATGGCGTGAGTGTCAACAGATGTGCACGAAAAGTCGTGACTTCGCGACCTCTGACGCGCGGACAACGTCACTTGAACACTTCCTTCTCCGACGACCTTGAATCGTGGCGACCTTGACCCGAGCACATGGCGGAGAACGAGAACGTGGCGAGAGGCGCATGCAACTCGTGATGACATGACCATTCTAGAAGTGCATGTCCCTTGCTTCACTACTGACAACACATCCCATCTTCTGCCAGTCTGAGCGGCGTACAGTACCGCACGCCCATCTGCAGCTCTGAAGAAAACAGACACTATGGACCCTGCAGACTAGGATTCTACAACCTTGATCCCGGCATCAAGGTATGAAGGGCAGTCCTCCGACAACGACGTCTTCTGGCCTGGAGACGTCGCCCGAGCATCCAATACCAGGTGTCGACGCTGAGGTATGGGACTCGTCGAGGCTGGGGCTGGTCCGCAAATGGGCATCGACTTTAAAGGCCTTTGCGCAGACTATCTCAGCTATCAGCTATCCCTCGGCTTTGCTATGGGGCAATGACCTGGTGTTATTACACAACAAAGCCTGGGAGGAGGCAGCAGAGATCCGTACTCAAGGTCAACCGCAACGAGATTCTCTACCACTGGACTTCATCACTGTCGTAACAGAGGTCGCTCAAGACAGTATCTCGAGGGAATCCCCAAGTGGAAATTTGCTCAACCAAGAAGCAGCAAAGTCCGGCAAATATGCGTCTGCAGTATCCCTTACACCGCTGGCCATATCAGAAGAGGAGCTGTGTATCATGGTCCAGATTTTCCCCAAATCCCAGGCAGGCCCCGTGAGTTCAGATGACTCGCACAAAGGCAATGCTGAGATGGACCCTGCTTCGATCACAGACCACAGAGCAATCGACGAGATACCACTCAATGAGCACCCGTTCTTCAAGCGATTCGCAGAGATGCTGCCATCAGGAGTCGCCATCTTGGACCACGATGCTCAGGCGATCTTTGTCAATCAACACTTTTACGACCTGACGACAACTAGCAACGGCGACGATAAATTCACTTCATGGCCGCAATCAATTCACGACGAAGACTACGATCGCGTGATGGATGCGTACAAGGAGGCGTTCAAGAACCAATCGACACTCCGCACAGAATTCCGAGCACGGGGAGAACCGCATCCCTGGAGATTATTGCTCCTGACACCTCTAGGTAACGACAATCTGCAACACGTCAGCGGAGACAAGTATGGCGGATTCATATGCAGTATCGTCGACATCAGCTCGGAGAAACAGGCTGAGATCAATGAGCGCAAAGCTGCCAAGCAGGCCCGTGAACGAAAGGAACAGCAAGAAAGATTTATTGACATGATCTCTCATGAGATTCGCAATCCTTTGTCGGCGGTCCTTCACTCCGCTGAAGACATAAGCGAAGCTATCGAGTCAAAAAGTGGAGCAGAGGTTAATGTCGACATGATCCGCGAGGCTGTCGAGACTATTCACTTGTGCGTAACTCACCAGAAGAACATCGTGGACGACGTACTTTCGTTCTCGAAGCTGGATGCTTCACTGCTCTCCTTGGCGCCACGACCTTCTTGGCCAAGCCGACAGCTCGCCAATACCTTGAAGATGTTCCAGCACGAGTTCCGGAAGGAGAAGCTAGAGTTCAGCTTCGATATTGACGAGACCTATGACAAAGTTGATGTGTCCTGGGTGTTGGCTGATATTGCGAGAGTGTCGCAAGTGCTGATCAACCTTATCACGAGTGAGTAACGAAGAATTCCCGAATCGGGCGGTGCTGACTCTTAGAACGGACGCTGTCAAATTCACCCACAATGTCGATCGCGACAAGCGAATCCAGTGCTCCGTGGGTGCGAGTACGGAACGGCCTAATAGCTACCCGCCCGATGTCGTCTTTTATCAAAGCGACCAGATTGCTCATCGCATGGATGCCACAAATTCAGAAGACTGGGGCAACGGAGAAGCTTTGTATATCATGGTCGCAGTCCGGGACACTGGCATCGGTATCACGCAAGAGGTATGAATCAACTCCCTCGATCGCGCACAAGTTGAGCCACTGCTCAGGCTCTGGGACCGTTGCTAATCAATGTTGACAGGGGCAAAAACGACTCTTCGAACGCTTTCAGCAGGCGACTCCCAGGACAGAAGAAGTGTATGGAGGCTCCGGACTTGGCCTCAATATCAGCAGAAAGATCTGCCATCTCCACGGCGGTGAGATAGGCGTCAGTTCGAACGAAGGTCAAGGCTCCACCTTTGGCTTCTTCTTCAGAGTCAAGCGAACTGATCAACATCCGGATGCGCAACAAGAAGATGAAGCCGAAAGGCAAGAGGACCACGAGATACGCGGGAAGGTTCGAGCCCTGGGAAGGCAAAATCCTGACCACTTAGACACAGCTGAGCCTTTTGAGTACAGCAAACCTGGAAAGGATGCGCTGACTCGACACGGCTTACATCGAGGGCCTGAACATGGTCATTCAGATATGCAGGCGAAGCGCCGCTATGCCGATTCAGCGCCAGGCGAAGGGGACATTGATACGAATGAGGAGAGCGGGAGCCGCCCTGGGGTGCCAAGGAATGTCTCTGAAGATGTCAACAGAGCGGACTCTGAGGCGGACACCACCAATCGACCCGTCACGAGTCTGTATCGGGAGCCTAGCAGGCGTGCCCACGTACTATTGGTAGAAGACAAGTAAGTTTGACGAGTTCGCATCTACTCAGCCACTGACACTCTGCGCAGCGTCGTGAACCAAAAGATCATTTTCCGAAAGCTGGAGACGAAAGGTTTCAATATCACCACGGCTAACAACGGGCAAGAAGCTGTTGAAGCTGTGAAAGCTGCGCCGCAACTCAACACCGGGGATAAGAAAGCGTTCGATATCATCTTGATGGACCAGGAAATGCCAATAATGGACGGCAATGCCGCCACGAAGGCAATTCGCCAACTTGAGAAAGACGGACAACTTGAAGTGAGTCGCTCCAACCGCACGACAGCCACTTTTGCTAACAGAAGTAGCGTGTAGCTATCCTCGGCGTGACTGCCAACGCACGTGGCGCTCAGCAGGACGAGATGGTGAAGAGTGGTATGGACGAGGTGATATCGAAGCCGTATAAGATTGACGAGCTGGTAAGTCTGCTGGAAAGACTAACGACGCTATAAGCACGAGCCTGACGTATGGATTCTGTAGGTTGCCAAAATGCATGAAGTGACAGTCAAGCTGGAGAGTAGGGAGATTGCGCCGTGATCATGCCCTGGATACATGGTTGCATGACAATGGAGCCGATGGTTCATGAACAGAGAAGCAGGCGTTGGACTGGAGAACGTCGTTTGGAGCGGTGATACCCAACATTCAGCAGGGCTACTGGTGTACCAAGGTTACTGAGGCGACTGCGATGTCAGTCACCTTTAGATAGACATTAGATTCCACAGCAACCTCCAACATGACCGCATGGTCACGAAGCAGCAAATCGACTGCCATGGCAGGCGTCCCAATCCCACGGCAAGGTGTGCTAACAAGCAACGATGATGTGATAGCAGCTCTCGGCAGCCTCCCCAGCTTAGCATCTTCCAGCAGCTTACGCGCAGATCTCATGGGAACCAGGACAGACAAGACTTGAGCGTTGACAAGAACCGTACAGGCAAAGATAAGCACTCCAACTTCAACAGCAGCTTCAACACATTTTGCGCCATTTTCTCCGGGGACTCACAATGGATGCAGGCTTCGACAACGTCCACTCACCTCTACCACAATGCCCTGCTTATTTTCGTGCCTACGATGGAAGTCCTACCCACATACAGGAGGGACAATACCAAGACTATCGCAACACCACAGCCGTGACTGTACATCGAGAAGACGCCGAACATGACAACCGAATCGGTACCCTCCGCTACGCCCAACGAGGCGTCCGGGTCGACGTTCTCGATGGGCTTTGTAGATTCGTACAGACAGGTTGCAGGGGCGATTGGGCCGCAGATCTTTAGGGAGAGGGTGACGCCGAGGTATATGAAGGCTTTTGGGACGGTTATGGCTATTGTGGCGGGGTGTGTGCCTGGTGATGGTGGAGAGTGGGGAAGAGACGAGGGGGAACTGAAAGGGAGACGGGGAGTTTGAAGGTTTCGAAGGTGAAGACAGAGAGGCAGGGTCGGCGGTGTTGGATGATGTGGTGGATGAAGACATGAAAACAAGGAAGGAGCAAGCACTTTGACATTGGAGTTTGCGCCAGGTATGAAGCCCGCATATTGAGACCAGCCGTTCCAAAGGTTGAGTGTGATGTTCAGAGGGCGCAAATGAGTCTAACGCCTCTCCTCCCTTCTCCGCCTCCCATCACCTATGATCCTGTACAACAAACCCTCTACTCCTACTCCGGCACCGGCACATCAACCGCATTCAACGCAAGACAAAGATACGCATAAAAGCCCACATAGTGCACGAGTGCAATCGTCCCCTCCTTTCCGAAGGCTCCAATGCTTGAATCCCACAGCTCCTGCGGCAGCGGTCCAGGTCTGCTGCAGAGCCGCTTCGTCACATCGTACGCCAAGCTGCAATTCTCGTTCAATTGGCCGGGTCTGAGGTCCTTCTTGATAGCGTCGACTTGTTGCTGGGTCAATACGCCAGACTTGGTCGCGATAGCCTAGACCGACTCCAAGTCAGCTATACTCGCAGGTGTCTTGCCGTAGCCATAGGGGAAAATTGACGAATGCATACCTCATGAGCATACAATTCATACTTCGCCTGGAAGTGCCCGCCGCAGGTCAGGATAGCCTATTGATCAGAATCGAATTAGCCAAGGCATACTCGGCTGTACGCTTCTCGCATCTCTTCATTTCATAACATCTTTCGAGGCCCCAGAAGCACGTCCTGTGAGGTACTCTTGCCCATGATAAACCACAAAACGAGCCCAAGCCTCCCAAAGCCCTCCATACCCAATCTCACGGCCCCAAACCCAACCTTCGAATTCACGTACCGTCTCCTTCGCATCCGCGGGCAAATCCAATTCCCCAATGGCATACACCAATTCCATCGCCAGTTTCCCAACCTTCGGACTCGCAGTGAGAAGCGCATACGGCCCCACAAACGCGTCTTGGTCATCTTTGTACGTGAATTTCTCCTTGTTCTTGCCGAAACCTTGTTCGGCTATGGTTGTGAAACTTTCACCATCGTTAGCATCAAGAGCCGGTGAAATCTACCAGGGCCACGGTAGGGGAGAAGAATGAACGGACTCATCATAAGTCTTCTGTTCTTCTTTCGAGAGATCCTCTCGGGGACGAGGCGGGATGCGGGAGCCCATTCTGATGGCGGCGATGGGCTTTGGGGCGATTTTCAGGGAAGATGGGAAGAGCAATGGCAGAGAAATGTTGCGGTATGGTCAAAAGGCTCGAGAGGGCTGTTCAAAACAAGCACTGGTGAAGCTGCAGTGCAAAGAAGGTTTGAGCTTGCATCATTGCTGTCGTAGGAGGGGTTCCCTCTGCCGCTGATCCTTCATATGGCCGACGACATCGAGAGTCTGCACGATGGAAGAGAGAGTATCAGCCAGACTCAGTATCTCTAGTTCAATCGCGGAAGTCATAACGCTCATAAATCCCGAACAACAACACTCGCGGCCCAACGCTTGCTGAAATGCCGCCAACGCCTCTTTACATCATGTTCGTGCCCATCCCATTTGAACTAGATCTTGTACACAATGCCACCACTGAACATGACTTTGTTCCGCTCAGTGAGCTCTTCCAGAGCCTTGACGGCTTCGCCCTCTTTGAAGTGCGTCTCACCTCGCCGAAGCCTGGCGTTGACTGCAGCGACAAGCGGCTCGACATCAGCAGCATCATTGGCGAAGAGCGGACCATCAACGAGCTGACCAAGAGCCGTCTGAAACGCCTGCAACCTTGGTGCAGATATTGGCGCAGATGCTGGTTCCTCCTGCTCTTCTTCTCCCTCTTGCTCTTGCGACTCTTGCTGTTGAGAATCGTCTTGCAGAAGCTGGGAAGCAGGCTGTGATGAAGCCATGCTGACTTGGCTGCCATCAGCTTGCGAAGAGCCATTAGCGCCGTTGATTTGTGTTGTGCGCTGGGTGCCTCGTCGGATCGGAGTGGAATCGTAGAGGTCTTCTTCCTCCTCTGCGCCGCCATTGACTTGTCCACTGCCATTCGCGCCTCTTGTACTTCTCGCAGGGGTTCTTGTCGTTCGGCGTCCAGTGCTCCCCCTGTATGCACCATCGCCGCCATTGTCATCATCACTGCTGTCTTCATCGCTGGTATTTACAGCTTCGGGATCAGGGCTTCTCTTCGCCCTCTTTCGTCTTCGCTTCTCATCCTCTACCACTTCTTTGAACAGTGCGAATCGCAGGATACCTTCCGCAACTTCGGCATCCTTCTCTTCGACTCGCTGTGACAAACGCGACTTTGCGTGTGCTGATGCAAGACGAATCAGAGTCTCGAGCGTACGCGCGGTCATCGGACTTGTCTTGCGCTGGTTGCCCTCCATCTCGTCGTTCCGCAGAGCACTGTACGCAGCAACAATGTGATCTGCTGCGCCCTTGGTCAAGATGGGCTTGATACGCTGCTTGGCGTATTGGATGTACTTCTTGATGAACGGAATGCTGAGCACTTCCACTCGTCGCTGTGAGCCACGGCCGATCGTAACTGTTACACCAGCGTGCAGCATGGTGTTGAATTTCTCGTAGACCTCACTTGGCTTGTTTGCATCAGCTTCTTCCTCAACGCCGACGCCAAGAGTCTGACTCTGTTGCTCACGGACTGGTGCACCTTCTTCAGTTCCAGGCTGCCGGTATCTGTGCATTCGAAGGACGTGCTCTGACACTTGACGATCTCGCACATCCTCGATATCGTCTGTGACCACGAACAACAGATCGAAACGCGAAAGCAGCGAATCTGGGAGCGCAATGTTCTTGTGCGGGTCCTTGTGTGTGTCGTATTGTCCGTAAATAGGATTCGCTGCAGCGATGACCGAGCAACGTGCGTTCAAGGACGTGTGAATGCCGGCTTTGGCAATGGTGACAGTCTGCTGTTCCATGACTTCGTGGATGGCAACACGATCGACATCAGACATTTTGTCGAATTCATCGATACAAACAACACCACGGTCACCGAGGACCATAGCACCGGCTTCCAGTCTTCGTTCACCAGTCTCCTTGTCGGAAGTCACGGCGGCTGTGAGACCGACACCAGAGGAACCACGACCCGTCGTTGCGATGGCCAGGGGAGCTGTATTGAGGACGAATCGCAGCAGCTGCGACTTTGCAGTGGACGGATCACCAACCATCAGGATGTTAATGTCTCCACGAAGATGTGTACCGTTTTCCAAGTTCTTCTCCATACCGCCAAGAAGCATGAGCAGGATCGCCTTCTTGATGTAATCGTGACCGTAGATGCTGGGTGCGAGGGATTGCGAGAGCAAGTCAAATACTCTCCTCTGCTTGGAGATCTTGTTGATGTTCCGAATGTCTGTGTCCGTGATCGCAGCTTGTGCAATGCCTCCCCCGGACTTGCTTGATAGCAGAATTACGTTGTTTGCCAGGATGAGTGTCTTGAATGTTGAGCTGCCAACTCCGGCATTCCTGTTACCAAGAGATCTGTAGATTCCGACCAGCTGAATTCTGTCACCAGGCTTGACACGATCGACCATATCATCGTCCATAATTACGTCAACACCCCTTGGCAGCTGCCCAGCAGGCGCTCTTTCGGGCATTTCTTGGATCGAAACAGTCTGATGGTCTCTGTATGTGCAGTAGCCGTACTCAGTCACGAGTGGGTTGCCTTCACCGTCTTCTGTTGGGTACACACTCGTGCTCGCTGCGCCGTTTGCAGTCATGGTCTGATCGCGGTATTCTCGAAAGTGAAATGTGCTCTTCTTCTCGTTCCAGTGTACACTCTTGACGACCTTCGGCCGAACGAGGGAGCACTTTGTGACAATGCCCTCCAAGCTGACCATGTGGTTGAGATAATGTGAGCTGAGTGTCCGCGGATTGCACGCATACTCTCCGAAGCTGCCAATGTAGGCACAGTAGTACATCTGCTCTTCGTCCACTGGCTGGGTTGCTCGGTTTCGTAGTGTCTGCACGATGTTGAACAAGGCTCTGTCGAATGCCTGCGAGTATTCAAAGGGCTGGTTGAGCAGGCCATCTGCGATTTCCTTGCTGTGTGAACGAGTCTCGTCAATGCTCACAGTGAGTCGTCGTAGGCCGCGATTGAGCATGAGAAGGATCTCTGCCTGGTAGCTGCGAGCGCGAGGGTCCTCTGGATATCGTCAGCAGGCGCAAGATCCGTCGTCTCGTCTTCCTTACGCGGATCGAGGAACTCTTCAGCAGCGCGGATACGATCCCTAACGGCCTCGTCACGAAGCTGGATGCCGTCCATGATGGGCGGCGGTAGAATTGAAGAGGTCAGAAGAGCAAGATGAGGAAGCTGTATTTCCGAGGCAAATGTACGGCGACGAAGTGCTGTGTAGAGGGTACCTGCGATCGTTGCTGGCAAGGTGCTGGTGAAAGTGGGTTGAGGGAACAGAACGAGCAGGCGCGACTGAGAAACACGCTCGCGTCGCGCGAATCCCTGTCCACTTAAGCCCCGATCTGGTTAGACCACTTTTTCCGCGATCTTCCACTTGTGCTTCCGGAGAAAGACGACACCTCCTTCAACATCAACATTCACATCAATTCTCGTTTGCGGTAGTAAACGAGGCGCCTCGGGCCACGAAGCAGCCTCGAAAAAAGGTCTCAAGGCTGCGTCACCGGTGAGCGTCTCGTTGCACGTCGTGGCCTCACCCAGAAGGAGAAGCATGCTCGCAGCCTTCTTGCGTTAAGACTACGACATCGACTTCTACTAGACACGTGATGCCCACCAGCAAAACGTGACCAGGTTTGGATATGCAAGCCCGAGAAGCAGATCATCAATCGTGGGACAAGGCTTGTAGTGGTGAACGCATAGCGTTGGAACCGCCTGCAACGTACACTATATGCATTCGACGTCCAGATCGGACGTTCCTCCTCCACGACAGTCTTTTCCAACTAAGGCTATCACGATGCACCAATCCGTACGCGAGGAGCTCCAGGAAGAGCTGTCTCTGTGCTCACAGCATCGGAAAATCACCAACAAAGACAGTTCACGCAAATTGTCATTGTCTCAGTCCACATCTCAACCTCCACCCATCCCCATCAAAGCAAGGCACTACCCAATAATCCAAAATGTAGCAATCACAAACCCCCGTCTCCATTTGCCTCTCTACTACGTGTACATTATACGCAGTGCAGCTCGCCAGTCCTTCATTCTGACATTTCCTTCCATTGCCATCGAATCGCCGTGTCCAGCCGCATCTAGACCACGAAGACCATACTACCATACAGCACCACTCACAACCAAGGCCAAGATCACGACACAACATCACTAATTCAACGATGCCTTGCACCCTCCTCCAAGCCCTTGGCTACGTAGCCGCCCACGAAACTCTGCAATGGGAACGAATCTTCAGCCCTCCCAACTCTCCCCGGTACCCGATCGTAGTCAACATCTCAAAGACCAAAAATACCGCGTCATCGTACATCGATAGATCTTGTAAACTGCGCCTGACAAGGCGGGATGGCGTCGCCAAACGATCGATGCTTGTTCTCAAGAGAACAAAGTCTGGCAGGAACATGAAGTGTCATCATCAGGCCTACCGGCCTTGTGGCGAGACTTGCTTGGAGAGCAAGATAGGAACGATGGGATGTAAAGTTTGTGGAAAGTTCGTGGAGATGTGGGTTGATGATTTGGAGAAGAAAGTACCACAGCTCAAGAAGGAGGAGAAGGAGGTTGGGCAGAGCGATAGTGGGTATTCGAGCATGTGTGAGAGTTGAAACAGGAGTAAGAAGCGCTGGTGTCATCAATAAGTGGACGCTATACATGGCATCTGGGATGCACATGACTTGGCCCTGAGCCCTGCACCAGTAAAGGCAGTCGTATCAATCTGTCTTGTATATTCGCCTTGAATCTCCTCTTACCTCATTGAAATCCTCCAACCTGTTAGGGGAAGTATGCACTCCAGCTCTAACGCCCGCGATCACGCAAGCTCGTCACTCCTCGCTCATCTCCTGTAGCAATTATTCTCATCAAAGCTCATCCCTCTCCACAATCCTCACCGCTGGCACCTCAACCTCCACGCCCCTAATTCTGACCCTCAACCCCTGCCTCTGTCCCCAACTGCTTCCATCCTTAGCAGCCTCACACTCCGGCTTATGATTATCATAAAGCATAGCAACCCTTGCAACATCACCCGCAGAAGGGGCTGCTCTTGATTTGTCGCTCGAGCCACCCATCCACACCGGCTCTAGTCCATTGCCTGTCTTTCGAGTGATGGAGTACTTCGTACTGCCGGCAGGCGTGGCCATTGTGCCGCTGTAGATCATGATACTGTCGTAGTCGAACGTGGAGCTGAAGGCGTAGGAGGCAAATTCGGATTTCTTGGGCTCGTAGGTGTAGTGGTGTCCCTTGATGTAATCGAGGGCGATGGGGAAGTAGGCGGCTGCTGCGTGTTCCTCTGTGCGACTAAACAACAGAATCGAAGGTCAGTGATCTGCTTCAAGACATATCCCATCAAGACACCGCCATGACTTACGCTTGATACTCCCTCGTCCTCTGACCAAACCCCTCAAACCCACTATGCCTCGAATCATCTGAATCGTACGGATTTTCAAAAATCCCCTGCTCATCAGCTTGGACAGCCGCTTGCATTTCCGCGAAACCCTCGAAATTCTTCCAGCGGATCCAGAGGTACTCGTCACGGTCAGGACGTTGATGTTCGTGCTGGAGGCCGATTGCGTGGCCTGTCATATCGTCAGTAGACTGCAGGCGGGGAGGATGCAGACATACTGACCAAGTTCATGCGTCATACCCCTGACAGCCTCATGCCACTCCTCACTTCCTTCAGCAGGCGGATTTTCCGGATCTCGCATGCAGAAGTTGAGAGCGTGACGATGTTTCCCACCCATCTCGCCAGCGTTTGGATCGATGTATGCATACCCAGTCGTAGTCTCCGTAGCGCAGCGACGGGATTTGTCTTCAACGTTGCCTGCACCAGAGCTTCGAGCAAAATTTCCGTTGTTCCAGTCGGCATCGCCATCTCGAGTGACGTCTTCGATAGCGAGGGTGTCCATATCTGGTTCGTCGAGTTCGCTGCAGTACCTCGTTGGGTCTCCGCCCGCGCTTGGTGCGAGGTCGATGCGGAGCGAAGCAACCATCATGGCGTGAGCCCACTTGGCGATGGCTTGTGTAAGGATCTTGTCGAGATTCCTGCGTGAGCGCTCGTCCACGAAGCAGTACTTCAGAGTCTCGATGGTCTCTGGACTGGTACCTGAGAGTAACACACGTCAGCCATGATTCACATCTCAGCAGGATTGTAGGTCCCAAGGAGATCACATGAAGCTCTGGTAATCCTTACATGTGACAGGCCAAGGCTGCACATTCGACGAGTACTGCGTAGACCCAGAGTTGAGTGGCCTTACACCGAACCAACGTTTCATGTGCTCGTTGCCGTGCTCAGCCATGTTCCTGCCCTCAAGATGAGGGCTCAGAGCTGGCGATGTTCTGTAGCCGTGCCATAGGTGGTGGAAGTCTTGGAAGGCGATGATGTCGTCTTCGACATCGCCTAGAGCGCTCCATGAGAATGCTGTCGAGATCATGCCCAACATGATCAGCCATATCTGTAGGCCAGCCATGGTGGAGGGTTGTAGTGTGGTGGTGGTCCGAGTGGATCTGTATGGTCGTGACACAAGTGCCTTCTGGGTGCAATCGTGGGTTCGGGATATCATTGTATTGCTCAAGGTGCTGATAATGTCAACAGAGTGTGGAACGTGATCACCTTCTAGTAGAGATGTACCCAATGCGGAGTCTCGCGATATGCATGCAAGAGCAATTCATTGCAAGGGAAGCTTATAAAGCCTGTGAATGTGTCCTCCAGTACACGAGCTGATCATATGATTATATCTCGTCGACGTTGCACGCTCACTCAAAGCCTTGCTGCAACTACACATGTTAGGAGCCTGAGGCAGTGTTGTATTTACCATAGTGAGCAAGACCCTTACCAAATCAAGACGCTTCACAAATCAAGACTCCTCCCAAATCAACATCACAGCTACAGATACCACGGTCGTCCCTCCGCGTCATTCGTTTCGTGTTCTTGGATCGTAAGCATATGGTGGTGGGCTCCAGCGAGCCCGAATCATTGCGCTCTATGTGCCTAAATAGTCTGCCCCGTAATCGCAGCACGTACCTCTTGGTTCGGACGGCCACTGGTATAACGACTCCATCACGAAATGCTTTTCAGGATAGAATTTGAATATGACCAGGCCGCCATGGTTGGCGATGATCGAATCTGGATGGCACTCATGAGGCACCAGCCCGACCGTAACGGTATGGATGGTGATCTGATCTTCTACCAAAGCCTCAGGCGATGCTGTGTCGTTGTTCGGCCCAGTATTGCCCTGGAGGGAATTAACTGAGTAGTGCAAAGCGGACGGCACGCTCCATAGGTCCGTACTTCACTCAATCGCTGCGGCTCATCAACAGCTCTTTCATGCTTCTTGCGCGCGAGCGCATGCCCAGGATGAGAGGCATGCAGTCACAAATCTGGAAAGCCTCGTCACTCCTTCGAGCAATGCTAGGTTGCAACTGATGAAGAGTGCCTGTACGACCCGAGCAAGAAAGGAAGAACATGAAGAAGTGGGCCGCTGAAATAATTTGAGACCACAGGGCAGCGGTACGACAGCTGATCGCATGATGAACATGAGAGGACTGTGCCAGCCGCTCTCAAGGAATTCAGCCCCGTACTGTCTGCACTGTGCTTTCCTCTCGTGTGCGTCATGCCGAGACATAAATGTGGTGTGCAACAGCGACTTATCAATGGATGGGGTCAATGAATCGCTCAGCCTTACTGCAAATGCAATGCAGTTGCAGCGCATCCACCCAAGTTTCCGCTGGTCGTCCCATGTTAGAGCTCGGATGGAGCGCCACATGCGGTTGGCTTTCGAGGGATATCCGGCGTATGCTGTAACTTCGAAGTCACATTCGCTTCATGGAATGAAGGTGTCTTACCGCGCAAGATCAGTGGCAGCTTGGCGCATGGCGAGCAAGGATTCTGGTGCGGTCGATAGCGTTGGCGAACCGTCGCTTGGAAGCATCCGACAGAGATCGTGCGTCCTCTGGACTTAATGTGGCACATTCACCAGACGGAAGTGTCTCTTTCAGCAGATGTGTGGCACGGCGTAGAGCCTTGAACGTTGGTGAATGAGGTGCAAGGTGACAGCTTGCATCAGCCTGAACCTCAGATTTCGTCCTTCGGCTTTCTGGAACATGGTGTATTCGTCTTGCTGTTGGTTTCCGCTAGGGCAGCATTAACGAAAGGTTTATCAAACTTCGACTCGAGCAGAGCAGATGAGCCGAAGACCTTCCTTCCGCCAGGTGTATAGTCGTCTGCGTGCTCGGTGGGTGCAACCATGAGCGGATCGCTGCAGAAGATGGCTAGAAGCTTGTCGACTGTGTCTCGGACAGCATCTGTGCTGGAGTGGAGTGAGATGGCAGCCATGTACATCCTGAAGGCGAAGCATGTTCCTTTGTAGACTTGGTGGTACATCAGCTTGAAGTCTTCATCGTTCTGTCGTTCAGCATCAATCTCCTCAGAGCTGGTGTCGAAAGCTGGAGATGCCACTGTAGAGTTCGCCCTCGATTTTCGACGTTTTCTCTGGTAAAGACCGTGCAAGCGCATGCCAGCCATCAGTATTCTGGATATAAATTCTTTGTTCTTGCTCTCGATCGAAGCTTTTTCAGGAGAGCCGGCAGCAGATGCGGATTGCACCTGACATAATGCCGATGCCTTGGTCGCCGCAGGTACTGACAGTTCTCTTCCAATGGGTGGTTTGGCCGATGTAACGCTTGGTGATCTTGAAAGTGGACGATTTTGCAAAGGCACTTGGGTGTTGCTGACAGATCGCCGATGTTTCAGGTCTTGCAACGTGATCTCAGTCTTAGCGGCGGCAGCAGCAGCGCCACCTTCGCCACCTTTACGTGTGGCCTTGCGGCGACGCTCTGCTGCTTCATCAAAAGTTTCGTTAACGCTCTTCCTCTTCCGCACAGGTGGTCTGTTCACGGTCTCCGCTGCAGCTAGATCTTGCTTTTCAACCAGAGGCAAGAAGACTGCATCCAACTCTTCAGGGCTGTGTTTCGGTGTTGGAGGCGGAGTAGGTTCACTCTGCACAGCTCGATCGAAGAGGTCTGAGGATAAAGGCAGTGCGTACAGGCGAAGGGTATCTTCTGCAACAGCCTGGTCTACGGGTGCGGAGTGTGGCGGGCTGGATAGGCTATCTGCAATGGGGGCCTCTTTGGCAGCATAGAATAGTAACTCGGTAGTCCTTGGGATTGAGTCTTCTGTTGTTGTGTTCTTGACAGCCGCTAACATCCCCAATGGCGAATCCGCAACGGCACTCTTCCACCAGTCTGTTGCTTCGTCTTCATGTTGGCCAAGGAGGATCGCAGAGAACCATTGCTCAGTCTCGGCATTTGACGGAGTGACAACATATGGCTTGCCAACACTCATACAGAGTGGCACCTGAGAAGTTCTCACGACGGACAAAAACTCCAGCTTGGCTTCAGAGGCAATACATGGCCGTTGACCGTCTTCCAGAGCGGACAGGGATAGTCCTGAGAAGGGTCAGCCATAAGGCTGCGCATCAGAGAGCGATCGACTTGCCTGAGAGACTCGCATCGTTCCCCACTGCTAGAGTGCCCTGCCACTGGGTTGTCATCGCCGACGATGATGTTGCTGGCTGAAATAGAGATGGAAGGTGGTTGAGGCGCACGCGATCGCGCCGAACGCGAAGATGGCGCGTCGAGATCTGGCCAAGACTTCCGAGCTGTCAGTTTCGCAGCGCCAGCTCTCGAGACTGCTCCTCTCGTCCACGCTGCCTGTGATGCTCTCGTTGTATCGTTTCAGCCGAGTGGCGCCGGGAGCTGTCTCAATTGAGGTCGTTCGTTGCTTCTCTGTCCGGAGCCAAGGGCTCCTCGAGAAACCGCTGCCACCTAGGATCGTGATACCCGAGACAGATATCACCGAAGCCTTCCTCAAGGGCAGCGGTCCAGGCGGGCAGAAGATCAACAAGACATCATCTGCGGTGCAGTTGAAGCACCTGCCTACAGGAATAGTGGTGAAGAGCCAAGAGACGCGCAGCAGAGAACAAAATCGCAGGACTGCACGACGGATCCTTGGCGAGAGGCTGGAAGAGCTTGAGAAGGGACCACAAAGCCGAACGGCGTTGAAGGCAGACAAGGCCAGCAAGAAGAAAGCGAGTGCCGCGAAGAAGTCACGACGAAAGTATCGCCAGTTGGAGGAAGGGAAGGCGACGAGTAATGCCTCAGCAGATGCAAGCGCGAGTGGAGAGCAAACGTGCATCGAGGAAAGCTCGGACGACTTTTACTCGGCATCTCAGTCAGCGCAAGTGAATGGAGAGAGTGATAAGGATGCCGAGCGGAGGACGTGAATATTGCTGCTTGCTGCATGTGAGGACGCACCTGCCAAACGGCGTTGTTTGCGGCAAACACGTGGTCCGGCTTCCATTTCGCTGCATGCATTGACTCGACTCATCGCACATCTCATCTCGCAAGACATCAATCCGATCGGAGGCAGTGCGACTCGCTATCACTTCCACACCTACACAAGCCTGAGCCTACACGACCGCGGAAGACTAGCCTGCCACCACGATCATGATGCGCGGCCTCCGTGAGCAGATCTTTGGTAAGGATGATTTGTTCTTCCTTACAAGCATGACCTTGTCAGCATGCACACTGACCACAGTCGAATAGCAAACGCCAAGCTCATGATCCATCCTTCAACCATCTCGAATGCTGCAGCAGGTACGCATCCAGAGGCGGCGGGTGGGTGGTGACGGAGAGAGCAGCGCGTGCTTTACCTTGTGCTTGCATTTGGCTTGATGGACACCATCGCGCAGGTTTGGAGCACGACTAACACCTCAATTAACCAGCCGCCCCAAGCACTCGCTTGCCGAGCCAGCAGTCCAGCACAACGCTAGTCTCATCATCATACCCAACAGCTGGCGATCTCGACATTGTCACCTTCGGCGATGGCAACACGTACACCGCCGCACTCATGGTAGGTATCACCCCAGTGATCGAGGGCGGTACCAGCACATCTCCCGAGGCCGCCATGCGCAAGCTGCTTCTCGCAACCAGCGAGCTGCTCAACGATGTCATGCCTAAGCTGGGAGCTCACCAGCGCACTATCCACGGAGGAGGTGGCGTGGACACGGACTACCTGAACCAGGATCTCATCGATGCACAGAAGAAGGCATATTAGGACTCTGCCCCCGGCCAAGGAGTGGGTTGGCGACTCTAAAGGAGGGCAGGGCTGCCGGGAATGGCGTTGCGATTGAGAAAAAGGCACTGCAGGAAACATATCGAAACCCATTTGCGAGAGCCAGCGAACGTCAAGTTCAAGTCGCTCGATCAGGCGAAGGAAGTTCTGCTGGACCGAAGGGTGAGAAAGTGGCTTGCTGAGGGTGGGACATACGTCTATACCTGACGTGTGACGTACTTCTGTACCATCACCTGCCTTCGAATGGAAAGCTCACATCAAAGATCCACCTCACCGCCACTGCCAACTTGTATCAAAACGCATTGTCGCGCTCTTCAATGACCTTCCACATTCGAGCTCCTGAAACTCGTAGCACAGCGTCGCGCTCACCCCGCGGTGCGCGATAGCTACAGCCGTCTAGCCGCAGTGCTTCACGGCCACCAACGCCTCCGAACAAATGACACGCGATCATCTAGATTGCCAATGGCGCGCGCCGTTGTCATAGCCACAAGTATAAACTGTTGCCCACCACCTCACCTCACGCGACATCCCTCTCCCACATTTCATCTTGAACACCAGTCAACCCAAGCCTCCCCACGCCCGCATCTATCCATCCCGACGAATTAAACATCGCATCGTCGAAATTGCGCAACATGAAGTACATCTACTCAATCCTCGCATTCGCGCTCAACTTGATCGCCAGCGCCAGCGCGCAGTCGTCGACTCTGTCAATTGCAGGACCGATGGAGCAGAGCGTCACTGCCGTTTCCGGCACTCGGACGGAGTCAAGCGGTACGATTTCGCCGAAAGAGTATTGATAATACGCAATGCTTATCCTCATACCCTCCCAGCCACAACCTCAATGACCTCTTCCGCCTCCTCTTCCTCCACGACAGAATCTATGAGCCAAGCCTCCGTTGCCTCCAGTGCGATCGTCAACGCCGGCAATCCGAACGGCGGCACTCCAGCTGGTGCAACTTCTACAAGTCCCAGCGCTGGTAGCCCGGGGAATGTTTCGCAGACGGGTGTGAGTGCTGCGCAGAATACGGGGAATGCAGGGGGAGTTGTGGGGAGGCAGCAGGCGTTGTTGCTCGGATTGGGAGTTGGGGCTGCTGCGCTCATCTAGGCTGATTGGTGATGGATGGGGAAGGAAGGGAGGAAGACGCAGGATGAGGCGGGAGATGGAGCGGTGTAGCAGGAAAGACGCAGTAATGTTTCTGAGCTATGCGAAAATCGACAGACACTGATCGAAGGAGATCATACTCGTACACCTCATTGATGCAACCCTGTTCGCCTCGACGACACCCACGTCACATTGTTCCTGATCAATCGCCAGAAAGCCATTCCCTCCTCGCTTCCACTTGAACGAGGACGAGTGACACACCTACACCTCGATCCTAACTCGTGAAACGGGGACGGCGACTGTCTGCTAGCGATCGCAGACCCTGTGCGCCTGCACAATGCTAACCACCATCACCTCAGTGTTCATTGACCAGTGTCTTATCAGCATCACTCTCCCCTCCACCCCCCACCTGACTCTGACTCCTACTACCATCCTGACTATAAGTCTTCCCCTCTCCCCAATCCAACACGTTATCCTCATCATCCTCCTCCTCCTGCACCTGCTTCTGATCATCACTCATCTTCATGCCCTTCCCCTCCGCCTCCTCCACAACCCCCTTCACACTCCCCACCCTCGCATCCGGCACACTCTCCGGGTCAAAATGCCACTTCTGCACAGTGAGAATAATATCCACAGCAAGCTGTCCATTCTTCCTCAGAGCATTCTCCCAATGCTGCGGAACGCCCTGGCCTGTAACCAACATTCTCGCCACACACTGCACCAGTAGCTGCCGCATCGGTGACTCTTGCTCAGTGTTGGCGTAAATATACTGCACGCGCCTCAAACTCGGCCATGTATCACTCTCATAATAGTACAGTCGCACCGCATCCAGAACCTCAACAATCAGCCTACGGATCTCCCACTTCTCGGCCATGAGGTACATATCCAGCAACGGCGATAAATCTTTCTCTTCCTTTGGAGGAGGCACGCGTTCGGAGTAGAGCCAGCCGACGAAGAGGCGGAAAGGTTCATCTTCGTCGTCGGGGAGGCCGTAGACGGAGTTCTCGGAGGTATTCTTGGAGCCGCGCTTTGGGTTGAAGATGTTGCGGAAGAATTGGGAGCGGTAGCAGAGGAGCTTTTTGTGCAGGATCCAGTGTGTGTTGGAGGGGCCGACGTAGATGTCGACCATTTCGCGGGAGAGGAGCCTGAGAGTGAGGTAAGCATGGCAGAAGGAGGTGGTGCCCTATGTGGGATGATAGATCTTACTCATTGAGCGGTCTTTCCTTTTCGACGGCGGCCATGGTGAATGTCGTACTTCGCGAGTTCACTGATCTGGAGGTTTCCCTTCTTTCGCGATCTCAATCTCAGTGTAGAGGTAGTCGACGCTGTACTTCAGAATACAGGGACAGCGAATTATCAGCTCAGCAAAAGCCACGCGACGACAACGAGAGGAGAAGGAAAACGGGCACGAATGAGAAACCCGCCGCGCTACATGTACTTAAAACAGCAGGAGAGATCCTACGCGAACCGTGAAGTGTGGCTGACCCATCCGCAAGGAGGGAGGCTGGCATGCTTGCGCAACTTCTCAAACCTGTTCGACCCGTACGTGTACGTCACATCGTGCTCAGAGCCACAGCCATATTCCGTGATGTTTGAAGTGGACTCGCGAGTATCCACAGCTTCGCGCGCAAATTGATCAGCCGGCACCATGAGCCACGGGTGCGAGTAGAGTAAGACACATGGGAACTCCCCGCTCCACCAATGACTTCACGGCAACGCTATGCAACCACTTCCAGGGTTCACACCGCACACTACTGCGGTTGGTACGACGGGGGACCCAGCTCTGTTCGCATAAATTGGACCAGTATCTCAAGATTCGTTTTTGTACAGTCGTCTGAGCTGCTGGAAGTTTTGTCGCATGTAAAAAAGTCGTTGATTCTGTCGAATCATACCCAGATATCAAAACGCCCAATCATGCCATGCAATGCCAAATGCTACGCTCGAAAATGTATACGCGCTCGCTGAAATGCTGCCAAAAGGACATCTAACGAGCTTTCCCGCCAGGATCACAATGCAATGAGGTCGATATTGCTGAAATCCGGTGGACTCCTCCTAAACACGACTCGGCCCTTACCATCAAGTGCTGTGCCTTCATTACTCATCCAGATATTGGTCTTCTCCTCCTTGCCGCCATCCTCGTCGTTCACAATCACGGTACTCATCTTCTTCGCCCTCTTGATCTCGTCGTCACTAACTCCGAGAGCGTCGCGCGGGATCCAGACGACGGGCCGTCTGGCTCGGAGAGCGCTATGTTGGAACGCATACCTCACCAAGACGTCACGCTCCTCAGGAGATAGGTCCTCCAATTCATCAGCGTAGCCAGAGAAGAGGACGTCTCCGACAGTGTGCTGAGACTCCGGATCGTGCTCCGGTGCGGTAGTGCGGGTACCATCGGCCAAAAAGCGAAGAGCGCCGACTGCGTCTGGGGCGACCTTCTTCCACTTCTCAGTGGACCACAATGGCTTGCTCGTGTCGTCACGCTCGTGCCATACGCGTTGAGCTGCGCGTGGTGTCGAACCTTGCCTTCGAGCATCCGGTGAATGTGCAGACCCGGGAGTTTGGCTGCGCCTAAGCTGCTCAGTTTCCCGCTTCTCTGCATTTTCGGCGGCGTGATCAGCATCATGCTCACCCTGCTCTTGCTTTTCCAGCACGTCTTGAAAATCTCTCGGGTCCTGTTCGGCTCCATCGCCTTGATTCAGAGGAGCCCACTTGCTGGCTTGCGCTCGTGCGAACTCTTCATCTCGGATGACAGCCTCGTCTTCCAGTGTAATAGGCAAATACTGGAACAGCGGCTTGAACGCCATGTTGAGTACCCATTGATAGCAGATTGTGGCTACCAGGAGAATGATCATGATGATTGCCTGAGGGAACGCCTCGCCGCTGATGGTAAAGAAGAGACCTATCAAGCAAAGTTCAAGGAAGTATAGGCCGGTGAAGAGCTGGTTGATGGCCACAGGAAAGAGGAGACCGCCGGTATCGTTCCGAAATCGGTACACAAACAGCACATTGTAACGCTGGACGATCCAGAAGAGGCCAAAGATGAAGATCATGAAAACCATGATTAACGGCGAGATGATCGAATAGACCATGCCAATAGCTGCAAAATTGGTGAATGGCGGAAAGAAAGTGCCCCACTGCACATTATTCAGGTCGGTTTGTCTTTTCCACTTTGCACGTGCTGTCGAGTCCGAAATGGGTGCCATGATGAACCACATGAACAATGATCCGACTTGCAGCAGAGCACTGGCAGAGTTGGAGAGTGCTTGGACTGTCAGGTAGGAGAAGAAGTAGGTTGAAGCTTTCGGTAGGTTGGAAGCCAGCTGGGAGACAATGCTGCCAGGGTTAGTCGCTGCTTCGGAGAAGAAGGTCGTGAGACCGCCAGAAATGGTGACGACCAGGAACACTTGTATGAACAGGAAAGCAAAGTACCACTGCTGCACGCCGAGCTCCTTTGCATTTCCCGTGGCGACTCCTTGCTGCTTAACCAAGAGGCGGAAAATGATAGGGATCAGTAGCAGAATCAACGCTAGGAGGGCTGGCGGGAGAAGACCTTGAATGATACTTTGCACCACCTCGGGTGCATTCGCCAGCCAACTAAGCCATGGTACGATCTGTGCCAGTGTTGTAATGTGATTGAGCAAGGATGTGAAAGCGACTGGAATGGCGTAGAAGACGATCAGAGCCGCGGCGATGATCAGTACTACGACAGTTCTGACATATCGCTCCCACCACTTAATAGCCATGTTGTCCCAGAGTACATCGTCAGGACTGATCTCCACAAGGCGGGGCGCCATCTGCTGAGGAACATGGTGGCTCAGCGACTGACAGCACATGTGAGCGGCGACCTGGTGGTTGAACTGGATGAATGCCGAGTTCATGTACGGATACTTCTCAATATCGTTCTGGTCGGCCTCGATCTCGGCGTTCAGACGAGCCAGCTGACGACGGCACTCGTAGATGCGGTCCACTTTCTTTCCCATAAGGGGCAGTGCGGGCCACCAGGAAGCAGAAAAAATTGGCAACCGTATCGTTTCCCGGTCTTTTGGTTCCATGTGGCGCCTCCAGTATGGTTCCTCATCTTGGTCCTCGTCCCAGTCTTTGTCGAAGGACTGGGCGTACTGTGTCGGCTTCTTATCGCCCTTCTTCCAGAACTGGAACTTCTCGGTCACCTTGCTGTCTGATATGTCCTTTTCGGTGCTGTCCTTCCGCTCTTTTTCCTTGTCGCCGCTCGCCAAAGTATGCAAGGGATATTCGTCCTCTTCTTGTACATGCGGTTGTGGTGATGGGAGAACCAGGGATCGATCGTTGTTCTTGAAAAGCTCCCAAGGCTTCCGCTTGGCTGTGTGAGTAGGCGGCTCTTCGATATTGAGAGGTTCTCTTGGTCTAGACTCTGCACTTGGACGCTGAGTCTGGATGCCGGGTACGCCAAGGGTGTCGTCACTGTCTGGAGAGTCTTGAGCGGCAAGTGGATGGCGTGTCGCACTTGGTAGTGTATCAATCTGGGCTCCACCCCGTAGTCTCGAACTCGCATTGGCTCCTCGACTCCGCACTGTACTAGGCCGTGGTGACGATGGACCATCGCCTGCTGTGGGCACCTTGTAGAGTGAATCATCCATAGCGAAACCGCCGCCGAGTCCACCAGTATTGAGGGTGTCTGCCGTCCGGTGGAAGTCGTGTCCAGCTTTGTGCAACTCGGAGTCCACACCTCCGACAATCCTGTTTCCAAGCTGGCCTATTCCTTTGCCAAAATTATGGAAACCTTGTCCCATGCCGTCGAGACCCTGCCCAAAGACGCCCAAAGGATTCTTGGTACGCTGTTGCTCCATTTTGTCGTGCTGTCGTTCTTCCTCTTCCAAGATGTCCTGCATACCCTGTGGAAGTTGATTCTGTTGCTCTCCACCAGCGCTAACACCATCTCCATGAGCCATCTGCTCTGCCGCAGCATCTTCGTTGGATTTGTCCTGCTTCTTCTCGTCTTTCGTCCTCGCCTTGCGGCCCGCTGCCTTTGCCCTCTTCTTCTCGGCTTCACTGTGTTTCGTCCTACACTTTTTGATGAGGCCGGTCTCTGCATCTTCCAGGCTCCTAGCCCACTTGTCGCGCAGGGAGACCTTGTCAGCCAGTTCATCGAAGTTGCGGTTAATCCAGATGTTTCGTATACCGCCGGGGAAGACGTCGTAAAGACCCGACAACGCTTCGAGGGTCAGCCATTTCCGCGGGATGCCAGTAACAAGCACGGTGGTGGCAGAGGCTCGAATGCGATGCTGTGGACTGGTAAGGAAGGCCTGTCGGACGCGGATGTATCCTCTGAGCTCCTTAAATACGACGTAGAAGAACCATCCAACGAACATGACAGCCAAGATTGTGTGTGCCCACAGACGCCCTGCATACTGCTTTCCGATATTCGAAATGGAGTAAAGATCGAGACCGTGCACATCAGCGGCATGCGCAGTCTTGTTGATCGGAAGCAGGATCGGTATGATGATCAAGGCGGCTGGGAAGAAGAGCTTGAGAAGCATACGCAGGAAGCGCAGGAAGAAGTATGCATCGAGGCCACACTTCTGGATGAGGGTGAGGTTGCTGGTGGTGAAGAGGGGATAGAGCCACCCAATGATGCCTCCTGGTGGCGCTTGGACTCGTTCGCGTTCGGGCACCAGGTATGACTTTGGTCTGTATATGCGCGATAGTCGCAGCCTCAACAGCAAGAAGATGAGCAACTGCACGCCCAAAGACACCAGCGAACCGGCAATTGCTGCGACCAGCGCACCAACCGTCTGTCCCTCGTTGGCGGTCGCAGCGCCGGCATTGCAGTCAATGAGTCCAAAGATGCCAGACTTGCATGTCGCAGTTGGCGCTGCAGGATCCATGGTGGAGTTGTGCTATCGTAGGATCAACGCCGATGTGGAAGCCAGAGGCGAAGAACGCTGTCGTGCTATCGCAGGATCATCTAGCTTGTGTAAATGCAAACAACATGGGAGGAATGTTTGGTAGGAACTCGTGATGGTGTTTGTGAAGAGAGAGGAAGTGACGCTGAGCGGCACACCTGTTGTCTGTTGGTTGCTGAGTTTGGCGCGACGGCGATCTCGCGTCCAAATCCAAGCACCACGGGGCTTGCACGTTTCAACGTTCAACTTTCGAGAGACATGCAGGCGCTTAACGAAGCAGCAGAAGAAAACGGTGTCCTCCCTGGTAGATGCGATGACATTATTCACCCACCGACTTGCCACCACATGTGTGTCGACGATCGTCACCTTTTCGATGGAGCATCCCATCCATTCATGTATCGTGTTTTCAAGGTTCTATTGTTTATCTCTGGACAAGGCCATGACGCAACCCAACAATTTCTCACGCGGGCAGGCGCGATCACATGCAATATTGCAGGTAGTGCATGCATCACTCCCATCATCCTTGCAGATGTATGAGTGCATTCATTCCCACATCGAAGAGCGATCCCAGCTATGGCGTCCATCAACGATGTTTCGTGCAGCTTCGAACTTGTGACCGCTTGTGGTTGTAGTTGAGAGTACGACGGGATCATGTGCGAGCAAACGGTTGCACCGAATACACTAGCACTGCTCGAAGATCATGCACGACTGTATGAGCCTGTCACAGTTGCAGAGCTGGGCGATGGTTCTTGTCTAGTCTTGGATCACGGAACTTGGGCGGACCACCGCCTAATGCTTCTCCAACAACAACAACAACAACAACATGTATAGAAGACCGTGGCAGCCCATTAATCAATGGCCGTGGGACATATGGTACCGCTTCCCTCTGGTCAACTAGTCGTTGCGGCAAACGGTCTCGGTCTCTCGACGTCTTCTCCTAGATCAACCATAGGAGATTTGGTAGAGAATCTGAGCCAGACGGACTACCCTCTGGAGTCCTCCATAGAAGTATGTTCTCAACGAAGCAGAAGTCCGTAACACCGCTGGCGGTACAAAGTAGACAGTACAGGTAAACGAACAAGGACTCCTGTGTGGAACTGGTCTAGTATACTGTGCAACTTGTCCAGACTTGGTCTGCACAGACTGTAGGATCTGTTCCTGTTTACAACCAGTGCCAAATTCCATTAAAGATACGCAGGATCCTGTGTGGAGACCACATGGTTGCTTGGGAGATTCTCTGGCTGTGAGGGCCATATACAAGTGACGAGAGCTGCCTGTGAATGCGCTAGGGAGATGTTGTACTGTAAATCGGCATGTAATCCTCTACCACATGTACACATCATGTTGACGGGCCTTGCTACGAAGTCGTATCGACCATGCTGCAAATGTCGGAAGGCCACAAATTCACGTGGTCTTGTCGAAAAACATCTTGCCATACTGCTCGATGCCATAGTCAGCAGCGTCGTACATACCGACCACGATTTATGGACTTCGATTGCTCCACCATTTAGAGCTCTGCCCATGGTGGCGGTACCTGAAAAGCCCGAAACGCCTCAGAAAAGGCAAGGGGAGCATGCACACCAGGAGAATGGTTAGATGCCGAGTGCGGATCGTATCTGTGCAGAATCAACACCTCGTCTCACCGCAGATCCATAGACTGGTGCTGTCTCGCGGCGATGGCGAAAATATTTTGCGGACTCAAGCCGACGGCTTTTCGAGCTTCGCAAGCTCGCTGACGCTACTGCTGCACATCATAGAGTACGGCAGTAGTTTGGCGAGCACTTGCAGTGTTTGCAGGGGAGCTCGAGAAGGTCAGCTAACGCCGCAAACGAGATGTGGCCACTAGGAATGGCGCAATGATATCGTGCCTTCGAGTCAGGCACTATTATCCGCATGCAAGGCAGGCCAGCTTGCCTTCTGACCGCAACGCTCGTGACGATGATGATGCCTTCATGCGGACGGCTCGTGTGATTGCAAGTAGCTGGCCTAAGTGCTGCAGTGGTAATATGGCGGTGGTGATGAGGGGAGAGTGGTTCAATCGCTGGATTCATATTAGTTAATGACCGCCCTGCATGAATTGGCAGGTAGGTGTATCTAGACCAGTCGTCGTGGTGTGCTGGCAATATTGGAGGGAATTTGAGTTAGCGGAGGCGTTCTGATATGCTTCAATGCGGAGAAAGATGACCATGCAAGGGCGGAGCGCTTGAGCTGGCCTGCTGTCCGCCACGACGCTGGAAAGTGGTGATGAGTGTCCGGGGGAAATGGGGCGTATTCGGCGGCGGCCATTCACGGGCGGACAACAAGGCGGCGACGGTGAGCAACAGCAGCAATCGTGAGTAGTTTGGCGGATGTTGAGACCATGAGTGTTTCAAGACCGTCAGCGTACTGGTGCCAACGGGATGGTGCGTGTTCGTTGACTTAGGTTCAATAGCTGGACAGAGGGCCGGGCAGCACACGCAATTGGCGTGGTGCGGAGCAGAATGCCGTGTGTGCTGCCCTGCATGTCCCCAAGACGCACTGGGCGCTGGCTGCTGCTGTTGCTGCTGCTATTCGCCAGGCGATGGCCCAGTAGTGTCGCTTGGAGGACTCGGCGAAAGTGAGTGCGAGCATGATAAGAGCAAAATGTAGATGGCATGTATGTGGATGCTATGCGGCGGGCAGGCTAGCCTATAAAGATGCATCGTCAAGGCTCCCATAGCTGGCTTACCTCGACGCGATCGATTTCGAGCATGGAGCTTACGTGCCGCGTAGTGTCCGCTTACCTGCTAGCAGTCATCGGCGGAAGCTAGCCCAAAGGTAAGACCAGGCCCACCGGTGTGTGGGTACGGAGACGAGGTTGTGCATGCAGCCGGCTGGCGAGCAGGGAGCGGAAGATAATCAGCTGTTGTTTGCATGTGCGTATCTGCGTCCTGCAGCGCACGAGCACAGCGTCAAAGGGAAAAGGCATCTGGCAGTGAGAACATTGAACGTGGCTCGCGAGACAGACGGTGATGTAATCAACGGACATTTGTTGTTTGAGTTTCGGGAACACTGGTGTGGGTACTGCTACGTACGCGTGCACAGCGCTGACACCAGCAGAAACGCAGGCCACAAACAATTCTCGAGATGAGAAGGTCGATGTGCAAAGGCGTCACGGATCGCTGTGCGGGATGCATATATGTATTATTTGACCAGAGAAAGATCGAGGCGAGGTTCCACACCTGCGTGAAAGCTTCTTTCCCCAATGCATGCGTATCGGACGCGAGAGATATTCGTGCAAAGCCGACGGTCCGACCTCATACATGGGGCTTTCGACTGCAGTGCCATTGAGCAGCGGAACGGAATGTTGTATAGTGCTGTATATACCGGCTTGTTTGTTGGCAATGTGGGATCGAGTCGAGCCGGCTGTGCCTGGATTAGGATACGATACGGGGGCTCAGATGACAGGGAGGAGCCTATTCCGAGGCGAGACACTGCAGGTCAGAAGTGTTGAGCATGCGTTAGGGATGCAGCGTTGAAGGCACAACCACGAAGGAACAACGAGTACTGTGGCAGTAGTTGCCCTGGATATGAGTCTGAATGTATGAGGACATATTCGGCAGAGCATGATAGCAACGCACACGAGATAGACAATGGCCTGTTATCCAGGACCACAAGTCTCCTCCTCGTGAGAAAAAAGTGTTGATCCGAGCTCCCACTTCGTTCTGCTAACGGCTCTGGGACTAGCGGATCGTCGTTTTGGTGGGTACCGTACTGGCACGCAGGAGAGAGCAGAACCGTCGCCGTCTCGCCGTCTTCTCGTTGAACAACACCTCTTGACCATTCATCTTTTGCTTATCGCTGTGCTTGTGACAGTTTGCGGGCTTCTTGTGGCAAAGACTGGTGTTTCTCCTCACGACTAAACTGCCGGGGAGCCGCAGGAGCGTACCTTTCGGCCTACATTCCGGCGATCAATACACATTCGCTTCGTCTCTCAGGGTGACGGCCTCGACTTGCCAGCTCGCCTCCTCCTTCACCACCGAACGAACGAACGCACGAACGACGACGACGACCGCATCCCTTCACACGAACATACATATCGCACGTGGCAATCACTGCACTTGCCGCTGCCGCTGATGTCGCTCTGAGACCGTCAGGCTCCGCGGCAGGACGCCTTCGCACTTTCTGCTCTCACTGCCTGGCACTTCGCTTGAAGGTACGTTGGAACGCGATCACTCCGCCCACTGCACACTACAAGAGCATACGCGCACACACACACACCGGCGGCGAGAGGCGTCTGTCTCACCGCCGCTTCATCCGTCACCCTCATCGAGCACGCTTCTGCTACATGTCTTGGACCTCGGTGCCTCACATCTGCCGTGCACTCAGGGGGCCTTTTACACCACCACCACCAACATTTCGCTGTCCCAGCGGCCATCTACACTCTTTCCGCTGGCACTGCCGCATCCTCCATCAACACGCCCGTATCATTGATCGCGCCCGACACCGATACTGACTGCTGGCCGGCTCAGACCATAGAGTAGATTCCATTTCCGCCAAGCTTTATTCGCCCTTACATTGCTTCTCGCCATTGCATACCAACGCACGCCTTCCACCACGGCAGATCCGATGGCTGAGGTACTGTCGCCTCCTATGACACCGACCAGCACCATCACCATGCTGCACTCCCGACCATCATCCTCCGACGCTTTCAACGGCTCGTCACAACAATATCCACAGGCGCCCCGCATAGCGCAGTCCGCAAGAAGCATGTACAATGCACAGAATACTGGATATAGAGGCACTTCGGCCGCGCCCGTACAGCCATATGCGTTTCAGTCAACGCCCAACTTGCGCCAGGAGAATTCCCGCACCGTTTCGGCTCCTTCAACTTCACACGGCGCTATCGGCACTGGTAGACACGCTCACACGCAGTCGGCTTCTGCATCTTCCACCGCGTCGTCAGATGCGTCTTCACAGCCCTCGGCAAAAGACGATTCGGTGATGGGCTCGCGTAATGGTTCACTCATCAACCTATCCTCGAGCGTGCCGGATCTGTCATTGACCTCGTTCGACCAACCAGCTAAGCCCTCACCTGATCGATATCGGCGTCCAGCACAGAAACGAACTGAGTCGAGTCAATCAGGCACTGTGACGCCCAAGCCGTCCTCGCCTCAACTTGGCAGCGCTGTCCAGCCGTCTGGATCTGGCATGGCTAGTGTCAGTCATCTGATACAACAGCAACCTTCTGCGCCACAACGGCAAGGCAGTGTTGATGATATGGAGATGGGCAAGTCCTCCGAGACCGGCCTGGCGAAGAGATATCGTCGCCGCAGTCTGAACAACTTCGATGCCACGAACTTGCAGGCGACTGATGCGAATGCTCGACCCTCCTCCGGACATGGAAACGCCGCCTCCACACCAACCACGATAAGACCAGTATCTTTCCACTCACGGTCGGGAAGCGATGACAGTCAATCTTCACAACGCAAAAACAAGGAGAACGTGAAGCCTGCGTCTTCAGGTCAATCACTTCATCCAGAGCACAAAGGTGTCAACTTACCCATACGAGGGACTCCAGAAGCTGGCAAGCGCTTGAAGTCGCCTTCGCCGCTTTCGAAGCAGCCTGTCGAGGACAACGATCCAACACCAGTCGGTTCGCCGGTCAAGCCAAAGACATATGCCGCGGCCGCCCAATCTGCAGTACAGGCTCCATCGCCCGCAGCAGCACATCTTGCTGCGGTGTCTGATAAGGATCTGAACAAAGGCATGAAGTCTCGCTTACGACGTGCTTTCTCCTTCGGCAGTGCACAGGAGCTTCGGCGAGCAACAGAGAACAGCGCTGCGAAAGCTCATGTCGGTCCTGCTGCTGCTGCTGCTGCTCAGCAGACTTCACATGCTCACAACGCGCAGGCGCAACATCAACAGCAAATTGATGATGAGCTTGATGCTGAACAACTAGAGATTGCTCGCCGGCAAGAGGCAGCTGGAATTGGTGCGGGCATCTACTCCGGTCAAGGCGGGTTCACTGGTTCCACGGACAACCTCTCAATCTCTTCAACAGCCTCCTCAGCGTCAATGATGTTACGCAAGATGGGTCGTGGTGCAAAGAAGAGTGCTAGAAGCATCAAGGGTCTGTTCCGACCGAAATCTGTCATTGGCGTACCGGCAGCCGATGGTCCAATATCGGCCTCGAATGCCACTGTCCAACCGAGTGTAGGCTCGGTTTCAATGGTCACCGTGGAGGCTGAAAGACAGAAAGTCAATGTCAACGAGCATCCGGGAGAGAAACCACACGGTAGCACCGGCTTCCCGAAACTGGAGCGAAACTCGATTGATGCGGCCAATGGCGTGATGTCCACGTCACGAGGATCTGCCGATAGAACAGATTCACTGTCGCGTCGAAGCATTGTGGGAAGTGATAAGGATCGAGCTGAGGTTCTCGCAGCGGTCAAAAAGGGCATCTTGAAGCGCTCTGGAACCGGATCACCAAGTGGCTCGCCTGTAATCAGGCCTGCGGACAGTCTCCAAGCTGTCACAATCTCCACAGAGAGTCCAGCATCGAGCATGCCCAGCACACCCAGGGATGGCCAGAGTCGGAGCGAGTCGATGAGGAACGCCCCGGTCAGTGGCGACTACTTTGGGCAACCACGAGGGCCTAAAAGCGCGGCCAACACACCAAATGGCAGTGCTCGCTCGATTAGCTTCAGCCCTCGAATCCAGTTCCATGACGCTTGGTCAAGCTCCGAGTATGATCGTCGCGGCGAGATTGCAACATGCAACCGCTTGACGCCTATGCTTGCCCAGCAGATCAAGGAGGAACTGAACACTTTCAAGATGGTTTGTTGTTTCCTCATAAATGATGAATTTGACTTTGTCGCTAACTTGCAGCAGGAAATGGAAGTCCACGAAATGAGTAAGCCTCACACGCACTTCTTCTGATGAAACCACCGACATCATCGAAACACCGACGACACCAAAACGACGCAGCGCAGAAGACAGAGCACGATTCTTCGCTCAGCACTTCCATCTGATGATTTCGAAAGCTGCGGGATATCTTCTAATTACAATGGGCGACAACGGAGCAAGGCATTTTTGGGAGTCACATGGAGTGAGAGAGTGTTGCACAATCATCAGGCGTCACGAAACGGGAAACTTTCTCTTGGGCTGGCGTCTTCTACTGTGACTTTGATTATAGTCTGGTCTGGATTAGCGATTGCATCTTGCACAAGCAAGGATGGATGGCACTTATGGCATGGCTATTGTGTGGTGAACGCAGCATCCCCTCCTTCTTTCTGTTGAAGTGTTTCCCAACTTCGCTTCGATTGGTTTGAGGGAACGGAACAGGCGCGTGGATATTTAGCTGATCGGGGTTGCATTGGAGTGTCACAGGAATGGAGTGAGCGATTGATTGATTGATTGGAGATTTAGCTCGTGTGAATAATGGAATGGAGGGCTTGGAGCTGGCTCTTTTCTCTTTACGACCACTTTCGTTCGATTGGTGCAACCGAGTTCCTTCCTGCAGTCTGACGAGTGGCGCTTGCTTGCCTCCTTGCCGGGGAATGCAACGGTATATCGTACCTCCCTCGCTTGATTCTAGGCGTTCCTGACATGTAACTGTACCTTGCTTCGGAAGCGAGTGCGCATCGATACCGACAGACGCAGCGTCAGCATATCTCTGGTCGTTGTCTCGGTTATTGGCAGATTCGACCTGTTTCAGTCTCAGCCCTGGGAAAGGGAGACTTTCGTATCGTCGTTTCAGACTCGGTCACAAATCCTCCGTTCATGTGACTTGGAACACAAGAAGGACGGGTGGAGATGCGGAGTCTAGCGTGGCCGCAGATCGGGACTAGATTCGGATCGTGGCGACGTCGTTTGATGTAATGTTCCCTAACGTCCCACTACTGCTGCATTATTGCCACCGCACCTCCCAGCTCCCTCGGTCCGGGTCGTGGGATGGTGATGCATAGGAGTGCATGAGGCGTACTTGTGCCTTCCATCGTTATTCCTTCTTGCGACAAGGATAGGATGTTAGCGTTGCGCTCGTGTTATAAGAATTTCGTCATCACTTCTTAGCTGCTGTTGCTGCTCGGGACGTTGCTGGATCGAACGCCATGGCGGCGGTGCTGCTGATTTGGGGCGCAGTGACGATCAGGGAGAGGGTCGAGAAGAAGGCGGAGGAGAAGAGGATGAAGAAGGAGCGGGATGCGCTGAGGTATGCGGAGTTGCAGCAGGAGACGGAGAGGAGGTTGAGTTTGAGGAGGAGTGACAGTGGGAATCATACTGTGTTTGTGGAGGCAGGTCTTGATGAGGAGCAGAAGGAGGATGGAGATCGATGGTGGGAAGAGCCTGAGATGCAGATCCCAACGCACGAACCTGTTGCGCCGCGGAGTGAGAGTTTTGAGGTTAAGGAGGGAAGAGAGGATACGATACCTGAGAAGACTTCTTCGCGAAGGCGACGGGGGATCAAGAGCTTCTTGCGGCCGACGCATGCGTAGTTTCGTTGAGAGGGGGGGGGTGGGGGGGGTGGAATATTGAGGTCACCTGCTGCTCCGAGACACTTGTTGACCGCGATATACCGCGGACTTCGTCCGGGAATGGCTCTCCAGCAACGACGCCCACGATGCAGAAGCCTTCAGAGCGACGTTGCCTCTGTCATGGCACGCGCGCATGAGGGGGAACCAAGCCCTGAGAGAAGAACAGCGAGAAGTACTGACCTTACGTTCACGGAGTCACGACCTACGATCTTTGATGAGTGATCAGACTAGCATTGCACATATCCCCAATCCCAGATACCAACCAATTCCCTCTACCCAAGCACACCCATCAACCTCCTGATGTCACCTCCAGGCCGTCGTCACGTCTGAAAGAAGTGGTCTCGCCTTCTAGACGCCTGCCATCTGCAGTATCTGCACATGAGCAGAATAGCAAATGTGCTGGCCTCCCAGACGCGAGTAGGTGCTACGTCACACTCAATCGCGATGCCGGCGCACCGTTGTGTACCAGGATCCCATCCCCTCTTCCCATCTTGAACAGCGCATGCGCTAAACACACCACCGCCCGGCTCGGCAACCAGCGGAGACCCAATCTTCACGCTCGCCCTGCGCTGATTGACAACGCTGCCTGCCGACAGTAACCTTCCCAGAATGCCGGGACACCTCATCGTAGCGATTGGACTGCAGCCTGGCTCGGTCCAGACGGATAATCTATGCTGGTGAGATGAAGAGTACGACCACCAGGCACTCCGAATACTCGCAGCAATGAGTGGAGATAAACCTGTGATGCGAAATTATTTCCACCTCTTGCAACCCATCATCGAAGGATCAAGACCCTCAGGCATGTCAAGATGGTGTTAAGGACAAGCATTGCCCAAAAGCGTTCGAGCCGCGCTGTAACCCAGCATGCGGTTCCGGTCACTGCCGAATGCCCTGCCCTGTCTTGTCCTGGCTCGTATATGAAGAAGGAAGAAATGGAGATGAAGGCCCAAGAACATGAATCATTAATGTTCCTTCACAGTTCCAGCCCAAAGCACCTGCCCGATCAAGCTGACATAGAAAAGTCGGCAGAACCTGTCACACTGTCCTTGTCACTGCGCGTCTACATTCTGTTTTCGTCTTGTGTTTGCTTTCTCGGGCTTCGTTTGGCAACCCCCTTCTATCGAAACTCAATCCGACTTTCTTGCCGCGGAGATGCCCTTCAGTAGAGCCTGTCGGGCACGGTCGCTGAGCAGCCTTGCATATCGGCCGGAAATAAAGTGATTCTGCAACGCCCACAGCAAGAACTTGCGATGGTCATGCGACCATTTGCCAGCATCACCGGCGCCGCGCCCGGCGTACAGTCAGCACCAAGCCTCCTGATGCAGCAGGCTTTGCGATCACGATGTCTTCAACATCAGCAACTCCGAGGCTCGAATGGTCTACCAAGATCGCGGGTCGGGCGGTCAAGACAGGTGGGTGTTGGTGTCTTGTTCGGCGATTGAGAGGTCAACGAACACGTCAAGACGGCAGCGCAGCGGATCGAGTCAGCCAGCCAAATGTGTCAAATGTTTTCAGTCGTAATCGTATTATTTACGTCGAGTGGCATCGCTATTGCCATCGCAACCCATGCAAACCAATGAGATCATTGATTCAGTGACCGGGTATCATCTTCGAGCCAGCGGAGATGCCGGGTAATAGTACAGAGCGTGCTTGCATGTTGCATTTGCATGTGCATGTTCCCATTCGTATCCTTCGACGTTCCTCCACAGACCGTCCGTCGTCCATCACCCTTCGTACAGCATCGATGCTACCAGTCATTTCTTCGTGCAGGCAATCGTTAGTGCGCACAAAGGAAAGCCGCCCTGGCAGGCGGATTGGAAAGTCGTCGTGGTAAGGTGATGAGCTGTCCAGGTGAGCAAGTGGCCTCGACCGGGCGACGAGCAGCCGACCCTCAGCACCGTCGACTACTCGCATGATGATACGAGTGAGCTACCGTAGTCGACGCGCAACCTTGCGCTCGAATTTCTTCTTGGACAGGGTCGTGTAGACGGTTTATCCGCCCGATTAAGAGCAGTGTGTCACGACCGCCGTGCCTCATCATCGACCTCTCGCAGCACCTGGTGCTGACGATTCTGCGCCAGGCTCTGCGGTTGAAGTCGTCTCGGGATCCAGCTGAGAAAGGCATCGCAGCAACACTGCGCGAAAGATTAGCGGCGGATCAGTATGAAGGCGGAAGAGACAGAGCTTACAGTCCATGATCTCCTCTTCCGCGACACCCATCTGGTAGTCCACGAGGCCATGCTTCTCGACGCTGTCGCAAAGCCTCACAAGCTCGCGCGAAAGGGTCTCGAGGTTCTGCGAGTGCATAACAGACTGCGGAGGAGTTGGGTGATGTGGGTTACCGCTGATGCGCATAGATTCCTGGGCCAGGTCGTACTGCGTCTGCAACGTCGTGAGCCAAGCTCTATTGAACTCGTCCCAAAGCCGTATCCGTTCGTCGTGAAGATTGTCGTCGTCTCTAGTCAGTCCTATACCTGCAAATTAGTGAGTCTGGGACAACTCGTTTGGGACAGGTTTGGACTTACCCAGCGCCTCGGCGTTGCCCAGTAGATAATGCGAAGCGTCCAGCAGAACACCGGGGAGCTCGTACAACTGTCCTTCACGGACCTTTGAGAAGATGGTTCGTATCTGCGCCTGATAGTTGTTGAATGCCTGATCTATCGATTGGCTCGACTGCTGTGCGTATTGCGCTGTGTAAGCTGGATACGCGCTCGAAGCCGTTGGATCGATCATGGCACTAGCGTATGTCTGCGATGCCGAAGGACCAGCCTGAGCATATGCACCAGACTGATATTGCGACGGCAGGTGTGATGCCGTGAGGTCGGGCATTGTCGCACTGGTGGGAACTGTTCCTGCTCCAAGGTAGTATTGAGCGGTCTGCGGTGCGCCGAATTGGGACGCCAGTGTCTCGGACGCGGTACCAGGCCGTTGCGTGTATCGTTGAACCGGGTCATAAGATGATTGTGTCGCCTGCGGTGGCTGCTGCGCCAGACCGTACATGACGTTGGATGAGTACTGTTGATATTGTTGCGCGTCCTGCTGTCGCGAGACGTCCGAGCTTTGCAGTTCTGTTCCATATTGCATCGATTGACCAGGCGCGAAAGCACTCGCCGTGAGAGCAGGATACACCTGTTGTGCGTCGCCGCCGGCTCTTCCTGTCGAGGGCACAGTGCTCGGTGAGTGTCCCATGTATGAAGACTGTCGAAATCGCTCCACGGAGCCGGGTGTCGTGTACTGGCTGGTCGTCTGTTGCGCGCTGCCATGCTGCTGATGCTGCTGCTGCGGATGTTGCTGCTGCGGATGTTGCTGATGCTGCTGGTGCTGCTGATGCTGCTGCTGTTGCTGCGTAGCGTATGGATTCGGCGCGTACTGTCGTCGTGATGGATCATTGTAGTCCATCACAGAATCTAGAGGAGACCGCTCCCAGTCCAAGCCTTTCCGCGACGCCAACGGCGAGAAAGGCGGTGATGCATAGACAGTCGCCAGATTGTCGGTTGGGACTGGGTATGCGCGGGGTGGCAGAAGGCTATTGTGAATCTCGAACCGAAGCTAACGCGTCCTTCTATTGGAATGACCCTCAGTTGGGCGAAGAGAAGTGGGTAGCGTGAGGAAGTGCCCTGGTTTGGCCGAGCACGAAAAAAGTTGCAAGAATGTTGTCGCCTTGAGTTGATGCCTGTTCCCGGTGATGCCCAAGCGGTCCAGGTCGATGGTCGTAGGCAGGTTTCGCAGTAATATCGAGTGGGTGATGGCGGAGGTGTAAGCCAGAAAGCCTTTCCCGGTCAAGTTCGAACGCTGCTGAGATTGCCAGAGAGAGATGGTCGGAAAAGCGAGTGACTTGGACGGCGGTCTTCTTGAACGAGCGGCGAAACAAGACGTGTGTCTAGCGAGACGTGCAAGGCCAAGGGAACGACAGTGCGTGGCAAAACAGACACAACGCCGCCAGTCGGGTAGCCGAAGTGTACCTGGACGTATGGAGGTTGTTTGTGCGCAGACCCGGTCGAGGTGGGGTCCTGATTTCGCTCTCGAATCAGTCGAATATAGGGTGCACGCCAGGGAGCAGCTGCCGAGCGCGGATGGTATTGGAATTGGAAACGCAAGGCGTGAAACTATAAGGGCAGGCGGGAGGAGCCACCCTGGCTCACTTCACTTCCAAGAGTGGAGAGGACGTGAGGGAAAGTGAGGCTCGAGTCGAAAGGCTGAGGCGCGGGCGAAACCAGTACCTAGTTGATATGCGCGCTCGTCATGCTGCCGCTGCGGATGAGGTGTGACGGCCAGCCATGTCCGTTATTGGTAGTGGCAGGTGTCGAAGAAAGGGAAATGCGGTGCTATGCTTACAGACTGTGACAGTAGCGCGCTGTAGGTACATTTGCGTGTGCCGTCTGCTGCCAGGTGAAGGTCCGTGAGCGATATGAGACGAGGTGAGGTGTAGTCGTCCAAAACGGTTTTCGAGCTGTCTCGCGCCTCGAGGGACCCTCTGCGTGAGATGGCCGGCGGCGTTTGTGGCAGCCCAATTTCCAGGATAACAGCGTCCGGGATCATAACGCAATAGAGACGTCAAGCCAAAGAAACCGCCGCAATCAACAACAAGACTCTAGAATGCCATGCAGACGTCACTTTAGTGTACCATTTCCTTGACCAGTGAGACCCGCTGGCGATGGCCGTTGCTGTGTGAGGGGGATGGTCACGCGGGCGCCGACGAGCACCGCTCGGGGTCAGCACCGCCGTCACTCGCGTGTCTGAGGCAATCACTACCTGCAGCGCTCGGCAAGGCCCAGGCGATACGATAGCGTAGGACTGCAACCCCGAGAAGTGTGTTTGATGTCCCGGAATCGATGCGCTGCTCGCGATTAAGGTTCTCCTAGCTCATCAAAAGACCGGACGAGCCGCGCTCGACACGTCGAATGACACCTCTTGCTCTGCTGGCCTGCCGGACTGAGCCCACATCGTCTCTGTTGCGGTTGCCTGGCACGGCCTACGGCGCCCGATAGCTGTGACAACTGACACCGGCAGGTTCGCATGTCGCGCTGCTGCATGACGAAAGTAAGGGCGCTGCCGTTATGCATGCACAGAGTTTGATATCCAGTGCTCTAGCTTTCACGGACGATGGGGCCCTTGTCCCTGCAGCACATGCCAGCCCCATTGTGCTTGACTCGATCCTGGTTCCATGCCGCAGGCTGCCTGACTGGCGCATTGTCTCCAGGCCGCGCATAATTTTGCAGTCACGGGGACGGAGATGGAGCAAGTGGAAGCGCAGCGTATCCATCGAATGATCAGAAAGCTCCATTAATCCATCGACAATACCGCCGTCTGGGGCAACAGTGCCATCTCTGCACTAGGCCAGCCTCACGTGGCCGTCTTCGGAATGGCCAACGAATGGTGAAACAGTCGTCCATGCAGCACATGTTACACGCTTGTGGCGCCACAGACCTCGCACAGCTCGGGTCTTCGCCCGTTCGATCATCAAACAACGGCAACATCTCGCACGGCTTGCGTTGGCACTTGTCACTGCCAACAAAGTTGCGCCGCGAAACAGTGGCGAGAAGCATCTTCGACACGCAAACTTTGACTACCACCAACTCACACCACGCAAGATCGGCAAAGTCCGGCTGCCGGCATTTGCTGCAGGGATCGCAACCTGGCTGGGCAGTACTGCATGAATCGGGCATTATTCAGGTATTTCGCAGCCTGACTCCGAGCAACTCCATATTGCCCAGATCTGGAGCGCGTCGACCGCGTTCAGTACCCACACAGCGGTCTCGTACATCGCCTCGGCCGATACAGAAACGATTCGCTGTGGAAGATCGCTTCCAGAAGCCCGGTTAGGAGACAATCAAGAAGACAGGGTTGCGCCGCGCTGTGGGCTGTCCGATCGCTCTTCAGATCTCGATACTGATATTGCTCCCCCATGTCGAAACACTCGCTGTCTTCAAACAGACCGCCTTGCAAGACAACGTTCCGCCACGAAACCGGGGCCTTCTTCAGGCTCATCGAGCCGACCGGAGATATAATTTCTTGGCAGCCCGATATTCCGTGTGTCATAGATCTTATGTCGACGCTGGATGATCCTTGGGAGATCAATGCTACTGTATCAAACCTACTCTTGGATGAGGCGGCAAAGTCCGCTGATGTAAAAAGAATCTTGCCGTTCCTATTGTTTATGATGCTGACGTTCTACGTCTAAATCGATTTTTCAAAGGTCAAACCGCAGCCTTGCCACCCACTGCGCCGTTGCAGAGCCGCCCGCTTTTGTTGTTACCTCTCATCTCGTTGAGCGGTTGGGTATCATGTCACGCGACAAACAATTGTTGAAATGTTGAAACGCCGGTTTCAGGCTAAGACAAGAACGCTGTCGCGCTTACTTCGACGCAGTGTAGGCTTTCTTTGGGAACGGATACCTGCGAACCGTTAGAGTTACGTCCGGTGTAAATGCATCAAGGCACAATGAGCGGAATACGTACGATGGTCCCAGCTCGCGCAGGCTGAGCGCAGCCAGCCACTGTCCCTTGTCTACGCAGGTCTCAATGCTGTCACCCTGGACTACACCAGCGAAGAAGCCGCCAGCAAAGGCATCCCCGGCGCCAGTGGTGTCTACGATCTCACTCTTGTTGATCTGGTGCACCGGGAACGACTTGGGATCGCCCCCGTCTTGGACAGCGACGACGGTCGGGTCGGTGCCTTGCGTAATGATGGCGACACGCTTGCGCTGCTTGTTCTCCTTGGGCAAGTTTGCGAGGTGCTTGGCGATTGTCGGAATGTCGTGTGTATTAAGGTCGTGCGAGTCAGCATAGGCTTGCGCCTCCGTCTCGTTGCCGACAACGTAATCCCAGTAAGGGGCGGTTTGATCGAGCGGATCTTTGAAGAACTGTGGGATGAACGGCGCAGAAAGCGAGAGGATGAACGGCTTGGACGATCATCAGCATGTCAATATCCTGGAGTTGCTCATACGACAACGACTGACCTTGTTCGTCTTCGCGGCTTCTTCGGCAAGCTTTACGACAGCCGGGACGCAGACCGTCAAGTGGTAGCCACCGACAAAGTATGCCTTGGCCTTTTCTGCGACACTCCAATTCTCGTTCAAGTGTTCGATCTTGTAGCAGTTGGCTGCGGCAAGATCTGTGCACATGCTCCTGTTGTGTCCTGTAATGATCACGCCGCAACGACCGGTAGGTTCCTTCTCATCATGGAGGTATCGGACGGCAAGGCCGGCTTGCTTGTTTGCGTCTTGAAGGATGTCGGCATACTTATCCTTTCCGACACAGCCGAAAAAGACGACCGAATCGTCTGGGAGGAGGTACTGTACAAACAGAGAGCGTTAGCAGCTACGTCTTGGCTGGTATTGCATATGCAATTCACTGCAGCATCATTTCTTGCATTGCATCGACTGTCATGCACAATGCCATTGTCCGCGTACGGGGTGCACACCACGGTGATAAGCAGGAAAGGTTCCGCCTCGTTTTGCTGCGAGTGACGACAGCGTATAGAATGCTAAGAAAGGCATACCTGGGCGCCTCTGGCAGTGTTCTGAGCTGCACCACCCGCGAGCAACTTCGCATCACGGTTTTGGATGAGCTCCTCGTACAAGCTCTTATGAGAGTCCTCGGCGAGGATGGCGTCGTTTGCCTTCAGGCCATATTGATTCAGGAGTGCTTCATCTCTGTTAGTATCGTTAGCATTGGGGCCCTACTGTGAAACATTTGTTGGTGCCGGCGATTGTAACTGACCCTTGGCCTTGGATGTCGAGGAGCGGGTTCTCCAGACAGAGGAGCTGGTATGAGTGATCGCCAGACATCTTGTAGAGAGTCCAATGAGGGTCGCGTGTGGTGTGTAAGGAGGTGATGTGATGTTGGAAGTTTTCTCAACTCAACGAACATCCCGCCTTTCTTTGAGCTCCTGCCCCGCATCGTCATCCATGCCCATTCGGAACTGCAGGTGGGCCACGGCCGCCGAAGTCGTTCGCTTCGTGGATGAAAACACCCGGTGCAAACACCTTGCATCTGTGCCATCATGCCGTGCGCTATACCTGCATGATCATTGACGACGTTCATGTCGTGACACCTATGCAGATCAATATGCTGGCTGTGTTACCGTGTCATGTAGAGAGGGTCTCATCGAATCGTTCCTCCCGTCGAACATGGCCGACTACAGTATCCACTGCTTGGAGTCTAGAGGAGTCTTATGGTCAGTCGAGGTAGCAACTGATGGCGCCTTGCTGAGAAGATCGGGGAGCTGTGAAGAACATCGTATTGGCTTGGACGAACGGGAAACTGCATCGATGAGCATCTCACGCTCGATTGCCATTATACATTGCACCAGCACGGTGTTCACGTCCCGATGCTGCGCTATAATACAGTATGAGTACATGCCATGAAGCGTCGCGCTTCTAACCTCCCATATTCCGTTGCTAATATCCACCAATGGTCTATGTCTATTCGTGCCGTCCATCGCAGTCCATGCAGCCACTCCAATGCTTCCAAGCCAATGCGTTATGCATAAAGCTGCTGCCGTGATCATACCATCGTAACTCATGCTCCTGCCGCTCCGTATTGCATCGCAAGTGTGCTACACATGCATGCGCGCAAAGCTGCTCAAGGTAACATTAGCACTCTTGCTATTAGTCAAATCTTCTGCTTCTTGGTACTTCTCCGTGGAATCTTTGCGTAGGTCTTGTCGGGATACGGTGCCCTCCTCTGATTCAGGCATGTACTCCCAGCACATGAATTGCCAGTTCAATTCCTTGCGCCAGCACATTCCGTAGCCGAGGCTGACCGGTCCAGACTCGTTGCTAACCATCTCGGCAGTCAGGCCTCCTGTCTTGGGCATTCGCTGCTTGAAGATGACGCGTCCGACCCGACTGTGTACCAAGGCCATTGAGCACATTATGCACGGCTCGTGGGTGAGGAAGATCTCGAGCTTGAGGCAGAGGTACCCATCCGGTCTCATATTGTCGTCAACGAAGTGCTCCTTCTCGAGTGGTGTGACTGGTAGATCGGAAAAGAAGGCGTCGCGTGCATCGATGTCGTGTTCGAGACCACCCTTGGCAAAATTTCCTTCAGCTTTGGCAGCGGCCTTTGTGACTGGCTGGGATGCGCAACGCAGACGCTTTCGACCCACCATACCAACAGCACGCATGATGGCATGGCCCATCGGACTTCCATGACAGCCGGTGTCCTCATTTGCGACAGCATTCGCTTGCGGCTTGTAGCGGGCATCACCAGCGAGGGCGATGATCTGGGTCTGTCCTTCAACTCGCTCGATGATGCAGCAACCAGCGCCAGTGCCAATGCCGCGGCGGCGGTTGTCGTCACCAACCTTCTCAGCAAGAGCGAGCGCCTCGTCAATACCGATGTTGCTGTCCTGCGGATGCTGCAATTCCTCCTCGGCCTTCTGAATGCTGGCAGGGTGGGCGCCGAATGGGTTGGTCTTTCGATAGAAGGTTGGCCAGTAGTCTTGAGACCACTTGTCTGCTTGCTCTGGGCTGGTGGGTGCCAGCAATGGGACCGTGATCTCCTTGATCTCGAGTGGGTACGCCCAAGACTCCGCGTTGGAGGCAAAAGGAGTGTGCTCAGACAGGAGCTCGTGCAACGTCTTCAGGTCGACAATCCTAGTTGGGCAGACCAGAAGATGGAGGGTAGAGGGCCTGCTCGCTGTGTTGCGTGACTTGCTGGCGTTCGAGTATTCCCACACGCTGCTGCCGGCGGCTTGCATGACAGAGGCGGGCGTGTTCTCCCAGGCGCGCGAGACGGCATACAACTCCTTGACCTTGTCGCGCGTGCCCAAGACATGCTCTGGTAGGTATCTGGGTTTGGCGAAGCGGCGGAGGTGCTGCAGGTCGACGGTGTCTTGGCCTACGATGGTGTCCTTGATGACTCTGTGGCAATGTCAGCGGACGTATGTGTGTAGCACATAGGTAAACAATGCACACCTGAGGATGCCTTCGGCGTGCTTGCTAGGCAGCTCGACGGTCCACACTTGGATGGTCTCGTTTCCGAGGCGGCATTCTTCCTTGGTCTTGAGGTGCACCATCCGCCGCTTGGGCTCTGGCTCCTGGTCGAGCACGGAGTCCCTGCGTGTGGCGGCCATGGCCATTAAGGCGCGGTGGAAGATGTTGGTGTTGCGGAAGATGAAGTGGGATGCATGTCGAAAGAAAGTCGCTACGCGGGCGAGGGGCATCAACAAACCGTTCAGGAAGTCGCGCATCGCTTCCATGGCGACGTCGCTTCATTCACGAGGCAGTCGCGCTGCGTGCTTGCTACATATGGATTCACGGAAGAACCCTGCAGATTTTAAGCAATTCTGTCGGGCAAGTCCTCATCAAATCCCTGTCAGACCATTAAGTAAGCATTTGTGGAGTTCGGCAGCAACGGCCGGCGCGTCTCCGAGTCGCGTCGACGAATATCATTGCATACTGCTATCGACAATACTGCGGCCGATATGGGGCTCGCGATACTGCCAGATGAGCTGCTGCTGTCCCTGTCAGAGCAATGGCCGTGCCGAGATCTTCAAGTGAGGCAATTGGCGGCGTTGCTTTTTGTATGTCTCTCGCATCACAATGACTAGCCATCGCGAGCTAACGTGATCAGCCAACACTTCCCAGCCCATCCACACTCGTGGTCCATGGGTCACGCGCGACCGGAAAGAGCAGCATCACCAAGGCCTACCTCGAAGCGAGTAGAGCGCAGCATGCTGTCATACGATGTCGGGAATGCATTACTGGTCGACATTTGTTGGAGAAAACTGTCGCAGTAGTGCACGATGTTCTTCAAGCGGACTATAAGGACGGAGATGAAAAGGCATACCCCGCGCAATGTGGGAATCTCAGTACACTTACGGTCCACCTACAACGAATGCTGAAAGAGCGAGTCAAGTTCGTTCTGGTCTTTGATGGCGTGGACAAGCAGCGTGAAGCACCGCCTACGCTTCTTCCAGCTTTGGCACGACTGGGGGAGGTGATACCGCAGTTAACGGTCGTGCTGATCGTACGACATCCTCCACCTCGCTTCCTTCACCAGCCTGGTGTGCCTCATATCCACTTTGCGCCTTATAGCCGTGCTCAGTCGATACACATCGTTGCGCGGAAGCCACATAACATCTTCGTTCAAGCGCCTCCTGACGACATGGACTATGACAACGGGACGCACGAAGAAGACAAGGCGTGGTTGTGGCCGAGGTTCTGCACAGCTGTGTGGGACGCTCTCGCGCAGAATGCAGCGCGAGATCTCGTGGCATATAGAGAAGCTTGCCACAAGCTGTGGAGGCCATTCGTTGCTCCTGTCGTTAAGGGCGACTTTGGCACGCGAGATTTCAGCAGACTTTTGGTGGCACAACGGAGGCTCTTCCAAGACGAAAGTGTACTCCTCGACTCGATCATTGCGAAACCAGAAGGAGTCCTGGCCGTGCCGAGAAGCAAGACTCATGATCTACCCTACTACGCGAAGTGGACTCTGGTATCAGCTTACCTGGCGTCTTTCAACCCAGCCAGGATGGATGCACTTTACTTCATGAAGTCCACAGAGAGAAAGCGCAGGAAGAAAGGCGGAGGCACTGCTCGATCTGGCGGAAGGCCAAGCCAGACGAGGAAGATCCCCCGCCACCTGCTGGCAGCCTCTGCCTTCACACTGGACCGCTTGCTAGCCATCCTTCATACAATTTTACCAGATGAGCTGAGGACCAACATCGACATCTATCGACAGATCGCTACACTCACCAGCCTCAGACTATTAGTCAGAGCCGGTGTCATCGGCAATAGCGATCCCCTTGAGCCTGGCGGGAAATGGCGGCTGGGTCCCATGATAACATGGGAACATATACAGAGCATAGCAAGGGGGCTGGACTTCAACCTCGTAGACTACGTGGCAGAATGAAAAGATGAAGATTCACGATAGTGCGCTGCATGAACCACGATCGGCTGCAGCTCAAGGTCAGCGTCCAATACTTCTTCTCACCATCGACCCATTGGCATAGGTAGACAGCGCCCTCTAGCTGCGTGGTGATCATCCTCCCGCCTGACAATGTCTCCATCAATGAACAACGTTTTCAGGCTGTCATGCCATCAGGTCAAGCAATTCCAGCCTTCTTCTCAAAGATGAACAGCGCCTCATCCTTGCCAGCAAAGCTGGGCAATGGAATCTGCAACACCTTCTCCCACGCTGGCAGCTCCCTCGCCGTCCAGTCCGCGATCGTCTCCTTCGCAAAAGCCGTAAAGCCATTCACATTCTGCGTGCCCGCCGCGATGATCGTTGTGCCAGCTGAACATCACATCAGTACACCCTCACCACAGAAAGCGCCGTCATAGTTCCAACTCACCATAAGCTTTCAACATCTTACTCGTAAACTCCTGTCCGACCACGGGATAGACTAGAAGCAGAACATCTTCCTTGCCTCCTCCATTCTGCCTCAACCACTTCTCCCCATCTACCTCCAACGTATCGCCCACCCACATCGTCCTCCACTCACTCTGCCCGTTGTCGATTGGCAGCACCCTCACCGCTTTCTTCGGATTCGCCTCAAACCGTCTCAGCATATACGTCCAATATCCATTCCCACTCCCGATATCCAAAACTCTCCTCTCCTTCGCAACTTGCGAGATATACGACAACGCCTCATACGACGGACACACACATCCGAAATGATGATACAGAATCGGCAGAACCGCATGGCTAATCTTTACATCCTTCGTCCTCTCTTCCGGACCGCACCATTCGAGGTTCTGATTACACCAAGCCCAGATGTCGAGGTAGGGGTTGATGTGTGTCTTCGACTTACTCACGACTAACTTCGTGCTTTCGGCGGGAGGGGCATAGAGGGAGAGTAGATGTTTCGCGACATCTAGACGGACCGAGTCCTTCTTGGCATTGGACTCGAGGCCTTTCAGGGCTTTCGTCGTGGAAGTTGTGGGGCGGAAGATATCGGTGTATGCGGCGATATCGCTGGCGGTGGGGCAGGGCCTCTGGGACGGAGCTTAGGACTTCTGTGTATGGATATGAGACTGGAGGGTCTTCTGGTGTGCGTGTGTGGAGGGTTGGCTTACGGCTTGACCTTCTGCGTCTCTGTACCACGCATGCAGCCCATTTTGACCACCGAATTCGATGTATGTTTGTGCTTGGAGTAGTGTTACTTCGGCTGCGGCTTTGTAGGGGTAGTCATCGCGAAGGCTGAGCCCGAAGGCTTTGATGATGAGTTTGCGGAAGTCATTTTGATAGAGGAAAGGCTGTGCTTCTTCTTTGCTCCAATTGTCGAAAAAGGTGTCGGGGACGAAAGTTGAGGAGCCCTCGGTTTGGGCCTTTTTGGGTATTGAAGGCATGTTCGTGGGAGGAAGAAGAATGATAGCTTTGAAATAAAGGATGACGCTTATTACCGCTTATCGATAAGGTCGGACGACATTCTTATCGGAGAGATGTAACGGGGTCCCACGATGGTGAACTTCTTTTCTTCATCGTTGCTTCATTCTTCTCTGCAGTATGAGATATTCCGGTCGTGAATCAAGAGCGTTCTGTTGTCCATTAATGTATGCATTATGAAACCCATATCGGACCCAAGAAGACGAACTTAACGATAAAGTAGCAGAAATAACTACTAGCAGAGTCTCTACAATATTCACCTTCATTTGAAGAATTTACCGAAGCGTTGTCCAGATCTAGCTATCGACTTTGACCATGTTGTTATAATCCCATAACTTTTCTTAGCACTACCCCAACCCTACATGAAATAATCATCAGTAGCGATTTGCCCACTCAAGCACATATGTTTGGCTCAGACATAGATGGCGCTAGCTCACGTCCTCGTATTGCGTCCGACCATTGTCCAGCCGTCGTCTCTTCGTCTTCAAAATAATCAGACGAGCAAGGCTAGGCCGCACAATTGCTCCACGAAAGCGATGTCGCATCTCTGGAATGAGGATAAGCATCTCATAACAATCGCCAGAATCACTTCAACTCAACAGTAGGATGATGTCGCTGTCCATATCCAAAACGCCGATCAAGTTCATTAAAATGCTGTTTATCCTAGAGATGCCTCATCATATCTAGTCCTCGATATCCTCTGCCGCCTGCCTCTCATCACTTACCGAGTACGCCGCAACCAATCTTCGCAGCCTCGCCTCTCTCCCATCGTCCGGCGCGATTCACGCACCATTCTGCTGCGGTGGCTTGACAGGCTCGACGTTCCAGATCATCTCGGCGTACTCGTCGATACATCTGCATCCAAATCGTTAGCATAGCAACCAGCCTCATTCGTGCGACGTCAACATACCTATCACTACTAAAGAATCCCATCCTAGCAACCGACGTAATCGTCTTAGTCAACCACTCCTCCTGGTTCTTGTACGCCTCGTCGATCAACTTTTGCGTGTCGATGTAGCTCTTAAAGTCGTCGGACACGAGGTAGTAGTCTCCATGGTCGACAATGCTGTTGACGAGCGAAGAGAATTGTCCAGCATCGCCGAAAGTGCCCTTCTTGATGGTCTCGAAAACCTTCTCGAGCATGGGGTCGAGGTGGAAGTCGCCGTACATATGCGAGTGGCGGAGATCTTCGACGTCTTCGGAGAGGTTACCGAAAAGGAAGATGTTGTCCTCGCCGACTTCGCGGGTGATTTCGATGTTGGCGCCGTCGCAGGTTCCGATGATCAAACCACCATTGAGAACGAACTTCATGTTCGATGTACCGGAGGCTTCCGTACCTGCAGTCGAGATGTGCTCAGAGATATCACTTCCTGGAACGATGATCTCGGCCTTGCTGACATTGTAGTCCTCGATGAAGACGACCTTGAGCAGATCACCGATGTCCTTGTCATTGTTGACGACAGCACCGACCTGGTTGATCAGGTGAATGACAGTCTTGGCCATCCAGTATCCTGGAGCTGCCTTGCCGCCAAAGATGCTGACGCGTGGCTGCACCTTCTTGCGGTCCTCCGCCGACATCTCCTTCAGCTCAAGATATCTCTGTATCACACCGAAGATGTTCAACTGCTGTCTCTTATACTCGTGCATACGCTTGACTTGGATATCGAACAAGCTGGATGGGTTGACTGTGACACCGTGCATCTCTTTGATCATCTTGGCCAAGCGGACCTTATTGGCATACTTGATTTCTTGGAACTCCTTCCGAAATTCCTTATCATCGACGAAGTTCTCGAGCTTGTGAAGCTGGGTAAGGTCGCGAAGGAAGTCGTGACCGCCAAGCTTGCTGGCGATGAGTGCGGAGAGACGTGGGTTGGCCTGGTGTAGCCATCTTCGTGGGGTGATTCCGTTCGTGACGTTCGTGAACTTGTCGGGGCCGTAGATCTTGACGAAGTCCTTGAAAATTGTGGTCTTGATCAAATCGGAGTGGAGCTCAGCGACGCCGTTGACCTTGTGGCTGCCAATGAGGGCCAGGTATGCCATGCGGACCATCTTTGGCTGAGATTCCTCGATGATCGAAACGCGGCCGAGCATCTCACGCTCCTTCGGAAAGTTGCGCTCAACGAACTGCAGGAAGTTCAGATTGATCTGCATGAAACGAATATTAGCCTGGATGTCTCAATGGAGGGGTAGCCGCCATGATCGTCCTGCCTGTGTCTTTAATGTCACAGCAGGCGATCTTACTCACGTCGTAGATAATCTGCAGGTGGCGTGGCAGCAAGTGCTGAATGAGCGGAACAGACCACTTCTCAAGAGCCTCAGGAAGCACAGTGTGGTTAGTATAGCCAAAAGTCTTCTGCACAATCGACCAAGCCTCATCCCAATCCAGACCTTCCTGATCAATCAGAATACGCTGAAGCTCAGGAATGGCAAGAGTTGGGTGAGTGTCGTTAAGCTGGATAGCAACCTGGTTAGGGAACTCGCTCCAAGCCTTCTTTGACTTCTTGAATCGGCGGACAATGTCGAACAGCGAAGCAGCACACCAGAAGTACTGCTGCTTGAGACGGAGCTCCTTACCACGTTCCAGACTGTCGTTAGGGTATAGCACAGAGGAAATGGTCTCTGCACGCTGTTGGTCGGCGACCGATGCCTCGTATTCGCCGGAGTTGAACTTGGTGAAGTCGAACTCGCCGTGGGAAGCTTTGCTAGACCACAGACGAAGGTTGTTGGTTGTCTTTGTGCCGTATCCTGGGATTGGAGCATCGTATGCCACAGCAGTCACGATCTCGCCGTTCTCCCAAACGCTGACCTGCTTGCCAGTCTTGTCATCTGTGTACTTCCTGACGTTTCCGTAGAATTGAATGTTTACTGTCACATCGTGACGTGGAAACTCCCATGGGTTGAAGTCCAGCCAGTAGTCTGGAACCTCAACCTGGTAACCATCAACAATCTCTTGCTTGAAGATACCATATCGGTAGCGGAGGGCGTATCCCCAGGCTGGATAGTTAAGGGTAGCGAGGGAGTCGAGGAAGCAGGCGGCCAAACGACCAAGACCACCGTTACCGAGAGCAGCATCGCGTTCTTGGGTGATGATGTCCTCCATGCGGAAGCCAAGATCATTGAGTCCATCGACTGCCACATCCTTCATGTTGGTGTTCAGCATGGCATTGTCAAGTGCTCGGCCCATCAAGAACTCAAGCGAGAGGTAGTAGACACGCTTTGGGTCGGCGGAGGTCTGATTCTGCTGTGTCTTGTTCCATTCGATGACCAGGCGGTCACGGAACGCCAGTGCTGTTCCAGAGTATGCTGCTGCTTCATCGCAGTTGAACAACGATCTAGCGAGAGTGGTTTCGATGTGTCGGACAACTTCGGCGTCGAACTCGTCCTTGTTCTTGAACTCGCGTGCGGACTGAATATATCGTTAGTCGTCAGCGAGGTGATGCATGCTCGTGCTACTGACGTGTTTCCTCCATCTGGTATTGATTGTCAGCAACCTAGTCCTCTTGTGTGCGCGATGTCTTCTACTCACGCTTCCCTCTGTCCCTCAGGAATGCTCGCCTCAATGCTCTTGATCTCTTGTGGTGCAAAGCCCGTCACAGTTCTCTTGTGCTATAAGACAAATGGTGTCAGCTTAGACCAATTGCAATGCCTCAGTTGATAGTACTGAGCATTTGCCATATCCCGTTTCATGCTCTTCTCTCCCCCAACGTACCTTTGGCCTTGAGATACCAGCAGGTCCCACAGGTCCCTGGAAATCAGTAATAGGCGCCGACATACTCGGCTTCCTCTGTCTCGCGTGGGGACCCTCGCTGGTAGTAGCCATCTTCTGAACGTCAATCTCACTGCCTTACGATGCTTTCAATATGATGGAAAAGGAACAGCTTTTCCCAAGAGGTTCTTCCCTAGAGAATGAGAAAGATCTGGAGAAAGCTCCAGCTCCCAGACAAAGTTTCACTCGACCCAATCTTTCTTCAGATCCAGTGGCACACGGCAGCCGCATTCAACGTGCACGCAGTCGTTCTGTGGTTCCTCATCCTGTCCTTGCATGTGCAGCGCGGACAATGGCGGGGTAGCTGCACTTTCTCGTGGCGTAGCGGGAGACGGGAGAGATCCGGCATGCACCGATCGTCAGGTCACCGTCACCGCCTTCATTGCAACATGTACATGTACCTTCTCACCAAAAATACACGGAGCAAGCGCCTCAACGTCTTTCCCGTACATGTTCTAGCCGGGGGGAGGCGTTCAGGCTTCGTCTCGCGTACACGTACCTTTCTTTCAACACTCAGGAAGGCCCTGTCCCAGCGGATACAAGCGACACAAGCGACACAAACGGCAGGACCGGGATCAGCTCCTCTCACTGGTGCTGACAAGTACGAGTTCCGTGCTGCAGTTGTTATCCTAAGCCTGTCACCCGTCAGATCGGCCAGACACAACCGCTGTTGTGCATATCGTGCATATACGACTGGGGCCACTTCGAGAAAACGCCGCGTGCTCGGAGGCTGTGGCACGTCTTTCGAAGCAACGCATTGTCATCGGACCGTCACGCTTGAGCGTTTTGGAAGCGAATACTTGCTGTGAGTGGGTTTTTGGTGTGATGTATATGGTGCTATCTGTGTCGTTTTGTACCATTGTGGAGGGAAGACTCTAATCTGTGAGCTTGGTCGGTCAGGTTGGCAAGTTCACGAGCGCCACCTCGATAGCCGGAGCTGGAGCCCGTGACAGTTGATGTCGCCGATGAGATCAGTACCTACGCGATGATACAAGCAATGCCTCCGTCTCTCTTCATCGACACCGCGCACTTTCCAAGTCATCATGCGCTGCTGCTCTGCTCGCTCCGAACGCAACTCAGGAAACAAATTGGTCCAAACTCTCAATTTTCATCGCTTCAGCGCAGTCTGCAAGTTCTGGCCCAAAAACTCAACCACCTTGTGGCTTACAGCGCCCTGGTTGTACAAGTGCTGCGCGAGACCTTTCACAACTGCAATCTGCTCATCCGCGCTCAAGCCTGTGATCGCAGTCTCAATCACGCTGCCGACACTTGCCTTGTGCAGCGCGATAAATGACTGGTAGTACATGTAGGCGAAGAAGCCCATGACGAATTGACAGTCCATGCGATCAGTCATGCCGCCGTGTCCAGGAATCGAGTCACCGAAGTCCTTGATGTTGAAGGTGCGCTTCAGGCCAGAAGCGAAGAACCCACCGAAGGGTGCGATAAGAGAGGCGAAGGTTGCGAATGCCATGATGTGGAACTGCATAGGCGCCACTGTGATGGTCGTTGGTAGGAAGTCCCAGGTGTGTGGGATGAAAGGGATGTGGTATGTCTTTGCGATGAAAACTGGGTTGATGTCACACTCGAGGCCCGTGAAGATGTTTGCACCGAGATCGTTGACCGGGCAGATGAAGTACTTGGAGCGCATCAAGAGGTTGGCAAAGAAGAATCCAAGGATGATGGTGCAGATCCAGGCGCCGACGAAGCCTGCAGACAATGTGAGCTTTGTGATGATACATTCGTGCTGGTGGAAGCATACCTTCAACAGTCTTCTTCGGAGAGATCTTGATCAGTTGAGTTCGGCCAAAAGTGATACCGCAGATATATGCAAAGATGTCGTTGATGATGACCAAGCTGATGGGCAAGAAGAACCAGATCATGCCATGCCCTCAAAGATGTTGTTCATGATGAAGTGAGCTTGCACAACAATCAGGTAGAGTGCCATATGTGTCCATGCGAATTGCGTGAATTGGAACTTGTAGTGTCCTTTCTGGAGTGAACCGACGAAGAAGACGAAGCCTAAGAAAAAGTTAGCCCTGTACTGTCATGCTGCGCTTTTCACAACGTACCAATGATGTAGAGCATGAAGCTGATAAACCTGTGGTGAGTTGCAAATGGTAGCAACACCTTGTCAATCAGCACAATATGCTTGAAGTAGTATATCACGCTCTCTCCGTAGAGGAAGTACATGGTCGTGCCAAGGAAATACCAGTTCAGCGTTTTGGTAAATCGTAGCGATCTTGCTCTGCTGGGCACATTCTGTATCGAGATGACTTCCTTGAACGATATGATCTGTACTGCGGTAGCCAGGATGATAATGTAGATGTGGCCGGCAAACATGGACGCGAAGAAGACGCCTATCATGACGAAGGTCCATATCGATCGAGTTACGAATGTCTGGAACTTCTTCTGGCCTTCGGTGAGCTCTGGCTTTTTCGGCTACGCGTTGTCAGCGATCATCACTCCTCGTCCAGGAATCATTTGTATATACCTTCTCGTCCTCATTTTCAGTCGCCCAGCCGCTCGCCGTGGTATCGGTTCTATCGACTGCCGGACGTTCGTTGCCAGTCTGTTTGCTGAGTGCGCCATTCCTCGTAGGGCTCTTTGCTCCATTGTGTCTACTAGGACTCCGCTCGTCGTTCGGCGATTCGTAGTTGAAGTCTGACATGCTGCTCTTGCTCAATCTTCGCTCGCGATGGTTGAACTTGACGTCCTTCTTAGGCTTCGTCATGGTTCGACAATGACCAGCAGACAATCACGTGCAGCTTCGGTAAAGGATCGGCAGGTGTGTTGCAATCTGTATCAAGTGACAATTTGCCTGTTCCGTGTATGGACTGTTTGCTGGCGGCTTGTCGCGGCGAGCTCTCCTTTCGAGCAGCTGGGTGTATGCACTTAGGCAGCACGTTGGATCGTGCACTTCTGGGCCGATCCAATGCTCATGTCGTGTTCGCCGTAGTCTTGAAGTCGTGGAAAGCGTGCAAGTGCATGGGCGCGTTGGTAGGCAGTGAGAAGGGAAACAAGCTGTCAACGCCCATGCGACAGACTTTCGCTGTGACGACAACATGCAGCAGCACTGCCCTTCACGTGAAAATGAAATTACGCAGCAGACTTAACGCGTCGGCAGCAACGCGTTTCATCCTCCGACGTGCCGTCACCACTTACACACGATATTGTTCCCGGTATAGAGCGGGCAGGGACTGAGTGTGCGCGGCTGTAGGAGATGGAGTGCCTGGCGAAGAGCCATGGCATCCGACGATGACTTTTTCTCCGATGATGACCTAGACAACATTCCTACCAACACCCTCGACCATCTTGAGCAGCAGGCAGTTCTCACTTCGACACAAAAGTCGGCGGTGCATGTATTCAGACAGTCGCCGGCGCCATTGCGGAAGCAGGCACATAATGCAGCCAGTCTGAACAGAGCAGGTGGCAGTGGTCTCAATCGAAACCTACCATGGCGACCACCACAGCCAAGTCGTCCGTCGACACAGCAATATGCTCACGTCACTAACAATGCTCCCCCGGCCAGTGCGCCTGAACCTCCTTCGTCCGACTATGGTCTTGACGACGAAGACGTAATCAATCCTGATGAGCCGTCCATGGTCATTCAGCCTGCATCGCGACCGCCCAATGCTTCGAGACCGAGCTATCAGAACCGTCAACCGCCTCGACAAGGTTCGAAGAAGGATGTCGATCCTGAAGCGGAGGCTGCTTTTGCGGCTGCAGATGCTGAGCTGGGAAGTCAGACCTTCAGTAGATGGCCTCGAGGTGCGCCAGTGCAGTCGGCTCCAAATGGTGGCTCGATGGATGTTTCCGCTATGCTGGCTAGGATACAAGAGCTGGAGGCAGAGCAGGAACGGCTACGGCGTGCTGAAGAGGCTGCTCGTGTTGAGGTCCTCGCTAAGCAAGGTGAGATCGCCATTGTCCGCAGTAATCAGGAAAAAGAGAAGAAGCAATTCGAAGCGAGACTGTCTGTCATGCAGAAGCTACACGCAGATGAGTCTGCCAGGCAAAAGGCTGAAATTGATGCCAGTCGGAAGGAACGTGAAAAGATGGAGACGGATAATCGCTTTCTGCAGCACGATCTGGCGCAGGAAGCCGAGCGTGCGAAGAGGTCGGCTGGAACGAGAAGATTGCCTACCCAACGAGACACGCCACGAAAGGGCAAGAGAACAGGCCTCGGCGACGGCTTTATCGATACTGAGCTCCAGCCGAGCCCTAGCAAGAGTCGAGACAAAGGCGGCGACCACACTCCCAAGGTTGGTGCGAAGCGGAAGAGGCCCGCCAACGATAGTCCTGTTGCTGCTCTGTCTTTCACGCAGCCACAACCCGTTCTGCGTAAGAAAAGTACGGAGCTGACCAGCGCCTCGTCGTTTGGGCCACCGGCTGTTGAAACAGTCGTGGTGCGCGACGATACCAAGTACAAGTACATCCACCAAATTATGAACCACACACCACGGGATGATCACGAGAGGACTGTCGAGGCGTTCACGAAGTACTCGTTCCCGTCGAGTGCCGACAAAACGTTTGCGTCCATCTTTCACGATCGGCTTTCAGAGCCCGGAGAGGATGACGACCACCTGCCTTTGAAGCTTGCGAGGATATGCATTCAGCTATGGGTTGGCTGCTTAGAGGAAAGCTACTTCTCGCCGTTTTACTTGGTCCTCGATCTGCTATTCTTGGCGTTGTATGGCGAAATGTCGTCGATCAAAGCCAAGCTTGTTGAAGAGGCTATTCCACTTTGCTGTCGGACCATTGATTACATTGCCAGACCAGCCGCTCGGGCACTCAAGGGTCAGGTTCAGACCAAAGAAGAAAGTCAACGTCATGATCTATGGGTCCAGCAGTTGGACGTGGATAGCGTGTTGGAGTTGCTGGATGACCTCTGTGGTGCATCGTCCTTGTCTTCTGAGCGGAATGAGGTGTTTTGGAAGACCATTGAATTCCAATTCGTGCTGCAGACTTTGGGTAAAGCTCAACCGATGAGCCACAACATCACCATGCTCCGCATGCTGACTACCTCTGCAAGACTGACTACATTCGGTGCTGTAATGGCCGATGTGGAGGCACAGCCGCAACAAGAGAGGCAGATGATAGAGCGACTGACAGTGCTGTTGTTTGAGAAGTTCAAGGTATGCGGGAACGACGCCGGGAAATGAGAATGAACCACTGACGATTCCAGTCTCTAAAGAACGAGCCGCCATACACAGAGATCGAAATCATTGGCCTGCACATCGAAGTTCTCAAGGTGTTCCGAGCGATGTGCCTCACGGATCATGGCACACTTCTGCTGTCGCAGCATCGGAGCACGACCGGCCGATTGATTCGTTTCCTCGACGCTCAGGTCTCGCGTCTGTATACTCAGCGGCCGTCTCTCGGTATGACTCGCCCAGAAAAGACGGCACACGGTCTTACGATCCAGCTTGTCAACATGACGACACGACTGCTCTACCACGTGATTCATGCCTTCGACGATCCCACAGTTCTCGTACAGAAGCTACGAGTTGTGCATGGCGGGTACCACAAGTTCCTCGTCAGTCTGACGCGAATTGCGTTTAGTGAACAGCTTGTGTACGAGGCTGGCATCGAGGACGAGGTCTGTGAGGCTGCTCATGATATACTAGATACCATACTTGGTCCTGAAGATGGCGAAGCGGTACAGAAAGCGATGGACACGCCACGAGTGAGTCTTTCCTGACAAAGCTGTCAAGCAGAACCCACAGAGGCCTGCTCTCTGCAACGAATATACTGACGAAGTGTAGGGTACGAAAGGCTCAACGACCAAGAAGGCAACAGCTGATGGTGACGATACGACAATGAGTGAACCTGGCTGAGACAGCCTCTGTGGACGGACGCGGAGTCCGGCTTGTTACTATCGATAGAGGAAGACTGACTGCAGCCTGGACAGTCATATCCTTGAGCTCGCAGCGAAGAGCAGCAGACGTCACGACCGAAGCCGGACCCAGAGCGCGGGGCCTTGAAACTCCCCCACATGCACGCGGTACGCGGCTATTCTGACTACATCACCGTCGGCGTAATGTTTCAATCTACGGTGTATATGCTACAAAGCATTCGTGCCAGAGTGACGACCTCATCAGCAGGGACTCGAACATGGCAGCCTTACCGAAGCACATTGGCTGGATAGGCCTGGGCCTTATGGGCTATCCAATGGCCACGAACTTGATCAAGAAGACGAATCAGGACACACATTTCTACGTCTACGATGTGGTGCAGGAGAGTGTGGACAAGGTGGTGAAAGAGGGAGGCCACCGAGTACATGCTTGCCAGAGCAGTAGAGAAGTGGCAGATAAGTCCGTATGCACTCTCAATACCTATCTGGAGACATCCGTCCACGACGTTCGAAGCCTTCAATCTGTGTACTTACAAGCAGGCTCACAGGTTCTGATCCTTTCCATGGTCCCCGAAGGCTCCCACGTCCGCAGCGTATACCTCGACGAAACCTCCGGCGTCCTCATCTCCCAAACCCTCTCGAAAATTCAAAAAATCCTCATCGACTGTTCGACCATTGACACAGCGACATCCCTCGCCGTGGGCGCCGCCTGCCACGATCAACATCCCTCCGCCTCCTTCTATGACGCTCCCGTGTCAGGTGGAGTCAAGGGCGCTGAGAACGCAACGCTGACCTTCATGCTCGGCGCCGCAGAATCCGACCCTAACGCATCCCTCCTAAAATCCCTCCTCTCCCTCATGGGCAGCAACATCTTCCCCTGCGGTGGCCCCTCCTTAGGCCTCGTAGCAAAGCTCTGCAACAACTACACCTCCGGCATGATCGCAATTGCTGTATCCGAATCGCTGAACATCGGGATCAAGAGCGGCATGGACCCTAGAGTTCTTGCGAACATCTACCATACGAGCACGGCGCAGAATGCGATCTGTGATGATTGGTGTCCGGCGCCGCATGTTTATGAAGATGCGTTGAGTAGTAAAGGGTATAAGGGAGGGTTTAAGGTAGGGTTGATGAGGAAGGATATATCGCTGGCTGTGGACACCGCGGAGAGGGTTGGGGCGAAGTTGGCGTTGGGAAAGGAGGGGTTAGGGGTATATGAGGTATGTCCCTGAGGTTGATGGACATTGAAAAGATCCAGTATACGACTTTTGAGTGCGTTGCTGACAGTCGTTGCTTTGGTAGGGTGCCGCGAAGGATGAGAACTGCAAGGATCTGGACTCGAGGGTGGTGTATCGGTATCTTAGGGGCGTGGAAGATTGGACAGAGAAGGGAGAGTTCCCGGACAAAGTTGAGATGAAGAGAGACGAGACGAGAGCGCTGACGAAGAGGGCGAAGGAATTGGAGCAAGACAAGGAATGATAGACCTTTCGAAAAGTACAAGCGTCGGCATCGTTTGAGCTTTCGTACTTCTAATCATAGTGGAGGTTGAAAGCCTCGTGTGTATGAGCGTCAAAGAAGCTTTTCCATCATCTTGCAACGTCCTGCGACCGCCTCGAAGGGTCGTGCTCTGTTCACATGCAAACTCCCACCACGCTAGCGCTAGCGCCTCCAAACGCTGCTGCATAGCCGCTGCGAGCGACAAACGCTCTCCCGCTCCGGGTCCGACGTCAGAGTCCTCTCTGTTATCATTTCACTACAGCTCCTGCACACCGAAATTCACGACTCGAGCACGACAACAAACACATCATCCAAGCAGTCGACCTCGCACAACAAAAAGACGCAATACGCGAACAATTGCCAAACCCAAGACTCACTCCTCGCTCTTCTAGCAGCAATTCTTTGCGGCCTTCACGCGCTATTCCGAAATTAACCCAGACTGTGGCGCCCTCGCTCGAAGGCGGTATACGACAATATGGTTTACGTCCCATGGCAAGATCTAGGGATCTGCAAATTCTGGGCAATGCACAAAACAACCTGCGATTTTGCCCGTACCTGCAAGTGGGCACATCCGCCTGAAGAAGAGCTCAAACGAATCTGGGACCACTACGCCGGACTCGAGTTTGCTGCAGATGGAAGTGTCTTGCCGCCACGACCTCGGCCACCTTCGCCGCCACCGCCAGATGGTGCGCCTCCTTACTCTTACAATCAGCCGAAGCCGCCATCAAACTTCCTTCAGCACGATCTACCACCGCGGCCGTCGGCAATGATGCAACCGGATCGCGCGCATCTGAATCATATGGATGGTGCAGTTGATGAGTTGCCGCCGAGACCGAGATTGCCGCCAGCGCCAGCGTATCGGAAGGACGTGAGTGTCGATGTGCGGCCGAGTCGGTATGGCACGATGAGGACAGATAGTGCGCCTGGGAATTTGCCGCAGAGGCCTCCTCCGCCGCTGCCACCGCACATTTTGCGCGAGCATTCGAGGCATTCTTTTGAGCAGGACGACCATATGGAACACCCGAGGCATCATGCCAACAATGCGACCTTGCGCCATCACCACGGGGAACCGTTTTCAAGAGGACCTCGCGATTCATCACACTTCGAGTCTCGAGATACTCATGTGTGGAACACAGACAGGCCGCCCTTTGATACCATGGATGCCGGAAACCAAACGGAGCGTGTTCGGCGCATACAAGCCCATGCTCAACACGGCTTCGATCACCTTCTCTCCCGCAGTCCGTTCATCAACGGCTCACGGACATACGTCTTCGTCTGGGGCGACCCACTTTGTGTTCGGTGCGGCATGATGGGGCATCTGCCACGTCAGTGTAAGGAAGCGGAGTTGACGAAGGTAGAGCAGGACTTTTTGCATGGGTTGGTTAGACGCGAGGAGGGGAGGAGCAGGGAGGACTTGGATGGGCAGAGGAAGAGGAAGAGGGTTGGGAGTATTAAAGACATTCCCGGATCAGATGAGAGGGACAGAGAGGGAGAGATGTTGGATGCGCCGCCGTCGCCGAAGGATGGAAAAAGTACGTATTGCAGGCCGGAGTCATCGGGTCTTTAAGACGGGGTCGACCCTTCGGCACTCATGTCTTGTTGAGCGTACTCTGGGATGATACTCTATGTCTCTCGGACATGACTGACATTCTTCAGCAGCAGCACCACGTCCAGCGTATGGCCCACAATCCGATTACTGGAAGCAGTTCAAAGCGAAGCAGCAAAAGAAGCGCCAGTCTTCGCCTCAGGCGGATACCTCGACAGCTCCCAGCATAGTAAAGCAGCAAGACATCACTCACGATCCGCATGAGATGATCCGAAGACGTCTGCAAACGAAAGATGGAGTCGAAGCGGCAGTCGGACAGCATCCGGGGAAAGCTCGGACAGCCGCTCTTAGATCTGAACGCGACATCTCGACACAGCACGCAGCGACTCCAACTTCAACGACGACGCGATCGTTAGAGGCACCCGTGCCCTTTGCCGGGAGATCGACGACTATCATGGGCGCGACCAAGCGAATGTCCAATGGCGAGGCGAAGGTAGTCGGTCCGCATCCTTCAACGATTCGAGTGTCGGCGCCGTATATCACGCAGAGTGCCGTGGAAAAGAGGTTGCAGCCTGCAGGACTGGATGCGCAGGAGAGCAGTATTCAAGAGGCGAGGGAGGATAGTGTAAGGCTGCAAGGCGTGACGTGGTTGGTAAGAGATGGACGAATGCGATAGACCTTCGCGCATGGAACGACATGGCTAATATACCTCTTTCTACAGGACCAGGTCCGAAGATCGCTCCAACTACCCGTCAAGACATTCACCACGGCTTGCGTCTACTATCACAAGTTCAGGCTGGCACACCACACCTTGGACTATGCATGGGCAGATGCTGCGGCAGCAAGTCTGTTGACCAGCTGCAAGAACGAGGACACTCTCAAGAAGAGCAGGGATATTCTTGCGGCAGCGTACAACCTCAAGCAGACGTCCGGACATGAGCAGGTGGGCGCGGACGATGCCATCTTTGAAGGTCCCAGTAGAGTTGTGATTGGGCTGGAACGTCTGGTGCTGGAAAGCGGTGGTTTCGACTTTCGGAGCCGATCACCGCACCATACTCTGGTCAAAGTCAGCAAGAGCTTGCGACAAAGCGAGGATTTGCGGAGTACATCACAGCTGGCATGGACAATCCTCACGGATATGCACCGGACATTTGCAGTGCTGAAGCAGACCAGTGCTACACTTGCATTGGCAAGTCTCGAGCTCGCCGCGCACTTCGTGGCTGCCACCTCAGACAACAACACCTGCTCTGTGCGGGATGGCCTTCAGATGCTGAACCTCGACAAGTGGCACACGACCCGCGAAGAGGTCATGGAGACACTGCTTGATGCAATCGACCTCTACACCCACCATACGACTTCGACCATCTTGGGAACTAAGTATTCCCTTGATGACTTCCTTCGCATCCGCCTTGCTCTTAACAAGGAATGCTCGGAGTCGTCTCTACCGAGATTCACTGTCGTCCAACCTCCACCACCATCGGACAACGTCAACGGCACCAGCAGTAGCACTCTCCGCGTCAGCAATGGACACCCTACTCCTGTTTCTCCACCTCAAGGCGGCACGCAGGCACCACAGCCCGCGGATGGCAATGGACCCAACCTACCACCAACACCCGAGGGCGGAGGTACCCTGCGCTTCATGCTCGATCCAGTCCGCGCGACCGACGAGAGAACACAAGTCAACAGCCACTATACCGAAGAATGGGAGGAGTATGAGGAAGAGATCGAAGTACCCATACCACGAGCTCGTTCACGTTCGCGTGATAGAGACCGCCGCCAAGATGCTCCTCCAGATCGCGCAGAGCGAGATCGAGCTGGCGGTCGTCCTCCGCGAGACTACGACGACCGACGCGGTACACGAGATAGTCCTAGAGTACCTGCGATTGACCGTGCCATCGAGCGTGATCGAGACCGCACCAGAACGAGTGACCGGGATAGAGACCGTGACAGGAGGTACGATGATCGGAGGGATGATAGGGACAGAGATCGGAGGTATGATGACAGGAGGGATCGGGATCGATATCGCGACAGGCGGGATTATGACGATCGGAGGCGTCCCAGAGACGAGAGGTGAATAAGTGCTGTATCACCTCGGTAGTGTGATGGCTTGCCAAGCTGTCGATTCGGCGATGCTGATCAAATCTTTGACCCCAAGGGCTGAGATCCCACGGTTGGTGTCTTTCCAACTATTCAGCTTCCACTGGACTGGCCTAAAGAGTCGCAATCGTAGTGGAAGACTAGCTGTGATTGCTGCTCATTGTACCAGAGACGGGAGGAGCTCAATTGAAGCCACAACGCTATGAATCGGATGACTCCTGAACTCCAGAAATCCTCATAACACCAAGAAAATTCGTCAGCTGCTCACTGCCGCCGCTGCACCTTGTCCCAGTTGAAGCACAGGAAACCGACAGAAACAAAGAAGTTCAACCGTCACCACTTCACATCCTTCCAACCTCCTTCTCACTCTCGCTATCCTCAGCAGACAGATCCTCCACCTCAAAATCTCCATCCCGCACTCCATCCGGTGGCTCGCACATCGCCTGCGTCACCATCAACTTCTTGTATTGGCGCTTAAGGACCACACCTATGATTCCGATGTCAGTGTCAAAACCAACACGAGTCCGAGATATGGGCACTTCGTACCTGCATACGTATCACCCCCCTTCTCCGCCACAACTCGAGCAACGAGATCCCACTTCTGCGCCTCGAAGGACTCCTCTACTTCGCGCTTGGCCGATAGTAGGAGGGCATTGTCCTCCTCGCGGATGACGGTGAAGTTGGATTTGAATCTATCGCAGTCTTGCGTTAGCAAGGCCAGATGATTTCAGCCCCCAAGACAGCAAGCTTGGGAGCGGAGGATAGCCCTCATTATCGTTCGAAGCATGCACAAGACTCACCTCGCGTATCTGTTAGGAAGCGTACTAGTAGCCGTACTCTCCCCCGTCAACTCCTTCCACTCTTTCCGAATCGGACCCCACTCGCTCCCCTCATCCCTCATCTTGATCAACATCTTATCCGGCTCGCTGCACTCCTCAAGGCTGCGTGGGATAGCCCGGGACGCCATGGTTTTCTTGCCGGTTTTGCGTTTCTTCACCGCGACCTTTGGAGCCTTGGAGGGAGGGGTGCTGCGCTTCTTTGGGAATGATGTAGGAGGAGAAGGAGCGGGCCGAGAGGAAGACTGGACGTAGTCATTTTTGACGTTTGCTGGGGTTTTGGTGAAGGCGGGTTCGATGGCGGAGGGGAAGATCATGAGGCTATTGCCGTCGAATGGCGAATCAGGGTTGAGGCCATTCATGTCGGTGTCGTCCATTGTGGTGGCTGGTGCTGATGTATGTTGGCGGTGCTGTGTCCCGGGTGGTTGTTTAGCTGCGATGATGTTGTTGTTGCTGGTGATGTGGTATTTCGAGTTCGAGTGTCTGGCTGCGGTGATGAGGTCGCCTGTGTGTCGCTATACGACTTTGTGTTCGGTGGAGATGCAGAGCACGAAACGTGGTCTTAAGTATGCGCGCATCGCGTCAAGACCGGCTAAAGCCGTGCATCACATGCCAAATTATGTCACTTTAGCCCGAAAACCCGGGAGTCAGCCGTGCAGAAGCTTCACTTCTGTGCTTCATTGTTCCATGAGCAAACAAGACGCCGCAACAACACTTGAGTGTACCTCCTTGTCACCTCTGGTCTTGAACATCATAGGTCTTACATCCAGAAATACCACAATCGGGTTGCCAGCAGACTCTACTCGTCCATCGCCGGACGTTCCGCGGGCTTCTTCAACTCATCTTCCAAATTTACTCGCCAACATCCAGGAGGCAATACCATTTGAGGCAGTCCAACCATACCAAACAACAACATGGCTGACCTTGACACACCTGTTGTGCCAGACTGGATGAGAACTGTTCCAGGTCCAGCACTACCTACTGACCGCGTGAAGACGGCTTCCGAGGATAAGATCGACCACATTGAAGAGTCGAGTGAGGAGGAGTCGGACGAAGAAGAGGTCGCGAGTGTTCAGGAAGACGCAGTCGGAGGGCTAGTCGCAGAGGAAGGAACAGTCGCAGTGCAGAAGCCAAAGCCGAAAATTGTCCAGCAGCTCCCCACCAGCAGCGATTACGAGGATCAGACTCCCTTCTCGGTCGTCGCTTATCCCAAGCGGATGAGCAAGGAGAAAGACCCGTCCGCTTCAGCCACAAAGAAGAAGGACGAGGAGGAGAAGGTCGGCACGGAGAGAGTCTTGATCATCAAGGGCAAGCAGCCGATGAAGATTCTCGAGGAGACCGCGCCTGCTCTGGTCAGTAATGAGGCTCTCAAGGAGGAAGTTACTGGCGATCCTGAGAAGATGGAGGCGCCAGCTCCCCCAGCACCAGTACAGCTTAAAATCAAGGCAGAGACCAACAAGAAGGGCAAGCGTGTCGAGCTCGCCGAGCCAGTCCAGAATAATTACGCCCGTCCCAGCGGCAAGGTCGCCGCGAAGTACTCCAAGGTCGCAGCAGTGAAGGAGAAGGACGCCAAGGACAATGAATCCACAAGTGCCAATACTGCCGCAACCATTGCCAAACTCCAGACCGAACAAGACGCCATCATCCGGAAGAAGAAGAGTAAGCCTAACGCAGTGTCAGGTAAGTCTCCGTTCTTTCTCCCTCCCCCTTCTCCCCTCCTTACTAATACACTCCCAGCTTCCCTCGCACGCGCCGTCGCCCAGAAGCGCCGCGAAGGGCAACACGAACAAGACCGCATCGCCGCAGAACAGCGCGCAGCCTACGAGCGCGAGCACCCCGAAAAGTTCGTCCACTTGCCTGAACCCGACGACGAAGCAGATCAAGACCCATCTCTTCCCGGCGCCTCCTCACCACTCACCAACCCAACCCGCCTGCAGAAAGCCTTCAGGACTATGCAGAAAGGCGAGGAGGAGCGTGCAGTGGGTAAGCATCGTCCTGAGAAGGCCAAGGAGGATAGGGAGATGATGTGGAGGGCGGTGAAATGGGCGGGGATGGCGTTTGTTGCGTTCTTGGTGTGGGTGTTGCATTTCGCATAAAGATCCGGGACGAAGAGGCGTGGAAGAAAGAGATCCGAGAAGGCGGTTATGCTCGGATCGCTTTTTGGATTCCACCGTGATGGAGCGTATCGATGCATTAGATGCGCAACCAGAGGGTTGTCCAAGGCGTTCATACTTCTTGGCTTCCATTTTGGATTTCGTTGGTGTCGGGTACATCATGCGCTGCACCTCAAATATGAAGAAAAGGGAAGAACAGGAATACTTGAAACCGTTTCGTGCTTTTGGCTATCTATCTCTCATACAGACAACCAATGCGCAAAAAACAGAAAACAAATGAAAGTCATGCTCATATCACCTCCGTTCCTTGATCCTTGTCATTTCATAACAAGTGGCACAAGACCACTTCTGTCTAAGAGCGGTGTATCTCTCGCGCAGCGAAACTGAAACATCCGCTGCAGTAGCCACACGCAAATGCGTCGACACCTTTTTGTGAATCTCCCCCACAGCGCTCGCATCGGTATGCTGTTTACAACTTGTCGTAGTAGTTCTCGTAGCCTGGAACATCTGGCTTGAGACCCTTGCGCTTGCGCATCTCCTCGACGATCTTTCCTGGCTGCGATTCCTTGTTGAGGACGGAGCCACCTGGGAGGATCTGCCAGTGGTCGAACACTGACTGTGGGAAAGCCTGGCCGGATGTGTTGGAGCGAAGATCTGCGTTGAAACCGAAGGACTCGTTGACAGGGAGGTATGCCTTGACGTTGAAAAGTGGGGTACCTGGACGCTGGGCCTCCTCGAAGACGTGACCTCTTCGACGGGTGAGCACACCGTAGATGCCACCCATGGCCTGCTCTGGAACCTGGATCTCGACCAAGAAGACTGGCTCCAGAAGACCTGGGTCAGCCAAGAGAGTGGCGGCGTAAAGCACGCGACGGGTGGTTGGGATGATCTGACCACCACCACGGTGGATGGCATCGGTGTGGAGGGTGACATCCATGATGTTGAAGCGGACGCTTCGCATTGGCTCCTCAGCAACTGGACCTTCCTTGGTTGCCCACTGGAAACCAGAGACAACGGAATCCTTGATT
>KZ108420.1:0-79771 GCA_002116355.1 Dothistroma pini CBS 116487
TAATATAGCCTACTTAGTAATAAAGTACGTTATAAGTTATATATAGCTAATATACTACTATTTAGTAGGCTTATTTTATTATATATATAAGCTATTAGTAGTATTTCTATAAGTCTTAGTAGCTACTAGTATCTAAGTACTAATTAGTAGACCTCGAATAACCGAAGATATAGCTACCTATACTTTAAGTAAGAGTATATAAAAGAGACTTTAATATTATATATACTTAGTAAAAGTCTAAAAGTTTTAGAGTCTAGTTATTATTTAGTAGCTCGGCTACTAGATACTAGAGCGACTTTAAAGTATTATCACTTTGACCATTAATGACGTGACAGCGCTAGTCCTAATCAGGTTAGGCAATTTGCCTGTCATCTGGAATTCGCATCTCTACGTGCCACCCTACTACCTTACAGTAGCATGAGAATGGTTCGTGTACTCTCCAGATCTGTAGCATGCGAAGAATGCTTCACCACCAATCGTCGGTAATTTTCGCTCCGTCGACTCCAAGACTTCGCGCCCCGTCTCTATATGTTGCCGCAGCACACGCGAAGGCCAGGATGAGTTCACGATTCTGCACGTGTTGTCTCCACGATCACGCCCCGCGTATGTGACAAATTGTGCTACGTATCACCGACCAACCATCGTTGGACATTGAGTGCGCGACTCATACATCTACTCGTACAGCCAATCATGATGCTGTCTGCAGTCGTCATCGGCGCCGAAGAAGGGGCCGGGAGTGGGAATAGTCATGTCATGTCCTGCGGCGAGTGTGGAGGATGTAACCCTGCGCCGTGCGAGGCTCTGATTGGCTGTCGGGGCAAAGTAGAAGGAAGCAGGGCAAATGCCAGCTGAGCATCCTTGCGCGAGAGGGGATCTGCAAGCCTCCTACGCTTCTCAATGTAGTCTCTGAGATTGGGCTGCGTCGGCGTGCGGTCGGCTTTGACATCAATCCGTGAAGCGTGATGATAGGGTCGAAGGTATCGCACTACGGAGGAGAGAGAATTGATTGACAAGTAGTGATTGATAGAAGTGTTCATTGGTTGTAACTTGCCTCCATAGCACATAGTGACACAATTCGCCCTGATAGCGACTGTGCCAAGCTTCAGCTGGACTATTGTACCTGTCGTACATATTTGAGCCTCTCAAGTGGGCTTCGCTCGGCATACCAGCCAGAGCTGGTGTATTCGTACACAATTCAACAGAGCATGCCATCTGGGCAATTCTTCCTCCAAACGCCTTGAGCGCCATGCAAAATTCAACCGTGCAAAACCCATCGCGGCTGAAAAGGGGTATCAAGTCGAAGTAAGCGATTGTCGTTGAAAATAGATCGAGATGCACCTTAGTCAAGCAGGGACCACGCGCAGTGACTTGCGCGTACTGTACAGCAGTCCGTAGTAGTGTAGTTGTTCTGTCGTTCATTCATCGTCATCTGGTGATGGGTGGTCGTGGCCCTCGCCTTTGTGGACCTTGCGGTGTCTGCGCAAATTGGAGACAACGGAGAAGTGGCGGCCGCAACCCGCGACATCACAGGCAAATGCTGCAAGGCAATTAGTGATGGTACGTTTGACGAGGGAGAAAACCTGAACTTACGCTTCTCGCCTGTGTGGCTGTACATGTGTGTCTGGAGCGAGCTTGGTCGTGTGAAGCGCTTGTCGCAGATTTTGCACTTGTGCTTCTTCTGTGAGCTCGAGGAGACCTTGGAGCTGAACTGTCCCATCATCGATTGTGGCGCGGGTGGCATGGCACCGCCAATGAGGGCTCCGGGCCTTGGGAGAGTTCGCGATGGAATGTCGACCGATTCGCTAGCGGAGCTATAGTCTCCTACTGATGCTTCGCTGACAGAGCTGTTGTAGTACGTTGGGTAGGTACTCGCTGATGAGATCGACGAGTGCGACGAGTGCGATGGAAAGCCATAGGCGTCTGTCGATGCGCGACCTGAGCCGGAAGAGCCATAGATGTTTCTTGGGGTTATGTCCGACTGGCTCATGGCGACCATACCACGGCTAGCATCAAGGGCATCACTGAAGCTTTGTCGTTCAGCTTCTGAGGCGTGGGCAATTCTGTCATCGATGTCAGTCAATGAACTTTGGCGCAACCGCTGGACCTCTACTGGGTCGCCTTGGAACACGATGGAGGCTACTGACGGGTGCGAAGATCTCCTGTCGGCCTGGTACCCGTATGCAGGTACGTATTGAGGAGCAGATGTTGGAGCGTAGGTCGAGGCAGCTGGTGCTGCAGACGAATACGAAGAGCCATAGGGCCTAGGTGCGCTCACATCTTGAGCTGATTGTAAGTCACACTGTTCGAAGAGCGCTGGGTCCATCTGAGGTATACCTGAAGAGACAGATGTCGCGGGGAGTCCACCAGCGTACGCAGTCGAAACGGGGGGTGCCTGGACGTAGCGCGCATCGCCAGCAGCAGAAGACTGAGGCATGGAGGTCGCGTACAGCTGGCTCTGAGGTGCCGGACCAGACACCCAAGGATTCGTGAATTGCGGAGCTTGGGGATACCTCATCGCGTCGTAGCCCAAAGGGCTGAACTGATGATGTTGCTGGCGGGAGTCAACAGCCATTGCCATTGTATTCGATGTTTGTGTCGGGAGGTGAAGTCGAGGTCGACAGTAGGTGGTTGAAGATCCGGTACCAGATTCAATGCCACGCGTGTGGTGATCAACGAGTTTCAGAAACGTGGAGAGCAGATCAGTGTTAAAGATGTGCGCGATCAGCGTGATTAAGTGCTGAGTTCCTCGAGGCTGGGAGTATCCGAAGAGCCAGTAAGCTAGTGATGGAATCCCCTCAGGACGCCGGTTTGCCGATCAACGAAGACCGATGGTGCGTGGAGGTCGGACAGATGAGGGACCCCTATGCAGCTAGAGGGCCGGGCTGAGAGCCGTCGAGGAGGACGGCAAAGGTTTCAGGATCTCTGGCGAGCTGTGCAGTAGGTGTGCCTGACGCAGGTTTGCAGAGCCGACGACAGCTTTTGCGAGTGTCTGGACGGTTTGATGAGCGGTGGCGGCTGTATTGGGTAGGGATATGCGGCTGTCTGGTAGTGATCAAGCAATGAAAATCTGACGCGTGCTCAAGCTCGAGGCCATGTGTAAAGCAGACCGGTGTTTTGTGGATCGAGGGCAGATATTGCAGATTGTTACCGAGAGAGGAACTGCGTTCTAGATATGTAGCTCGAGTAGTGCCAAAACGTCACTCTACTTGTTATTGTGTGTGGAGGAGCGCCAGCCGAGCAAGCGTCCACCAGAAGCTGGTGCTGGTCCAGGATTGCCCCTTCAGCATCCCGGCAAGCAAGAAGCAGGGTCGCTGGCGCACAGTCCGCTCGCATCGCGCCTTTCGATCGCACCCTTGCCTAGCGGACGCCTCTGCCCGAGTTGAAATCTGCGGCCCTGCGTCATCACTAGTCCAAGAATGTTTCACCTAATGTTGGTCCTTTGACTCCTTTCTCCGCCCGGAACATGCCTTTCTCTGCCACGGACGCTGCAGCCATTCTGCCATCATTGCCATGAATGAATGAACGAACGACTTGGTCCCTGTACTTACTGCAAAAGCCACCATACAACCGATTAGCGCGAGCGCACTCACCACGGCATTCTCACGAATTATCGCGCGCTCTGCCTCCATCTGTCCGGCATCTGCTACTGCATCCCATCTCGTGCTGTCCACCAAACAGAATGCCATCCCGTGCATTTAGCCTTCGCACGCTCCGGATCACGCACGCCCGAGCCAGATCGGATCCTCTACACACACGACACGCAATGGTAATCGCTGGCACGTGAACCTACCGTTGGTGCTGCAAGATTGCTCGTGACGGTTTGGTTTCCTGTCTTAACACACCGGCGACAGCGCTGGTCTTTGCAACCTCCTCCAGCTTGACATACCGCTGCTACCAGAAATAGCGGCTCTCATTCACCGGATGGCGACAACAGCCTTCTGTGCTTCTGCTGATCTTCGCAGCAGCCACCCGAACGCACTGCCTCCTCAGCCGCCTCGCAACGGGCGCAATCTTGGGCATTTTGTCGGCCCGCTAGCATCCACTCACCTTCCAGCAAATTGGGGTTCACGCCTCACAAGCGAGTGAAAGCCGAAGCTATTTGCAAGCCAACCGGCGACATCGACGTCGCTAGCTCGCCAAGTCGCAACAAGAAATGACCTTTTGCCCAACTGACAATTGCACCCTCTGCCTGGAAGCCACTTTGCTGTGTGGAGTCGCGACTTTCTTACTCGCGCAGCTTCCATGGTTCTCCTTTGGTGTTTCGTCTGTCGGAGGGCCCTTTCCAGCACCGTCTGACACCTCGGCTTCATCATGTTCTCCCCTCGCATTTCCTCGCCTGCTTCCTTGAGATAGCGCGCCACTTGCTTCAGTGGTCTCCAGAGAACCAGTCACGTCGTACATGGCTCTTCCACCCTCAAGCCACGGCGTACGCCAGCGCGTATAAGCTCAATCCTTTGGCATCATTCTTCCGGCCTGCCAAGGTAAACTTTCACGCCAAAAAGCACAGAAGCCAGCCACAGACCTTATGCTTATGCGTAGTGTCAACTCTAAAGATCTTCTATGGACGACAAGGGATAGGCGCTGCGACTTCCCGATGTGACATTGCCAACAACGAACCGATGCCTACTGCTTCACTATTCGCTGACTATACCGGCGATTATGTTCTGAGGTAACTCTACCTGCAGGATGGCTGCGGAGCTGATGGCAGATGCGGGGATCTATACTCGGACCTGGTCATCGAAACGCGGCCCTGACATTTCTGAGGCTACGAGGTGGTCGCGCCTGCTGTGGGCTTGCAGCTGTCAGCCTCAAGGCAGAGCCGAATGTCGGCTTCTCGTTGGTGGAGCCTCTCGGAGATCCTTGAAGATACTATCGGATTTGGCGCATGCACAAGATTCGCGACAGGCTTGCGACTCGGATGTAGCCAAAAGCACATTGCCGTTCATTTTGACGACGTACTGTTCTTGTCCAACAAGATTGTCGTTCTCTTACCTTGAACAGCAATCGCGACACGCGCGAACGATTTATGGTGCCTAAGCACGTGATTTGTTACCGTACTTTCAAATGCTTTGACAGCAACCCTTGCGTCTTTGCAGCTGTCGCGAACTGAGTGTACTCACTCCTCTACGCATGATTGAGTGGCCACTCTCAGGAGCCACCGTCGATTCATTTTTCGAGTGTCACATGCGGATGGCGTGCGCCCACCGTTGCGAACAGCACAAAAATACATCTCTTCAGTGCACGAGCCGCACCTTAAGTAAGATCACTCTGTGCAGAAGCAACGCGCGGCTTGCCGCTTCTTCGGCGCTCAGACAATGTTGCCTACGGTCAAGGGGCGAAATCAGATCCAACTCTATCCAAGCTGAACGAAAGTGGACATGGTGGGACGTGCACGTGGCGTTGAATTCCCTCTCTATTGTCGCTTCGTCGAGGTGCGGATATCACATTATCATAATCAGGCAGGTGGGCTTGGCGGCCTGCCTTACCCAGCGCCAAGAGCCGTCACATGCGAACGGCAGATTGCAAATGCATGTTGAGCGACAGCAGTCTACAGACAGCGAGATTGTGCTATTCTTTTCTGACTCGAAGTTCGAAGCCTCTCCTTCATCTCCATCCCGCTCGAACAGTAGGGACCATCTGAATGACACTCGCCGTATATTAAGGTCTTATACACGTCGTCGCCCATAGCTTGAGATCAGAGTTTCCATCTAGGCTCAGTTCCAACCAGAAGGTGTCGTCTTGATATTTTCCAGCCAAAGTCGCATTGCAGGGCCCATCGTGTACCTTGTCGCTGAGCCAGAGCCCACGACGTGGCTCTGTGTTGAAAGCAGCTCCATATCTTCCAGTGTCATTATCACCAAACAAACCAGGGAATCTTTGCGACACATCTATGTTTTCCAGTCGTGGCTTCTCGGATGTATGATCGCGGCTCCTGAGTGATCGACGGTTCGCTCCAGGAGCCACAACCACAGTGTGAAAAGGAGACGGATCTGGTTCCGTCAGCAATAACTTACATGAACTCTTCCTGGTCCCGATGCAATGGATGAATTTATGCGACCTGTTGAGATCCTGCGTCAAGCACCAACTGTGCTGGAAGAATAGCTTTGTAAGGTCTTGAACTGTCTCATATGCACTGAGGTAAACCCAGCAAAATGCCAAGACTTTGGCTTCAACTGTCACGAGTTCACATATATCGTTCCTGCAGCACAACACCTGTGGTACAGGATATGAAGCACATACTCCTGGGTCAGAAAGAAGTCCTTCTGTTACATGGTGTCGCTTTGAAAAGCTTCATCAGATCGCTGACCAGGTCATCTCACCGTCTGACATCAAAATTTGACCGTTCACCTCCTCCAATCCTTCAGTACTTTCACAACATCCTCCTACACCTCTCTGGCGTCTACACGATCAGCGAGACTGCAAAAAAGACTGCATCGGCCGGGAATCGAACCCGGGGCTAGCCGACAAAGCAGGTGAATGCAATGGCAACGGCTAATTTTACCACTAAACCACCAATGCTATTAAGCAACCAATTGCTTTCTTGTTGATCCACAATTTCTTATCCAAAAGTATATATTCTCAGTTCTTGACTGCACCATTGCAGCACTGCAACGATTGCCAGCGTAACATTCACGTTGCTGCAAGTGCACCATGCTCCGGATGTCACGGCAAAGGTATAAAACTTAGTTGTAGGTCACCAGTAGTTCACCAATGCAATGCAGATCCGGTTCACGAAGGACTTCCTAAAGATCTTCTTGTACACGGCTGAGACGGCACTGTCAAAGGCTTGAGTGAACTTCACTGACGCAGTGCAGATCAGGCCCACTTTGTGGGTATCCTGAAACTGTACGATGTCGCGGTTGAGACGGCGTAGGACAAAGGCTTGGTTCGACTTCATGGTAGGTAAGAGTTGCCTCTGTTTGCAGGGCGCTTGGCAGAAATCGGGTCGAAGCTCGTGAACCCTGTCTCTGATCTACACGCCTTGTAATCAGGCTCTGCACACTTGTCGCGCGACGAAATTGTTCTTCTTCTTCTTACAGCACTCACCGATACTTTCCTTCCTCTACACAGTCAGCATCACGCTGGCATTCTTATACCAGCTCAACAATGCGTTCTCGCCGCTCCTCATCTGCGTGTCCTCCACATACGCCCATCGCTGGAAGAAGTCTTCGTGAGTCATCACCCTAGTCAAACGCCCTGTCACAGCACGGTAGATATCCTCCATGACGCCAAAGTCTGTCGGGAACAGAATGTCAAAATAGCCTTGCTGGACAAGAGGAGTCCGCACTGGCACAGTTCGCCGTTGATACCGTGTCTGCACAACCGGCGCATTGTACCCATCCACGGCCTGAGGTAAGCTGTGAAAGTCTGACGTGATCAGCCGATGTGCTGGGAACTTCGTCGACAAGATCTGGAAGAATTGCATCAACCGTGTCGGGATGTACTCGGGTTGGGTCAGATTTGGCGCCAGTGGAAGGCGATGCCGTATTGATCGAAGAATCTTCGACTGTCGGAGTGGATGAGAAAACTGCCGGTCTTGGCAGGCTGCGTCTCTGACACGTAGAAAGCGGGCCGCAACGGGATCCAATGTCCTGCTGTAGAACTCGTAGAAGTCACCTTCGCTGTCGATGAGGACGGAGCCTTGCATGACCTCTTCCGTGAATGGGTCGTAGCGTAATACATCGTGTGCAAAGTTGTCGAAGACTTCCATTGCCAGGAAGAAGCATGGCGTTGGAACGTAGAGGTCCCAATCAAAGACTGACTTGTTGATGATCTCGACCTTGTCGTGGTGGCCTCTGCTCGATGCCGTGGCCTGGATCTTTTGAGCTTGTAAAGAAGCTAATGCTAAGGACACTTCGATGATGCGAAACTTTGTCCGGGCATAGACTTCGGGATCTGTATGGCGAATGTAGTCCAAGATGTTCAGCATGAGAGTTCCATTTCCAGCTCCCATCTCGTAAATGACCAGATCATGGTATGGATACAAAGTCAACTTGTAGTTCGCCACCATGTACCTCGCTATTGCCTCTCCGTAATAGGGTCTAAACAGTTCCGTGGGTGTATGCCATAGCTGCCGCGCCTCATTGTATTCCTTCTCCTCCAGTTCATCCTCAAATTGTGTATATCTTTCGCCCAACAGCCTGTAGAACTCCGGCTCATCTCGCAGCTTTTTGAAGTCGAAGGGCGCACCGGGAGAGAAGATGGTCACGTTCTTGCTGAAGTAGCCGTAGTGCGGGTTGTATAGGCTGTCTTCGATGAAGTCCCGCATAAGCATCTTCACCCTCCGCGGCCTCTCCCTCCTCGATCGCAGCTGGTCCGATGTGACATTGGGGTATCTCTTGAATTCCTCAGCCTTATCACTAGGGAAGTGATCGGTTCTCTGCTGCCATGAGCTCTCCACCGTGGTCTTCACTTTCTTTCCGGATGGAAGTGTGCGCGTGCTCTGATGCCGCCATTGGGCCTGCGCTACCGGCGCGCATGTCGCTGGTGCTTCGTGACAGAAGCGATGTGTAGCCAGCCGTCGGAACAGGTGATTGACGGCCGGGAAGTCCATACAGGCGAGGCGAGGTCATTGGTATTGACCCCGAAAACCACTGGACGTTCGCTGGAGTCTGCGGAATTGCATCGGAGGTGAAAGCTCCACAGTTCCCTTCCGTTAGCGTCCTTCAAAGCCACACGCAAGGGCAGCCCTGGAGGGATCTGAACATCAAAGCTTGAATTCGTCGACATCATCTGTCATCCGTGTCTTTGCACGCTTCGCTTGCACCACCCGACATATCGCCTACAGGCTCTTCCTACTACTTTCGCGTAACGTTCTCCCTTCCTTCTAAATCAGGCATCATAGCATGGAGTTGACGTCAAGGCGGTAATTTGAAATATGGGCTGGCTTCTTGACGTATGGCAGCGCGTCTGGGAAAGCATCACCGATAACAGAGGAAAGCTCACCGGAAGTGGTGGGTTCCTTGTCGGCATCATCCTCACCTTGACCTTCAAGGACCTGTACCCGGACTTGGAATTGGCATATCAGAGGCGATTGCGACAATTTCGTGGTGGCGTGCCTCATCCACTGCCTGGACAGCCGGACTATGTGCGGTTGGAAGACCACACGAACCGAGAGACATCTGTGCAGCAAGAGGGGAGTCATGACCCTCAGCAGCTAAGACCTGTGGTGCCGCGAGAGGAGGAGATCAAGAGTGGTGTTGAAGGCCTTATCGGCAACACGCCCTTGATTCGACTCAGCTCACTAAGTCATGAGACTGGCTGCGAAATTCTCGCCAAAGCAGAATTTCTCAATGGCGCAGGCAACTCGCCAAAGGATAGAGTCGCGCTGTCGATGATAACCCACGCAGAAGAGGAAGGCCTTCTCGTCCCCAACAGAGGCGACACGATCTACGAAGGTACTGTAGGATCGACCGGCATTTCACTCGCATCCGTTGCAAGAGCCCGAGGCTACAAAGCACATATGTACGTAGCCAACGAATTCCGTAGCACTTATACCGTCTCTGAGACCTTCCAGATGTATGCCCGATGATGTAGCAATCGAGAAAAGCGACCTCCTCCTCAAACTCGGCGCAACGGTCGAACGAGTCCGCCCAGCGTCCATTGTCGACCAGAACCAATTCGTCAACATGGCCCGCCGGCGAGCTCAAGAACACACCGACGATCCTAATAGACCCGGTCGAGGTTTCTTCGCAGACCAGTTCGAGAACACAGCCAACTACCTCGCCCACCAAGAATCCACAGGACCAGAAATCTACCAACAAACCAACGGCAAGCTCGATGTTTTCGTAGCAGGAGCCGGTACAGGTGGTACCATCGCTGGTGTGGCTCTCGCCCTCAAACCTCGGATCCCAGGGATGCAAATCGTTCTGGCAGACCCGCCAGGCTCCGGCCTCTACAACAAAATCAAATACGGCGTAATGTTCAGCTCAACCGAAGCAGAAGGCACCCGGCGCCGACATCAAGTCGACAGCATCGTCGAAGGGATTGGGATCAATCGTTTGACCACCAACTTCAACGCGGGAATGCATCTAATTGATGATGCGGTGAAGGTGAGTGACGAGCAAGCGATGAAGATGGCGAGGTGGCTGGTGGAGAAAGAGGGATTGTTTGTGGGTGCTAGTAGTGCGGTGAACTGTGTTGCTGCTACGACGGTGGCGGGAAAGGTTGGCAAGGGGAAGAGGATCGTTACGGTAATTTGTGATTCGGGAACGAGGCATTTGAGTAAGTTTTGGAAGGAGGCGGGGAATGTCGGGGGGCCGGGGGTCGAGTTTGGATTGAATGAGATATTGGGGGAGGGGTGGAAAGGGCTGTAAGGAGGAATGAAGACTGAATGAGGCATAGTATGGGAGTCACGATTGTCTGCTGCGAGAGTCGGGCCATGCTTGCCATCTCGGACTAGCATATGGTTCTTACTCACAAGACGACGCCATCTCAGCTCGAGCTGAATCTCCATCGCGCCGACGACAAGAAGACAACCATCGCATTCCAAATCACAATGATCACGAGAGCCTACAATGCCCCAACACTGCCCATCCCGCCTCTTCGACCTCCCACGAGAGTCTCGAGACACAATTTACTCCCTCCTCACCAAAAGCCACGCCGACCTGGAACACTCTCATAAAGATCTCGAACCAGACGAGTGCCTCATCGCAGGCCTGAGTCGCGGCCCTCTCTCGGCAATTCTCCTCGTCAATCGACAATGCAGCAGTGAATATGTCGAGCAGATCTTCGGCACCTCCTCCCTTCTCATCGCCGACGCGCACGCCGAACCCGCCGACTTGCCCTGTTCCCTACCGTAGACACTCTTCACCTTCGTCAACATGGCCGATTATGTCCTGCTCGCCTGCTGCAACCATACCCGCCGTCCCGAGGGACCCCGTCCGCTTGAGAATCATCTGAAGCAACAACGGGAGTGGATGGAAGAATTACAGGCACGACGAAGCGGGGGTTTGGTCTCAGCAAGAGCTGTACATCTCCGGGACAGACGAAATTGGCGATCTGTAGAATCGTCCATCGGACCACGATCTTAGGCAGTATCTGGGAGCGCTCACTCGTATTGCAGGAGGCAGGCAAATCAGTGTGCGCTATGCTGCTCAAGATGCCACTGAGCCGTGGAGCGTTTGCGACTATGGTATGAGCACAACCACATACGGTGCCTGGACGCGAGAGCATGGCTGGAGCAACGGCGAGGGGAGGAGCCGTTCAATGAGGTTGCCCAGTTCTGATGGTGTGTATCTGGTTATAACTTAAGCTGCTCTGAGCTTTGCCAACGCTCCGAAATGTCGATAAGGCCAGGCCAGATGGGAAAGCGTTATGTTGTTGCCGCTGAGACTGCTTAAGAGGAAATGACAGTGGCGGTATCGCATTGTGTGGAACAAGGCTCGGTGATGGCGCAACCCTGCGGCTTGGTCGAGCAAATGGCGATGCCTTTTTCATGTAGACAATGAACAGTAGTCGAATGACACTCCTCATTTCGAATCTATTGCACTCGAGGGTTCGCTAGTAGCCAAAGCCTCCTGCCGGGCTCTGTGCGATCTCCTCTTCGCCTCTCGTTTGCTTATAGGCTTCTCAACCTCGTCTCCTTTCACAGCAGCATCCTCGTCCTTTCCAGCTTCTTCCTCCGCCTTCCTCTTCTGCCCTTGCTTCTGATTTCCAGCCTCCCCCTGCTTGTGACCCTTCTCCAGTTTCTGCTTCCCCTTCGTACTCCCAACAACCACCTCCTTCTCCACCTGTACCGGCTTCTCCCCACCATAGACCACATCCACCACACCCCGATATCCCGTCCTCTTCAACTCCGCCGTAACAACCACACTCCTACACTCCTTCGCCATGCCCTCAAACCCACGCTCCTGTCCCAATCCCCAGACCGCAGCCAAATTAATCACATCCCACGGCCCTCTCAGCCCGACAGCCCCCGCCTTCGTCTCAGAGCTTAAAATCACTCCCCTCCCCCTCGTCGCCCGTATCAGTTGTGTCGCATTACTGATCAAATTCCTCCGTGCTTGCGCATCTCCCAGCAAGCCTTGGCTGTAGCAGATCTCAATTCTCTTGCCGGCCTTGATACCTTCGGAGAGCATTTTGAATTTGAAGAAGAAGCCTTGCCGGACGGTCAGGTCGAGGGAGATGATGTCGCAGTCGAGGCTGCTGCAAGCTAGCTGGAGTGTTCGCTCATCGACGGGACGTAGGGCCAGAATATCGTAGGGCGCGGAGAGGGCTGTGAGGCGGGCGTTTTGGTAGCCAGACTCGGTGAGAGTGAGGGTCAGGCGTCGGAAGACTGTGAGCTTGAAGGGGATGTTCTTTTGTGTGAGAGGATGTGGGATGGCGCATTTCTGGGAGAATCAGAAGCTGTCACATATGCTTTGGTGTGATTATTACATACGGTGTCGGTAGGGAGCTTTCCTGTAATGGTGTGATTCAATGCAACGACATCGTAGCCCAGCTCATGCGCAAAGGCGAGTGTTCGTGGAAGATTCTGATCGTTTGGAACGTAGGGGATGTTGAGGTCATAGAAAGAGGACATGTTTGCGGTGCGACGGGGCTGTCCACTTCTTGCGCATTGCTGGGTTGATATTGACTTATCGTGAACAGTGTTGCATGTTCACATGCGAGCGTGATGAGTGAAAGAAAGCTCCAAGTTGGAGCAGAAAAGTCAGAGCTCTGCTCAGACAGCAGTCCGGACCAATTCCGTAGGGCGGCGCGCTAGCCAAAGTGCCGACCTGTCCTCAAAGATCAGCACCAGGATCTGGCCGTCCGTGTGTCAACTTCATCTTCTTCTCGTGCGACATCCATGTGCGACAAGATAGCATGGCTATCGCGCGCAGCTTGTCATTCAAGCAGCCAAGCAGGACGCTCCAGCCCTATGCAATAACTTGACGCGCAGACTCGAGATCTGTAAGCGCCAGGCAGCACATCACGGCACAGTCACCACAAGGATATTTCTAGTCGCCTCTCTCCACATCTAGTCTCTCCATCGCCTCGCACTCTTGGAACTATCTATCGCAAGGTGGCAGAGCATCCAGCAGTCCCTGCGGTCCAAGACATCCATCCTTGTCATCATTCCTGCGCGGCACACTACCGGTACACCCCTGACAGATATGTCCATTATTACTCCCACAGGACTGATCAATAGTAGCTGTTATCGCCAAAGTTGGAGTTATAAGCGAACAAGCAAGCCGTCAGTCATGCCACTGGCGCGGACGCCATTAAGGATCACATACTGGAGACTGCCATTTCTGAGACAGTCCCCACAGCTGCGCCACAGCTTCCCAGAGTCCGCCACGGTAAAGTCCTTGATGCGGATAGTGGAGCAGATGCCGTCGTGTTGGACGAATTTGTCGTCGGCGCCGGTTGCGCCGCCGCCGTCGATGGTCACGGTGACGCCTTCGCCGCCACGGATGGTGATGGCATCTGCGCAGAAGGGGTCAGTAGGTGTGAGCGGAGGGGCATGGATGTGAGGCCCTACCTTTACGGAAGTAGACTTGGTTGAGAGTGCATTCGCCCAGGCAGTGGATACCGTCGACTTGACGTACGCCGATGATGAGGTTGGATACGGTTACGCCATCGGCGGTTCTGAAAATGGCATTTCACCTTCGCCTTCTTCGCATTTGACGTCGCCGTCGTACTCTGCGTTTGCGAAGTCTGTATGTGCGGAGATGAGCTCGTTGCGATCGTATTGAACACATCCGTTGCGAGAGGCTATATCGAGAGTCTGAGCAGCATACAAGGCCACACGGAAGGCAATGAAGATTGTGGAGAAAGTCATACTGATAGTGATGCGGGAGGGTGCTTTGCGAGTGCTGGTTGCCGGAGGACGACATTTTTCAAAGTGGCTTCCAGCAACGTCGTTTCACTGTCTTCCTCTACCGTGCATTTCTTGTCCTGTTAATCCCTATGTTGTGAACCCAAATCGATCCATGCGATTCACCTGAGCCCCACTCAATGCCGAAGTTTCGCTTTTCGCTTGATCCGTGAGGAATACGTCCGACTGTTTCGTCCCTCACACAACATGCCTTCTTTTGCCTGAACGAATCCCGAGTTTGCTGCTCCGGCTTCAGAGCGTTCGTGGGTCTTGCCTGAGCGCTAGTCGAGGCCAAGAGTCGTGATCCGAGGAATAGATTGGGTTGGTGTGCGAGACCGAGTCCTACGCTGACGATACTGTGCTGAACCACAGTGCCCAGACCCGATGCAACGATCATCTGCTCGCTTCTGGCTTCGTGATCGCCAGTCCGGGCTCAATCCCTTTCAACCGTTCATCTCAACGCTTTGACCCTCCCATCCAGCTCCTCCACCCACTTCTTCACCATCCCTCCATTCCTTCCATTACTCTCCAGCCCATCCTCAACAGCCTTCTCAACCTTCTCCAGCCCTTCCCGCCACATCTTCAGCTCCCGTTCCATCTCCGCTTGTCTCTGCTCGACAGCCTCTAAGTCCCCACTGGCCTGTGCGGCGGCGGTGTGGATATAATTCAAGCTCCTCAATCTAGTGATGAGAGCCGGCACAGTGGGCGATAGGGATTGCAACGCTGGCAAGATCGTATAGAGTGTTTGCAGCTTTTGCAGGTCGTCGGATGAAAGTGTTGTGGACGCTCCTTCTTCTTCAACGCCTTCGGCTGAGAGGGAGGAGAGATTGTCCGCTTGGGCTTTCAGGCTCTGGATCTTGGAGGTGGCTGCTTCAAGGGCGGATAGGGAAGTTGCAGTCGTCAAGGTTGCAAGCTGTTGGTCAAGGAGGGTGAGAGATGGCAAGAGCGGTGTGGAGAGAGTCGATGTGTCGGCGGATGGATCAAGAATGCTGGACACACCAAGCGCTGATTCGAGAGCTGCCAGACGAGTGTCAAAGGTGGTGATCTGTGCGAGAGTTTGATCGTCTGGAGGTGCTTCAGGCCGAGATGGTGAGGATGTCGTCGGTGCATCGTGGAAGACGGAGCCTTTTCTCCTGTGGCCGCGTTTGGAAGCGGAGGCTGTGGGTGCTAGATCAATGCCCGCTAGAAGTCGCGACAGAGCATCTACATCGTTCGATGTCCCATTCTCTTCGTCTTCATCCTCGTCGTCCTCTTCTTGCGCGGCTTTACGTTCCTCCTCTGCTTGCGCTTTGCACTCCTCCACTTCTCTCCTCAGCCTCGCTATCCGTGCCTCCAGACTCTCATCTTCAATCTCGTCTTGACTATACAAATTCCTCCTAACTCGGTAGCCTTTCCTCTTGCCATCCACACGGTCACTGAGATCAACGCCTTCTGCTCTTACATTGCGGCTTTGTTGACCAAAGCGGCTCCGTGCGCGTTGTGGGAACAGTCTCCTTCTCGATACGCCATAGTCGTCGTCATCCTCCTCCGTCGTGTCTGAGCCACTTCCTCCGCTGTCTGCACCAGATTGTGATGTCTGGAATGTGCTAGTCGTGGTATCGTCGTCTACGTCGTTGCCAGTCTCGTATACGTCCGGCGCCGTGTCGATGCCGGGAAGTCCTTCTCGGCGCGAAGTCTCTTGCGCCATGCCTGATCTTGCGCGGACGAGTAATCTGGTTGTGAGTGTTTGTTGTGCAGGGAACGAACCTCTCAAACGCAACTACCATTTTTGGACAATCCGAGGTACGCTAGAACCCACCGAACGCGAGATTGACGCGAAAACATACATGTATATCTCGTTGTTGACTACATCTCACATTGGAAGTTATACTGAGGCAACGTCTAGGCCGGGCTCACTTGGCCTTGTGCTTGTCTACTATGCTGCATAAACTCGTATGGGTATCTCATTGCCACACTTTGCCTCCTTCCCATTCCATGCTATGCATATATCCACTTTCTCGAATCTCCTCGACACGAAGCTGCATCGCTTCACGTCGTAATCTGTCTTTCACCTCTCGACGAACTCTGAATTGCAGTCCTTGAACACCACAGCGGCTCCTCCAAGCAGACCGCAGCAGAGTAAAGATGTTCACCCGTCTCAATCGTTCGAGAGCTGAGCTCACTTTTGCTTCAAGATTTCTTCTCCATGCGTTAGCCTCGGTTCGACTGATCAATACAGTCCCGTGTCCGTTTGCGCGGAAATCGAGTTGAAGAGGAAGAGGCTTTGCCCACCTGTTAAGAACCTGTAACACACTCAGTCAGCCATCGTCCTGTTTGGTCTTTTTAGCATTGTCAGACTCACTCCTCAAAACTCAGCGTAATGTACCCATCCCGATCTGTATCATACTTCTTGAACACATCTGTCATCCTCTTTAAGCTTATGCAGGCCTGCACAAACAGGTCAAAACTTAGCACCTTCTCCCTCTCCCGCTCGTCTCCCCTCCCTCTGCTGTGACTCTTTGCATATGTACTGAACAGCAATTGCACGAACTGTGGACTCAGCCTGTATCCAAAAGCCACCAGCGCGTCTTCGAATTCTCTCAAGGAAATGTTCCCGCTTCTGTCAACGTCAAAGCGATCGAATAGACCGCGCCATGCGGCAAGGAAACCCCAGAGCCCGCAGAATTCATCGAAGTTAATGGTGCCTGAGCGATCGGTATCGAACATCCTGATCATCATTTTCACGGTGTGAGGGTCGAAGGCTGTGTAGTCGCCATTGACGAGTGCGGATGAGAGTTCGGATTCGGAGAGTTGCCCGCTGCGATTCTTATCGACCTGGAGGAAGAGAGGCCACAGCGCATCGCGGTCGTTGCCGTCTCGAGGTGGAGCGACAGTGGGCGGGCGCTGGTGGTCTGGAATGGGAGGGCGCCCGTGGTAGCCTTCTTGTGGACGTGGGCCTTGCCCGTACGAGGCTTGTGGAGGCGGAGAGGTTATGCCATAGTTTGTGCTGCTACTGCGTGGAGGCGGTGCTTGGTTGTAGCCGCCGGACTGTTGTTGACCATATCCTCCTTGTCCTTGTCCTGAGCCGTAACGTTGTGACTGTGATTGTTGCTGGCCATATTGATCGTAGCGCGGGGAGTTTTGGCGACCATAGTTGTCGTTGTAGCCTTGCTGCGATTGAGGAGGATTCGAGGACCCGTACGTGCCTGGTGGTGCTTGTGATGAATAGCCGCCGGAGCTCTGCCTGCTGCCGTACCGATCGTCTTGGCCAGGTCGGAGGTTCTGTGCTTGCGGCGGTGGTGGAACAGGCTTGTTGTAGTTCGTGTTGGAGGGCAGACCGCTCCGATCGTCACGTCTGGGACCGTTGTTGGTGTTCAGCATCTGTGCTGCTTGCTCAGGTTCGGCGTGCCTATTCCAGTGAACGTGTTTCATCAGCGCTGTCGTTCTCTCTTCTGCCTTGAAAATAGTCCACAGCTATGCGCAAAAACAAGAATAGCCACGACTGACGAACACGGATACGAGAGGCAATACGTACGATGGGAGTGCGTCCGGGTTGTAGCCGCGATTGTAGGCCATATTGGGTTACCAGTGACTTCCAAGAGCTTCCACCTCCTCCGAATCCTCGCAGCAGACTTTGCCGCTTAGTCTAACGTGTCTAAGTAGCAGTGATGCGAATCTGTCGCGTGCAAAGGAAGACCGGCAAGCGTACGTCAGAGTGCTAGTGAAGCTTCGTAACGATTGCTTGCTGCTAGGAGGATCCTTGCTGTGAGTATAGCTGTCAACCTGGTTGTCCGCGGATATGCGCTGCACAGCAGGAGATGATTCACTACTGAATGTGCGCTGCGCGGCTGTGCTGTGGGAGAAGGATGGGGTCGTCGAGTCGAGTCGAGGTGAAAGCAGGTGAACTACTTCGCGCGGCTGAGCGATAGAGACCGTGGCGTGATTAAGGATTCGCTCCGGTGAGCAGAAGAGTCAGAATCGCCGCGGCGGCCTCTATCAAACATTCGCAACGCACAGCAAACAACGACAAGCTCGCATGACTGCCCAAGCTGCGAAATGGTTCGCATCTCAGACCGACCAGGACTCGAAAGCAGGCCAAGCAGATGACGACGCGTCTCCACACTCTTGAGTCCAAAAATAGCCCTCTTTGCGTAACGGTTCTCACTTCACCTCTTCTACTTCGGCTTGATCGGACTGTACATGCATAGAAGTACCGTGTCTATTGGCTGAAAGTGCTGGCCTTACGATCAGCGCCCGAGCTATTGAAGAAGGACATCCTGGTGTTCAGCTGGATAGCCGACCACTTCTCGGCGTTCAGTTTCTGTCATCAATTCCGTGGGAACTTGTGGCAACAGTCTCGCTAGCGATGGCAACGATTGCATGGAATATATTGAACTTGTCAATAGCCACACACTTGTCCTCAGCCATGGCTCCAGATCCCCGTTGCCTGTGGCCATTCTGAGTGTGTGATGTTCCGCCCGGCCAATGACAACCTCCTGCCTTCGCTGGGCACAACTTCGAAGCATCAATCGGAAGGATCCTCTGTTGTGCCTTTGTGTGCGCCATATGCTATCTCCATCGCTTCCTCAAACAAGCCCGAACCACGCGTAACAGCCTTGAGGACCAATCCGCGGCAAGCATATGGACCCTCAGACATTGATGCTCTGAAGCAGATCATGTTGGCGTCGTTCTTCACGCCCAAAGCTTGAACGATGTGGTCGTCAAACGCGTCTGCTTTCGGGCTGAACAGAGAAGAGGAGGCTATGAGCAATGGGCGGACCGTGAGCTTGGCAATTGCATCCTTTAAGCAGAGAGCGAACGGCGTGCTGGTGGGGTCGGCCCTGGCCAGAAAAGAGACTGAAAGTGGCGCATATAGTGAGTCTGCTAACTCTTCGATCATGGCGCTGTTCGTGGCTATCTCGAGCCTGATGGTCTCCAGTCTCAGCATCAGGGTAATAAGTTCCGCAATGTCGTGGCTGAGTGTCAGCGAATTGGCATCGCCCGGCAAGTGTTAAGCCAGCCTATAATCACGGACGCGAGATCTGTTCTGTACCGGTTCCATCGAAGAATGCATTTGTAGACAGGGTCATACGCATGGTGCGAATCTGCGACAAGCGGATACGGAGCGTCGGTGGCATTGATACGGCTGCCTCGCGAGACATAGCTTCGTACGCGATGAATTGCAGCCTGCGGAAGCTGGTCTCGTGCAGCAGCGACTCCTCATACTCTCGCTTGAATTGATGGCTGATTGTCAACAGTAGTGGGTCGGGTTTTTGAATCGAAGTCCATTTATATGGCGCAAACCATAAGGGCCACCTCCAGAGTGAACCTCTTTGTTGACTGTATCCGTAAACGCGGTCGCGTAGCTCGCGCGGCACGTCGAAGAATCGGAAGACGGGTCTTGTCCTCGGAGTCGCCATGTTGATGTGCAGAGGATGCATATTTTGAATTGATCGAGGCGAAGGTAAGGCGTTGTATGTTCTTGTTGCGTTAGCTGGCTTGCGAAAGTCGGTCCCGCGCGAGATTTCGTCAATGAAGGGAAGCGCATTGACTGCGTCATTTGACTTTCTAGCAACTACGGAAGAGCCCGGTGACGGCAACGAAATCAAGACCCATCCTGAGTCACAGCGATGCTAATCAAAGCTACAGCGTCTGGATCACCTAGATCACCCCGGCCGCCAGAAGTCGTCAACGGCTATGCAGCCTTAGAGTAGTGTATACCTTTCGTCGGACTACCTTGGAGCGATCTGGCAACAATAGCCTCGCATGAAGCTCGCATGTCGGCCGGCATAGGAGGGTCTGCAAGTAAACCGGGCTCCATGCCAAGTAGAGTGGAGCTGTTGTTTGTGACTGCAGGATGCATGTCAACAGGATCTCAGCTCGCTCAGCAGCATAGCTTAAGCACACCGATTGTTGGTTGTATTCAGACGCGTGCTATTCCGCAAACTCGTGTCTCAGGAGATCGTTCCAGCAGAACGAGTTATCTCGAAAACGCTGCCGTTGCGCTCGTCACAGGAGTGAGCACGACGTTCACATTTCGCGCCTTCGCTAAGGAAGTTCAGTCAGCTGGTGGTATTGGTCAATGCGCCGCCAATGCTCTGTCGCAGCTGGTGCAATACAGTCGCCTTTAGAGACATCGACGAGGACAGAGCTGGTAATGCAGCAACAGCTAGTCAGCCACACGCTACCAACAAGCGCTACCATGCAAGAAGCTTGGCAGCTGGACGTCACAAATCAGGCGTCCGTGGACCAGTCGGTGCAGTCTGTGGTAGCAGAGCTTGGCAGGATCGACTATCTCGTCAACAGCGCTGGTGTTCGTGCAACAACGAGTAATTCTCGATGCGCCACTGACGCCTCGAAAGGTCGACGTGAAGCAATATGTTCCCGGTCCAGACGACGATTCCGCTAAATACGAACGTGTGATGGCGGGCTGGTCCTCCCGCTGGCTTGCTGCAGGCTGTGTGCGCGCATATGGTGATGGTGTTTGTTTGTATGGGAGTAGTCTCTACGTAGATGACGATTGAAGACAATATGTTACGAAGGAAGAGTGACGGGCATTGAAGATATTCAGCAGTCATCCACTAGCGTGAGGCCTGTAACAACCAACCATACGACCTACCGACAAATTTAGACTCTCCATTACAACTTGATGCACGGCATTTTCGGACATGTCGAACCCAAACAATAATCCTTCTAATAACAGTCAGCAGCGAGACACTCCGAAGCGGGCAATGAGGCACAGTACAGGTGGGTCGTGAATCCTTCGCGAGGATGATAGGACCATCTCAATACACATCACTGTTCACAGACCTTCCACCTGTTCTCGTTACTGCGCACTTCATCTCACGAAAACAGCATCAACCGGCACGATAGGTTCTATGGAAGACTCCAAGATCAACGTGGCAATTCTAGGAGGCGGCATAGCAGGCTTGACACTAGGAGTTGGATTGGCCAAGAACCCAAATGTCGACTTCCACATCTACGAGACCGTGCCAGAGTATAAGGACGTTGGCGCGGGTCTTGCATTGCACTTGAATGCGATCAAAGCCATGACCCTCGTTGGCGACGAGGTTAAGCAAGCCTACTTCGATAGGGCCTTGAACATGGGCGATGCAGACGTGGAGATGGCTACACAGGTCATTCTTGCGTCCGGACCAAACAGCGGCGAGGTCGTAGCTGAGCTCGGACGAGCCAAGGGCAGGAAGACGGTGGCTCGACATGAGTTGATGAAAGGCATCATGGAGCTCTTGCCCAAGGACAGCATAAGCAATGGCAAAAGCGCGGAGAAGATCATCGAGGAAAGTGACAAAGGTGTGACAGTATACTTCAAGGACGGCTCTAAAGTCAAGGCAGATTGCGTGATTGGCGCGGATGGCGTCCACAGCATCACAAGAGCGCATATTCTAGGAGCAGACCATCCTGCAGTAGGTGCAAAGAACCACGATGGATATCAGAACTACCGTCGGATGATGTCCATGGATGAAGCGCGGAATTATGGCATCGACGAGAAGTGGACATACTTCGTACCCATCTTATGCGGACCTCGCGGCAACATCAACTCCATGCCTCTGGACAAAGGCCGGAAGCTGAGCGTAGGTCTCGCAGTGCGAGGACTTCGATTTGAAGCAGACAAGTACAGTGGCGCGCCACCGTTGAAAGATCAGCTCCACCTCTTCGACGATTACAGTGAAGAAGCGAAGAAGATGGTCCGGATGGTCGCGGATGATACCTCTGGGTCCTGGAGTTACGCTGATCACGATCATGCGCCCATTTACTACAAAGGACGCGCCTGCATGATCGGCGATGCAGCGCATACTATGCATCCGTAAGTTGGCCATTCCCCAAGATCTTGCGAGATATGTTGACCGACACCACAGATTCGCTGGCCAAGGTGCAGCTCAAGCAATCGAAGATTGCGCCGTTATGACACATCTTTTCTCCAAAGTCAGCTCACCTTCGCAGGTAGAGAATGCCTTTGCAGCCTACGACAAGGTTCGGCGACCACGTTCCCAGCACCAGGTCGACTTGTCTCGCAAGCACGGCGACATTTACAACTATGCGGCAGATGGCATGGAGAACGATCCAGGAGCCATGCGAGCTTTTTTCAAGGAGTCGGCGAGCTTCTCAAACAACGCGGATCTCCAGGCGCAGAACGATAATGCCATGAAGGCTTTCGAGGAGTCACTGTAGAGAGCGACAGATACCCAATAGACCCCATTCATCTCTGCTCCAGGAGCATGCCGTCTTTGAACAGTCTGAACCTGGGCATCGGGCATTATTGATTACGAGTCGGCACTCGTCCTGACAATGTGTCAAGCCTTGTGATGCCAGCCGGCGTCGTCTGTCTGCAGCTGTCGAATGTACCATCCTCAAACCCTCCATCGATCACTCTGTATAAGTCGCATATCAGTCATGCGTACTCCAGAAGAAGTTGTCATCTACTGAGCCGGGACGTTGTCAATGTTGGAGACGGACACGCGGTCCCGCTAAGAGATGCTCAAATCGGCACAGTGACCCCGGAATGCTGCAATGTCACAGCTGTCGCACGCCTCAAGATGCCTGCCGACGCACATCAGAATCGAAACCAGCTCCAACTTTCGCGGGGTCCCCAGCGGTTCAACCTGGAGGACCTCCACAGCAGAATCCGTCAAGGCGGGATGATCCCAGGATAAACGCGGAAAACCGAGCTGTTTCCGCAGCGACATCGCCACACCGCAACAAGTCGATTCTTGATATACGGCATGTTGCTTCACGAGCATGGACCAACGCAAAGATATCAGTGCCAACATGGCCACCGCAACGACCACAATGGCGCCTCCTGGAGCTGGGCAGCCATTTTCATTGATACTCAAGCACCACGACGCTTCGTATCTTCCAACAAGCACGTTCAACACGATCGATGGCCTGCTCAAGTCCCATGCTGCAGAGCCGGTGCAAACGCCTCTGATATGCTATCCAAAAGAGGGTGCTGCAGATTTCGAGCTGCATACCGGTCAAGATCTTGATCGATTCACGGATGCCGCTGTGCAGTTCTATCTTGCCAATGGCCTCAAGCCAGCAGTAAGTGGCATCGAAGAGACTGCGCTTCGGCAAAGACTGATGTAGTCAGGATCCCACGGCAGAGAGAGCTCCTGTGGTAGCACTGTTGGCGCCAACAACGTTCGCTTTCGTGGTGTCGGTCTTCGCCTTGAATAGGCTAGGTTGGACGGCGCTGTTCCTGTCGACTAGGCTCACAGCACCCGCATATGCGAAGCTTCTCGAGAAGGCCGACTGCTACAGATTGATAGTGCCAGACTCTCGTAAGTCGGTTGTTGACGAGATCTGCAAAGATAGACCCGGTTGCAGCTCAGTACCTATCTTGCAGAACAAAGACTTTCGCAATGTGCCTCGAGCACCACAGTTCCGCCGCAAAAATTTCGACCCGGTCAAGGAGGCCAAGAAACTGGCCTGGATTCTGCACTCGTCAGGCTCTACTGGGTTCCCAAAGCCGATCTTCATCTCTAACACAGCCTGTCTGGCAAACTTCAGGAAGAGCTTCGGTCTGAGAGCTTTCTGCGTCTCGCCCCTCTTCCATTCGCACGGCCTCGTGGAGCTTGGACGAGCATTTTACACCCGAGCACCAATGTACCTTGGCAACCATTCTTTGCCTGTGACTGCGCAAAATCTCATCGATGCATTGGCAGTTGCCAGGCCGCAGCAGATTTCAGCCGTGCCCTATGTGATCCAGCTTCTCGCGGAAAAGGAAGAAGGCGTCCGAGCACTCGCCGCTGCGAAGGTGGTCATTTTTTCAGGCAGCAGCTGTCCAGACGCGCTCGGCGACCGTCTCGTCGCGAATGGTGTAAACCTTGTGGCGAGTTACGGCAGTACTGAGATCGGCCAGATCATGACATCCTTCCGGCCCCCAGGCGATACTGAGTGGCAGTACACGCGACTTCTCCGACCAGCCTCTGATTTCACCTTGATGGATGAGATAGCACCTGGTGTCTTTGAGTGTGTCGGTCTGGACGGCCTCCAGTCAATGAGCACCACGAATTCGAAACCGCCTTATAGTGCTACCAACCCAGCCAACAGCTTCCGCACTGCTGATTTGTTTACTCGACATCCAGATCCGAACAAGTCGAACTATTACAAATACCTCTCCCGCCTCGATGACAGGATCACGTTGGTCAATGGCGAGAAAGTGCTGCCACTCCCTATCGAAGGCCGAATACGGCAGGATGACTACGTTCGTGAAGCTGTGATCTTTGGTTTCCAGCGCACTGTTCCGGGTGTTCTCATCTTTCGATCGAACGAGAAGGGTCTGGATCTGTCGGATGCAGAGTTTCTCAAAGCCGTCTGGCCGTCTGTTGAAGCAGCCAATCTTCAGGCCGAGAGCTTCGCAAGGGTACCAAAGGAGATGATCGTCATCAAGAGTGCAGATGTTACTTATCCAAGGACTGACAAGGGCACCTTCATTCGTGCTCAGGTCTACCAGCAATTCGCGGACGAGATCAACAAGACCTACGCATCTTGCGAATCTGGTAGTACGCAGCAGTCTCGTACAATCCAGCTTGATGTACCAGACCTAGAACAGTGGCTTTTGTCAAAGTTCTCGGACGAGCTTGACATACAACTTCCTAATGCAGATGCAGACATCTTTTCTGCTGGTGTCGACAGCTTGCAGACGACAAGACTGTGGCGAACAATCAAACGTGAGCTTGATCTTGGAGCCGGTGGACAGACTTTGAGCCAGAACATCGTTTTTGAGAAGGGTACCATCAAACAGCTTGCGAGACATCTGTACAACCTTCGAACGGGCGAGGTCGTTGAATCAGACGCAGAAGATGAGATTGCAATCATGCAGGAAATGATCGAGCGATACTCCAGCTTTACCAAGCACTTCCCGGCTCAGGATACACAACCAGAGAAGCAAGTCGTGCTCGTGACAGGCGCCACTGGCAATCTCGGAGCATTCGTCGTAGCGGAACTGGCAAAGCGAGACGATGTCGCTGAGATATGGGCACTAGTTCGAGTGCCAGGTCCAGCCGCAGCAGGTGCTCGTCTCATGAAGTCTCTGGCATCACGAAGCATTAACATCACGGATGCGGCAAGCTCGAAGATTCACGCAGTGCCCTCTGACCTCAGTCAGTCTAATCTTGGGCTTCGAACACATGACTTGGAACACTTATTAAGCGGTCTTACAAGTGTGATTCATTCAGCATGGGCAGTAAACTTCAATCTTGGAGTGCGAAGCTTTGAGACTCAGCACATTCGCGGAACATGCAACCTCATCAACCTTTGTCTGCGTGGGAGCTTGTCTAAACCAGCGAGCTTTTACTTTTGCAGCAGTGTTAGTGCCGCAAGTGGTACGCCAAAGCCTGCTACGATTTCAGAGCTGGCCGTTGAAGATCTCAACCATGCCCAGCGAACGGGGTACGGTCGGAGTAAGCTTGTCACCGAACACATAACACGCAATGCGATGCGCAACACAGGCATGCATTCGCGAGTACTCAGAATCGGACAGCTCAGTGGCGATACTAGCAGTGCAGACTGGAACCAGACAGAAGCCATTGCACTCATGGTCCGAAGTGCGCTGACGACCGGCTGTCTGCCAGAGCTTGATGAGCGTCCAAGTTGGCTCCCTGTCGATCTTTGCGCAAGAGCAATAGTGGAGCTTGTCCTCCCGTCCAGCGCTTCTGCCGAATCACGAGCGGTATCACAAGCAGACCCAGAGCTAGTCTATCACTTGGTAAACCCAAAGACTTTCAACTTCAAGACAGACTTGCTACCTGCCCTCAATCGAAGCAAGCTTCCAGCATTTGAGACCGTCAGTGCTACTGAATGGCTCGAGAGACTCGAGAAGAGTGACTCGGACGTCGCGAAGAATCCTAGCCGCAAGCTGCTTGACTTCTGGAAAGGCAAATATGGCAATGCTACTCAATCGACAGAACATGGCGATGACGAACCTTCTGGGCTCACGTTTGAGACCACTCAAACGGTACACGATGCGCAATCTCTGGGCGCTGTCGGCAATCCTGTAGACGAAGGATTGGTTGAACGATATGTCGAAGTATGGCTGAAGAAATGGCAGTCACCGTAGCTACTCCAAGGGCACGGCCCGGCCGACTATAGAACACGAATGATGACACCTGCCTGAGCGGATCTAAGCGCCTCCCAAGTTGATGTAGTACCCAGAATCGGTGAACCCAAAATCTTCCCCAGCTGTTCAGTTGCATCTGCCGCGCGAGGGCCACGAGGTGGTCTGTAGCGTGAACGGCTTGCGACTTAGGCCATCATCTCTCTGCACTCCACATCACGAGTCTAAGCAGGCCTACGTGACAAGACGTAAGCGTCGTGAATTATATTGGACGCCCGACTCCACGACGAGTGAGGAACAAATCTGGGAATCCCCGGGATTTGGGGTGTACAAGTAGCGATACTGTTATTCATCCTTCTCATACTGGAGTTTTAAGAAATATGGCACGTACAAATATAGATGACGATGCACAATCTCATAGTGTCGCCATCAAAAAGTTCGAATCTCTTCGATGGATGCTATTATCTTCCTGTGCATGATATGCCTAATCCTGCCTGCTCACTCATCCTTCACGCCTTGTGCTATGCATAATGTACAAACGAACCTTTCCGTACAATGCTTGAAGTCCAATGCTTAGAGAACCGCGACAAGGGCACCGAGACCCAGGAGAGCAGCGCTGCCGAGCCAGACCTTCTCAGCACCAGAGTTGTAGAGGCCGCTTGGAGTTGGGCTGGCACCGTGAGTTCCGTTGCTGCCGGAAGCGCCTGAGCCAGTAGTGCCTGAGCCAGTGGTGCCGTTGGATCCACCAACGACTGCTGGGGTGGAGTTGACGATGGTGGTTGTGTGAGCGCCGGTTGAGGTGTACATAGATGGAGTAGCGACAGCGCTGGAAGAGGCCTCGGAGGCGTGACCTTGAGACGAAGAGGCGCTCTCAGATGCGTAGGAGGACATCGACTCTGCTGAGCTTGAGCTGCTGACAGGTGCGACTGCTGCAGAAGAGGAGCTGGAGACCTGGGTGGCAGAGGAAGTAGCGCTTGGTGCAGCGGTCATGCTTCCGTAGCCTGCGAGGTAGCTTGGAGAGTAGGATGCCGTGCCGGTGTACTGTGGGCATCCTGGTACCGAGTACTTGGGTGGAGCACGTCCGCCTCCACAGTCGAGGAACGAGCAGATCTCACCAGTGCCTGGAACGTAGTAGGCGACTGAGGCACCAGCTGGTGAAGAGACATCGGTCGAAGTGCAGCCAGAGAGGTCGGTCTTGGCGAGTGCGACTGAGGCCAAGGAGGCGGCCAGGAGGATAGAGGAGAAGCGAGACATCTTGACGTTGATGAGATTCTTCTGTGTCGAACTGTTGTATTGGTGACGTCGATTGTTGGCCGACTGAAAGAGTGTCGTTGACTGTTTGGCCGACAAAGAACGAGTGACTGTCAGCAATTAATGTTGTTGGAAGGTTTGTTTGCAGATGAAGAATCAGAAAGATGAATCAAGGAGAGGACGTGGATACCACCGAGAGATGAATCTTTTTCTACTGTCACAGTCGGAAACAGTAGTTCATCCTTCGAGCCAAGAAGAGACATGCCGTTGCAAAGGCACGGCTGAAGGCGAAGCACGAGAGGCTAAGCCTCGATTAGGGGCCGATGAAGATGTTTTTAGAGTACGCCACAAGCGTCTCGAGCGCCCGGCGAGATTGCTATTGGATTCATTCCTGCTGGTGTCTCGCGTGACGTCGAAATTTTTACGAAGTATGGGTCGTAGTGGCCAGACAACGGGTGGGCAATATCAATCACATTGTCGTAGATTCACGTAGGGCTGCTGCTAGGACATCGTCAAGAAGGAAAGAAAGAAAGAAACGTCCGGTCAGCATTCCAGGCGCCGGTCTAATTTCGAATACGGATCCCGCTGCACTGCTGGGTCCTGTGTTGCATGACAAGTCGGCTGTGGCAACTGCGGTTTGTTACTGTAGCACTGTGAGGTACACCCGCCGACGCGGTGTTAGCATGGCTGTGCCGTGTAGTCTAAAGTATAGACCGGACTGTCTTGAGCTCATTCCAAACCTTTTTCGGGAACATGACGTGATCCTTAATCCGGCCAACGCACAGCTGTAATGTGGTCCAGGTCGCTCACACCAACGATGAAGAGCATTTCCTTCGGATGCAGCAGAGAAAGTCAAACATGGCACGTACATGTATAGCAAGAGCCGTCGGTCGAAGCTGATTCTGCTCGCATTCCATCATCGTGAAGTCAATCTGCTGCGATAATGCTGCGGATGATAAGCACAGCCTGATGTTGGAGTGATCATAGGCGAAATTCAAAGTGACCATATTTATGTGGGCAGCCTGTTCTTCCAGATAGTCAATACTGATGTTGCTGTGAAAGTCCAAGTCCGAATCGAATCTTGTTGGAAAGTCAACTCAATCTTCATCGCCCCGGCCTCAACTCCGATCCATGCTTGGCTTCCCCGAACCGTCGCCGCACCTCCAACGGCACCACCGTCACTCCAACCACGCTGTCCTCACTCCATTTGCCTTGTACCGCCAAAATGATAACGAAATACCTGACCTCTGTCGCCACAATCTTCTCGCCCTTCAACGCGCGCTCCGGCAAGACCGCCCGCAACTTCCTCGCCCTGCTACCACCCAATGCGCGCTCCACAATGGCCATAGATGTCAAGATGCTGCCGAAAGCGCAAGCTACTGCGCCTGCTCTATTGACGTTGAAGTTTAGTAAGTTGTGATAAACCATACAAAGGATGTGTTGGAGGGGAAGTGCTGACAGGAAGTAGAGGATGGGAAGGAATTGAAGCTGGATTTGGAGAAGATGAAGATCAAGGAGATACAGGAAGAAGTTGACAGGCATTCGAGAGTATTGAGGAGGGTGGAGGACTTGAGTGGAAATTAGAGGTATGGGTCGAGAGTTCTGGATGATGGAGTGTGAGATGCTGTGACAGGATATCACAATGGACAGGGTCATCGGGAGGACTTGCGAAAGGACAGACTGCAACAGGATTACGAGGGACAGCAGTCGCATCCAAGGTCCGCAACGGATCCGCGTATAGGATCTGACCTCGGAACATGACTGGACCCGAGAGCAATGCCGTGAGTGGGAAATTGGACATTGAGCTGGAAGGATGGGAAGAACCAGAGGGCAGTCCCCGCGATACGAAAGAGGTCATGGCAAGCGCCATGCATATATGATACCCACGAAGCGAATTCACACAAAGGCCTGTATCAAGAACTCGAAAGACACGATACACTGGCCGGCATCATCATTCATCACCATCAACTTCTTTGATCTCATCCTCAGTCTCCGGATTCATCAACTCTCCAAGCTCGCCGCTTTCAGCGACTATGTCTCGGACCTCCGCCTCCCAGTCGACCGTCAGGTACCCATCCTCCTTGATGAGCATCTCAGCAAGATGTGGCACCAGTACAGACTGCACAAACCCGGACACGCCTCCCTGAGCACCAGATGTCATAACAATGTCGTCATGCACTGCTTGCTCGCGTATATCGTTCGAGAGATTATCGATGATATGGTCGACCCTGCGAGAGGTCAGCATAGCCGAGCTGAGCAACGGCGGAAGACGAACATTGCTTTCTGCCCTCGTGGGCCGTAGTAGCCAACAAGTGTTCCTGCTTTGACATTCTGATTGTTCATCATCTGGCCGATATTCTTCGATCTGCGGCCTGGTGCGAGCTGCTTCTGGAGCTGTTTGCGATGCACAGATTCTTGTTCGTTCCTAAGTATCTGCCGCAAAAAGTTGTCATGCTTCCTCATTCGTCGCTCAAGACCACTCCATTCGATCGTTGGATATCCTCGTTCTTGCCACAGCGCTTCGGCCTTTCGCCTATTGTGGAAGTCACAAAAGCGTCGTTGCCACTTAATGTTCAGCTCTTTTCCAGAATTATAGTCATCGACGAATTCTTCGTAAAGGAGTTTCTCGACCTCTTCCCCGCAGTGCTCGCATTTGTGGGTTGAAACGTATGATTTGGGTGATGGTAAGTATTGCTTCCCTTCCTCGATGGCAGAAACAACCTTCTCGTCCAAGTCACTGAGAGATTCAAGATCATCAAGATCTGATCTTGCCGCACCGAGAGTTGGACTCTTCTCCGTGTCAATCGCCATGAGATCGAATATATTGGTCCTTGGAGCCTTAAAGCTTGCAGCAGGCGGTTCCTCGTCTTCAAATTCGACACCTTTGGCGGTACGGAAGCTAGAATTTGCCTTTTGCTGCTTCTTCTCCTCATCTTTACTTTGTCGGTCTGCTCTCCTCTGACTGGCTTTATCATACCCTGCCGCAGACTTTTTGCTATGTCCAGCTGAAGCAGAACTGCCATGTGAGCTTCTGGGTGGTATCACATTGATCTTTCGCCTTTTAGACGCAGGCTGCGAGCTAACCCACTCCGGCTCACCATCTTCATCGAGTGGACTGCTCAGCCTTTTGGTTTGTTGACTGCTTTGTACTCCTGCCTTCTTTTCTGTCGGCGATCCTTTCCCTTTCACAACCTCGATACTAGTAGTCACTGGCTTTTTGACGTCTGCAAGTTCTTCCCACACTGCCATGCCAGCCGGATCGTCATCCTCGCTGATGGGATCATCATCGGATCCAATCTCTATCGGCCGAGCCTGTGAACTGTTCATGCTTGCTGTAGTCGCGGGTGACGGATATACCTTGTCGGTCTTCTCGATGTGCTGAGCTCTTGGCTTTCGTCGCAATAGACCAAGCCCGGGCTCGTGGTTCTCGTCCGATGCATGCTGCTTGCCGCCAACCGTCTTGAGCATTGGCGCAGCATTGCGGGTAAGGCCAAGTCGTCGGCTCATGTCAAATTTCTGCTTGGTGTATATCGGCACATGTCATTACCCACAGAGCGAGTGAAGGCGTGAGATTGATCGTCCAGCGGAATTCCAGCTGGAGTACAGATGCAAAGCTCACCTTGAGCGAGTGACACGAAGTCGACTCGAAACGCGTCGCTAGGCTAAATTTATCCGCTACGCAATTCACGAGATCACGCGACCAGAACCACAATACCAACATTTCAAGCGCTATTGACATGCCCAAATTTTGACTCAAGACCGGATTGGTGGATGGTTACTCATGTTGATTCAAGCGGGGCGGAGGAAGAGACAGCGTACTGGCGCTCGAAAACGCTGTGCTGTGGAAAGCAGAAGTTGAAGAAGTGCCGAGCTCGCGTGTATAACATATGAAACTTGATTCGATGCTAGAGGCCTCTTCCTTCGTTCCTCCCTCTTGGGTATACCGAGTTGTCGTATGTTACAGCATTATCTGCGTGAGCAGCTCATAGTCTAAAATGCCATCTAAGCCATGGCCTGGTTGCTCTCTCTCTCCAAGCATGTACAGGTACTACGTCCTTGGATAAGGACTGACCTCTCTCCGACTGGTAGACGCCTGCTGAACTCCATGTTCGCCCTAGAACGCCATCGAGGCCCGCGTTATGACGGCGATGCTGCATCATCCGTTTCGTCCGTTGGTGGGCTCCCCCCGTATTCCTGCGTATGATCACGAGGACCAACAGAATCGCAGTAGTCTGGGTACTGCTGTCGTTTCAAGGCACGCTGACGCTGCCTCTCTTGCAGCATTTCGGGGGTCATGAGCGACTTTAGTAGTTGTCAGCACCTTGCCCGGGATACGCAAAGTCGTTGGTGCTGTCGCCCTCGAGTCCAAGGGCATTGTGATTCGCATTTTCGTATGACGGCGAAGTGGTCGAGTTTCCAGCGCCACCAGCAGCAGCTGGCTTCTGGTCGCCCCTAGCGACCAGGTTCTTATGGTGGGTTAGTATGAATACTGGATAAGATATACGGGGATAGTGCAGTCTGTATCGTGCGTTTCAAACATACCTCTCGGTACCTCGCCAAGTAGATCTTCAGCGCCTCGCCGTAGTTCTCGAAGCCAAGAGAGGTCATGGCGAAGAGAATGTCCTCGCCATTGACCGTCTTGCGCTTCTCCTGCTGGCACTTCTCGGAAGCTGTCTCAGATATTAGCGCTTGCCGCAACACTAATAGCCGCCGCTCGATCGCGCTAGGACAGTACGTACCCTCACTCGTGATGAAGCTGATGAATTCACTAACACACTCCTGCATGCACTCTTTGGCTTCCTTTGCGATTTTGGCGTTCTCGGGCAGTGCGGTCTTCATGATCCGCGCGACTGGAGCAAAGTTATGTATGTTAGCATCCTTATCGAAGTTTTTGCGATTCGGGTTCTTTGCGCGCTGCTGTGACTGTGGCGGCGAAGACGACTGCGGGGATGAAGATGGCATGCTGGTTGGTTTGTTTGTCCAGTCGGCAGCGGCGAGACGGATGCTGCAGATCGTTGGCTAGCGAGGGAGCCTCTGATTCGATGGACGTGCAGACAACGTTATATGAGGGCAAGAAGCGACGCCAGTAACAGCAGCAGCATCCGTCTCGGTGCAGGTGTCAAAGGATAGCAGCGCACAAATTGAACGGTACACAAGGATTCCAGCGCGCAGGGTCGTGAGACGCAAGGTGCTACAAGACGCACTCACCATTTGCTATGGGCAGCCATCGGTCCTGCTCCTTGACCTCGAAATCATAACCGACATCCTCTGGTCGACTCATGCCTTCTTCGTTCTGTTCGTCCGTCTGCTGGTTCTCATTGTCGTTGGGCGATCCAGTGGCCGCCGGGTCCGCCTCGACCTCATGTTCTGGGGAGGCCGACATTTTATGGACGCTGGCTGTGCGTTACCGCTTCCGTCAGTGTGAGCTGTCAATGATTCGTTGGCCACCACGTCAACGTCCGCCCCTGGTGCTGCAGTACAACCGACTAGCGTGTATAGTGTGCAGATGGAATCGAGTTGCCGGCACCGGCACGCAGAGACACGACGAAAGAATCGGTCGTAGTGTGCTGCAGTGGAGTCGGTGTGTTTGACGACTAGGGCTGTCTCGTCGCCACGCCGAAGGATGTTAGATTTGTAGCTAGTTCGCCGACCTGCTTGACGGGATAGTCGAGCACTCCACAAAGCGTGCGCTACGGAGCCTCAGGCGCGGCGGTGAAGGAGCCCGCGCAAAGTGGTGAGTTGTTGCAGCGCGGGCAGGTTCCGACGATCCTGTTGGTTTGCGGAGGGGCAGATGTCGCGTTCGGTTCGCCTGTCAGTGGATAATGTGCTTGCGCTTGTGCTTGGGCTTGTGCTTGTGCGTGTGCTTGTGCGTGTGCTTGTGCGTGTGGACAGACCTGGACCGGGGCGGATGGCTGCTGGTGCACACGCGATATATGCAGGAGGATCCGGTGATATGCGATCTGGCGATAGAGATGGCGGGCGCGTCGGTGTGGCGGAGGAGCGCGTCTTGGCGCAGCAGCTTGAAGGTTCCTGTCCGGATCCAGCTGCAATCGGTCGGCGCAACAACACAAGCGCAACAAGTTCAACGGAGCTACTCCGCGGTCGAACAAGCCAACATTGACGCCCAATGGCAGCAAGGCAATGCGCGCGTGCTATGAACACGATGCGCTTGACGAGGGCGGTCGAGGCCAAGCAGCTGTCTGCTGTCTTGCGGCGTATGCTCGTCAGACGCGTGCGCGACGGTTGCTGCACCCAACTCTCGCGACTCGGCTGCGCGATGAACGCACAAAGGTACAGGCAGCTGTGCGGAGCCTATGAGAAAATCGGCCTGAAATGCAGAATGTGATGATTGGGCCTTTCAAAGGTCGAAAATGGTGCCCGCAGCAGCTCATCATTCTTATGGACCAGCAGCAAGGCGCGAGCCGCCCCCTCGCCCCTGCCCTGCCAACGCGACCAATGAGAAGGGAAAGAACTGCTCTCGCTACTCTACAGGCCCGCGAACGCCAATTTCTGTGATGAGAACCCTCATCACTCTTCAGCATCACACTGCCACTCGGCACTCGTTCCATCTGGGGATTGTGACGATGCATCCGCGTCGCAAGGAACATGCGACGCTTCCTCTGCCGGCTGCAGACTGCTGCGCCTCGAACGACGCGGGCAGTCAGGGCAATGCCGGATCGGAGTTCATCCCACGCTGCGATCGAGAGCTGCAGGAGCGCCCAACGTCTGTGGTCATCAATGTGGTCATGATCTGGAAGACTTCAGTCGTGCGCTGTCCTTCCACGCCGGGCACGCATCCTTCGAACCTAGCGTGCAGACGATGCGCTGTCAAGTATAGAGGATAATGTGTTTGTAATGTTGCACTCGAGTCCAGCTACAGTCGTCGCAGCCCTTTTGCGCCCGAATTTGACATACGGCCCATGCAGTCGTTGTGAAAGCCCTGCAATTGGGAACCTGACGTCCAGCTAACCAGTCGCTGAGAGGCTGTTCCTGACAGCTCTTGGAACCCAATCATCTCACTGGCCTCACTTTCGGCCTCCGGTATTGGACCTTCTTGCGATGGACTAACGCAGCGGGCCAGCACATCTTGCATAAGGCCCATATGCTTACTTCTTCCGCTGCAGCGGTTCACCCATGCTTAGCGGAGAGGAAAGATGGTGCGTTGCGCAAGATGACATTCATGGGAGCTGTCATTGCGCAGCAGACGGAACAGCGCATAGTGGATGTCAATCAGAAAGCCAAGCCGCGGCTGACAGGTGACACCTGTCTCGACGTCGTGTGACACTGGTAGGTGAACTGTTCTCGACCAATCAATGTTGACCGCACCTGTTGATCATGCTGTGCTGGTTCGAAGGCTGTTGCGTTACGATGTATTTGCGAGGCATAGACATGTCTCGTGAAATGATCATACTCATTGAGGCCTAATAAGTATGAACAAGGAATGTAACGTGCTCCGAAACTTGACTGTGGCCCCAACTGCATACTCCATCACTGCAGCGGATCTGACTGCCAAACTTCAGATCATGCTCGAGGCCTCGCTTTGTCGTGTTCATCAACGTGAATTTTGGCTCAGTCTATACTCCGTAGCAGGGGCAGTTCAATGTCTCCTCTTGGCATTTTGAAGCTTGGTCCGCCGGGTGCGGGATGCCTTTCCACTTCACCCGGAATAAACTTGCACTATGTGATGCTTGACGGCGGTACTCGCAGCACAAACTGCACGCCGGAGACTCCGTTGGGGGTAGGTCTCCAAGCTAAGACCGGCAGCAACATTGTCGTAGATTTTGGCTTTCCAGACCGCTCGTGCAACATAAGATGAATGAACGAGATCTTATTGTCCGGGCCGAAAGGATCTCGACACACAGAAAGGCGTTCCCGGGGGCCTGATCGTCTCGCTTGCGGCAGTTGCCGCAGTACAAAGGTTCGAGAGGAGGTTCTGATCTACTGCTGGACGACTTGGATGTTGTTCTTCTTCTGTATGCTTGTCAGTATGTTCTGCATCAACTCGACCGAATCGTGTGACATGCCTTCCACTTCTCCATTTCAGTCTGCTTGTTCTGATACTGCTTGACAAGATCTTCTAGGACCTTCTTCAAGCCATCTGCGTTCATCGACAAGGCCGGCAAGACATCGCTCACCGTTCTCTCAGTAAGAACGCCATTGATCATCCGAAAGCATTTCCGATCACCGGGGAGCGGCGCAAGCGTCTCCAAGACAAGTCTGTGCCCTCGTCAGCCTCTTTTCGACTATGCATATGCGAAGCATAACCAGAGTCATGGGTTGACGTCGCACGGTGTGAAATTCGGCCGTAGGAGAGCGCTTCTGCAGGTACGTCATATGGTCTAGAGGGGTAGTGCATGTCCGGGACGAAATTGCAGACTACAAGCAGACTCAAATCAATTCGGACATGCGATATTTCGCAGGGTTGAGATCGTGGCGGTGAACGAAGGTTCAGTTGGCCAATGATGAAGGATGAGGTCGCTTCGAGGAAGAGAAAGTAGTCCGATTGGCGGTGAGCCACCGCCCGAATGATGCGGAGGGCCAGTACGGAAGTTGAGATTTTGCGATTCGTACTCACTTGTGCTCCTCGGCTTCCTGCTCGACGTCGCCGATTTTCTGCGCGACTGCTTGAAGTGTTTCCTTGTAGTTGGAGTACTGACCTTGCAGCTCTGAGATGTGTCAGTTTGCTTCTCGTGATAGTGTTGCATATGGGCCTACCTTGCTGCTTCTTCGCTGAGATCGCCTGTTGCGACATTGTTTGATGCGAAACCGTTGGCAAGCTCCGGAGCGCAATGCTCGAGGTCTTGTCATTGAAAGTCACGTGGCGTGCTGACTAAAGGCGTCGATGATCTAGATCAATGCTTGACTTCACGATCGTGGCAATCACTTTCACCTATCCGGTCGTCGCGTTGCACAGTTCTAGCATCGGCCCATCATGCATCCTCACTTGCATCGCGAAGATCAGACAGGTATAGCACACTTACCGGAACTCTTTTGCCGATACTAACCATGTACAGGCTGCGAAGCCGTCATGTTCGCTCTCGAAGAGTGCCACGCGAAGGGCTTCATGTGGAAGGCTATGGGGATGTGCAGCGATAAGAAGCAGGAGATGAATATGTGTCTACGAAGGGCTAGACTCGAACGAACTGCAGCGAACCGGGAGGAGGCCAAGAAAAGAAGAGAGCATATGAAGAAGGTCTGGGCAGAGATCGACGAGAACTCATGAAAGGATGCGTTCTACAGGGAATAAGAGCGAAGAGAGACTCAACGACTCTACTCCAAGAGCCATGCTCAGGTTGCGGGCTCATACAGAGCCGCCGTACCTACGAGGTGTCCGGCAAGAGCACCAGGAGTACCGCAGCCCCATTCTGCATTCTCAGTCGCTGTGAACTGCGGCTGTGCGACGGACCGTTTAATCCCCGCTGGTTGTATACGCCTGTCACGCTCGCGGCGTGGACCGTGAAAGATACGATAGCACCACCATCAAAATAGGCGGATTGACAATCTGCATCGCACGGAGATTGGACGATAGGTGGTGTACACTATACGTGCTTGAATGGACTTTCGACAGCAACATTCTAGTTGTGCCTCCTTTAGCAGCCCGACAGGAGGCCTGAATGCCCGCATGATTTAGTACGAGAAGCATTGGTGCGACAGTGGGTGACAGACTTCATTGTCGCTTTAGACACTTAATAGATCTCTGGAGCGCTGCTAACGGAGTCGAACTATGGCTGTGTGTGTGCGGCGATGCACGATGCCTTGTCGTAAGTTGCCACTTTCTCAGTCACAGAGTATCGCATCAACGTCTTCGAGCAGAATTCTTCTCCTTATTATCTTGGAGCGCTCTTGTCCCTCGTTACACACAACGAACGGCCGGGACCCACTTTGACGCAACTTCCCGATCTAGATTGGTGGAAGCTCATAGCAACTTCCGCAACCTGCACCTTCCGGCGCAAACGCTGCGCCTGACCAACAACACACGCGATGGACGACAGTTATGGACTCTGTCGAGATGTACCGCATCGACCGGGAACAACACAATCGGGATCTTGACGAGCTTATAGACTCGATGTCCAAGGCGGCAGCGGCAACGGCGTTAGGAGAACAAGAAACTGTCACCACTACCTCCGTCTCTCCTCGTCCTGCGCCAAGTGCTAGTACCATGGCTACCTCACCTCCTCCTATCCTCGATTCCCGTCTCCGCAAGAAGTCAGCACCCACCCAGGATCCTCCGCGTAAGAGAATCAAGGTCGAGGATCCACCGGATGAGCACCGTCGTGCCAGCACAGCCAGTGCAGCCAGTGATGGTCTACATCCCGCACGACTCGAGCTGATGCAAGAGCATCAGCAAGGCGAACATGACGCTTTCGAGCCTTGGAACTCCCTGGCACCATTCGACGACCGAACAGGCGCGAACAGTATTGAGGTGGGCGCAGCGGCTAGACCATCTCCGGGCACATTCTTGTTGAGCTGCTCAGATGGTAGGCCCACTACACACTCCGAGGATCAGATCACCGGCACACCTAAGCGTGGAGGCACTAGGAGCACTCTCCAGAACGCTGTGCGCCGGCAGTGGGACTCGAGTAAGGACGATATTCTCTACGCGGACTTGGTGGCACGACGAAGGAAAGAGCGCCTAGTCAACGTAGATCGTTACATTCCTCAGACCGACCAGGAAGTCCAAACAGGAGGTGACACCGGGCGCCCACCACGTGCCACTTTGGGACCCACGTCAGTCACTTCGCGACAGTCGAAGCCGTTCCTCTTCACCAGGTTGCCAGGCCGAGTTCAGGATCGCATCCTGACCCTATTGCTGGTCAAGGACAGCCCCATCACGATCGACTTCACGTGGTTGCGACCATTCATTAAGGGACACTGTCGGATCCCAGTCGTCGCCGAAACATTGTCTTCAGCCAACGGGGCATCTTTTACACTATCAGTGGATTGGGCGAATTTGGTGAAGGAAGTTGCTGTCATGCAGTCAGATTGTAGCAAGTTCAAATCAGCCTTAGAACTTCGTGGCAACAAGACTCGCAAGCTTCGAGGGCCAGGTCGAGGACTCACCACTGGGCTGCTGCGGGCTTCGCGCGAAGTTCACAGACGTGCTGTCACGATTTTCTACTCTGAGGTAGGCGGCGCATTCTTAGATATATAATAACACGCTGACCGTGCCAGAACACCTTCGCCTTTCCATGGCCCACAGCCGCATGGATGCAGCTGGAGTCCTTCTTGGCTACCATCGGACCCGGCAATGTACGACGTATCCGCAGCATCTCGATTCACGTTCCACTGTGGCACCGGGGCATCCACGAGGATTACATTGAGGGTGCTATCCTAGACTTGACCGCGCCAGCATCACGGCTTGGCGTCGTTCAGCTTACCGGTCGTGACAGACTGCTATCTGCCGTCCGATCGTGCGTTCAAGCTCTGAGCAAAGCTGGGAAACTGGAGAATCTATCACTGGAGCTCGAGCATGGGATCAACACAGATCGATGGACAGGAACATACAGCAACAATCGCCAATTGGTCAGTGCGGCTGATGCGGAAGAGCATGTTGTTCGGAAACAGGAAGGCATCGAGCTGTTGCGGAAGGCTTGTCGGATCTTGCCACAGCGTCCGACCTTGACACTACACCATCCATCATCTACCACGAAGATTGCTCAGTATCATATATCAGAGTTCCGGTCACGTCTGGCGAGCGTAATCCAGGAGGCAACCAAGTACGGATGGAATGTGGACCAGCAGCTGAAAGGTAGCAGATGGTAGATTGATCTGCTGTGCTTACACGACTGCCTCGAGGGAGGGCCCTACTATATCATCAATGCGCTGTGATGCTGCGCAGTGCTCTCGCCGCAGAGCCATGCGCTACGCAAAGATGTGGCCCTTCGGACGGTGGGAAATCGGGCAGGTAGGTCCCGAACCATGACCAGAACATAGTCACTTCGACGAATACTCCACAAATGTGCTTCAGAGTCGAAACGTTCTCTGTTTACATTGTCGATACTGCCTTCACAAAGCCTCATTACCCCACCATTCTCCAATAGATCCTTCGAAGCAAGTCCTTCAAAGTCCTCCATCACATCCCACTCAGCTGCATGATCTTCGTATGTCATGCCACAATAGTCTGCCCACAGCCCATCCGAGAAGCGCAGTTCCTCGCCTAGAGTCTAACACTAACATCGACCCTACCAGCGCAGTATTTGCACTTGATCCGAAACTACTCGTCCTTCTCGCCTCATATGACGCTCAAAGAGACTTTGGAATGCTCGATGCTGGGCTCGTTCTCTGGAGACGCATCTCTCGAGAAAGACCCAATCGTAGGATTGTCCAGTTGAACGCTATCCCGGAGCTTCTTGACCACTGCCAAATCGAGAAATTGGAGTATACCGGCGTTGCTCTCCTCCAAGATGTCGCCAGGACGTACTCTTGGATGCGAAATCCGGATGTGGTTGCGGTTTCAGCTGCTGGCCGCGTTCCCGAAGAAAAGATCTCTCCGCAGAGCCCATGACGCTGGAGTGAGCTAGGTCGCAGCGAAGCGGCGACCTGACGCATGGCTGTCCAGAATCCTACAAGGCACGAGTAAAAGTCTGTACTACGTAGCTCGATCGTGGACTTTTAGACATTTGGCCTCGAGATCGAGGCATCGAAGCGAACGGGTGCTGAATCATCGCCTCGAATTGCTTCCTACGGCCGAAACGTCAGCGAGGTAAGAACTATGAAAGGTATCGAGGAGCGAACTTCGTAGCGCCAAAGAACAAAATCTTTGTTTTGATTTCAAGCACTCTTCAGCACGAGGTCGCTTCATATCAGAAGCAGATATATCAAATCACAGTTCTTGCTAAGGCCGGTCTCCAGCTGCCATATTGACAGGAGTCCAAACTCCCTTCCATTCATCCTTCTTCCCACCCAGACTCCCTGCTTCATCAGGATACATCTGCGCGATGCGCGCGATATCGCCTTCGCTAATCTTGGGAGTAGAGTAGTCCAGCTTGTTGTCAGTACCCTTCGTGATTCCACCAGGCAACAGCTCGAACTTCTTCGCCCCAATCTCTGGACCCTCTTGACCTATCAATACCGCACCATTTGTCCACGTGAATTCAGGTCGTTGAACTGGGTATGTCTGGTACGACTCGTACAGCATGATGGAGTCGAAGTCGAACTTTTGGGAGTGGCCTTTCTCGCCGATCATGCCGATGATGGAGTCGGGGTAGGGCATGTACTCTGATGCTGTGAATTCGTAGCGCTTGGCGGTTTCCATATCTGTGCAGCTGGGCTGAAATCAGTAGGCGTAGCGAGAGTGACTGAAATCGACGGCGACTTACGCCCGCTGTATGGTATCTACTGGCTCGTAGGCTTCTGGGTGCTTCTCATCGATGAGGCCTTTGACCTATCGGGTCATGTCAGCGTCTAAAAAAGCATGAGTGGCAGAAGAAGACCACATACTTGGTCGTAGTCATGCAAATACTTGCATTGAACTCTGATGTACTTCCACGCATCCGGTCGCTGATGCCTATCGATGTCAACCAGTGCACAACACGCTCAGACAACGTAGACTTACTCATGCGCGAGCCCCATGGCATGACCCAGTTCATGCGCTGAAGTGATGTCAGTATAGTTATCATGTTAACGGACCTCGTCTTACCCATCGAGTGTACGTCGTACTGGCGCTGAGATTTGGCATCTGACCAACCCTGACCTGGCATCGCCAAGTTGAACATGACCAGATTCTCCCTGTCCTCTCTGGAGTAGCCAAGAGAAGACGATCTCTCGAGACCCGGTGTCTCCTGCTCGGTTCTTGACATGAAGATCAAAGAGTGCTCATCTCCCGGCTTGCAGATGGGCGGTACATCGCTCGAAGATAGGACGATTTTCAGGCTTGAGAGCTCGAAAGCAGGCTCCCAGACTTTAATGGCGGCTTGGAGAATGTCATTCAGGTTCTCGTAGTCGTCGTGCTCCACGAAGCAGTAGCGGATCTCGTGCATGCCGTTGGACTGCAGAGGCCAAGTAGTCCTGAGGCCTTCAGCCTCCACTTCCCACTTTCCCACGGAGAACCATCTCTTGGAGAGGCGGTCCTCGTCGCGGAAGCGCAAGTTGCCATGAAGCTTGGGGGAACAGCTACTGACGGTGCCAGAGACTAGAAGAGCCAGCAACACGAGCAGCATAGTGGTTGGGCCCATGTTTGGCGAGAACGTGCTCGGTGGTAATTAGGTCGAAGTCTGATGGTGCTGGAGGCTATATGTGGTAGTACATGGGAGGACTGACGACTCGGGATGTAGTTGCAGTCCTGGTGGCACTGCAGATGGTGTCACGTCTGCTGGAACACATTCTGTCCTCGGTTACCTGTAGCTGACTTGCAAGTTGAGCATGTGCTTCTGTCACTCGGTCAGATGAGGCTTTCCGGGAGAAGTACGCAAGCACGTGCAAGTCTGGAGTGAGGTGGAAACCTACATGCGACCAACACACCTCGTTCCATCTCGTTCTGTGAGTTACCGCGGCATATGGCATCGAACTCTCTCACGTCCAAGCATTCGCGGTAGAGAAGAGGGGTCACGCTTTTCTGGGTCTCTTGATTCCTGAGATACGGTAGGCTCGATGGTTGCTTTGTCTTCACATGTTCCCAGATTCCTGCTTCCCCATCCGAGAAGTGGCCTGCGCTATCAATGTTTGCGAGACATAGCTTGCAACTGATCCGGCACCATTATCCATCCTCGTTCTGTACTACATTCTCAGGCAATAAATCGTGGTCGATGTTAAGTTCGAAGAATATTTCTGGCCGACCTCTCCCTGAACAAATTGAAGAATGGGAGGCTGTGGTTGCCGACCATCCCGCATCTTTTGCACGTCCCCTGGCCCGAAGCCATCGCTGAATGCACTGGTCCAATTCCGCAAAGTCGTCAGCAGGATGCTTTCTTCCATGTGCTACTCCGATGTGGTCTAACATTTCAGCCATGCCTTGGATGAAGTTTCGCTTGTTTTTGGACGTGTTTGCCTCGCACGTGTGGCGTTTGATCTCCCAGAACGTCTTATCCACGTATATCACCGTGGGAAAATTATCGTGTATGTCTGGAAATCCTGTCTCTTCCTACACAATATCCTCGCTTTCAATGGCATTTTCGAGTGTATCTGCAGTCTTCGGTGTGTCTTCCAGGATGTAAATACTCTCCTGGGGAGGCAGCACAGCATTTGTCTTTCTAAGTTGGCTGTGGGCAGAAGTGAAGCGTCCCAACGAAGCGGCATGGTCCGACCTACCTCTTCTCCACGCAAATGTCAGTCTCGGCGAAGTGCAACAGTGCAAAGAAGAAGAGAAATTCACAGGGACTCGGACTGAGGCCATGCAAAGCAAGAAAGGAAACTTGATGAGGAAAGGAAACTCGATTGACGAAAGTAAACTCGATTGACGAAAGTAAACCCGATTGAGGAGGGTCGACCGGGGACTGCGCGCATTGAGCAGATCTGAGCGTCTATGTCAATCTGGGTTCGCTTTCTACGACATGTGTCGACCAGCGTACGGTCGAACAGCGTCTGAGCAAGTGTTGCATTCAATCGAACGTGCGCAAGATTCTGCTGACCAATCAAATTTGTTCGATGAGGGACGAATGAGTTTGAAATACGTATGCCTTCACATTCGGCGTGGGCAGTTGCCGATGTTCAGTCGTCCTCACCCAACATCCCTTGCAGATTGCAGTGTAGAGCTCTGGGCCCTTGTGCCAATCGTGCGATTTGCCGGGACATTGTGAGCCAGTGTCTTTATAGAACAGCATACCGCCTCGTTCACGGCTTCCATCCCAAAGCCTCCCAAACTTGGTCTGTCCGCATTGCACTCCGAGATCCTGTACTTGTGACCGGAGATACAGTAGACTGATATATCGAGGCACTTGATAGGAGCTTGAAAGTACGGTGCGACGTTCTCCACGTCAGGTGGTCAACGATCGTGCAAGGTCATCAGCAGTCTGCCCATCGTCAGCGTAGTCGTTGGCATGCCCATTGGGGTGTCATGATGCTGCGGAATGTTGGGCAGGTAGAGTGGAAGATCGGGAAGACTGAGGAGCAGGTGAAGTCTGCAGCACTCCACTTTCACAAACTTCGGCGCCGGGGCCAGCAAGAATACGAAGCTTTCCCCATCAAGCACTCGGAAAACAACACCAACAAGCGATATCTTCGCGTGCTTGGATGTTGTCAACAAGCCTCGAATGTCGTGAACGAAAAGTCTGGCCGTCACGCGACAGCGTCCCCGAACGACTCCGCATTTTCCCACGCTAGGTACACCAACGAATCAACACGGCGGAGATGAGGGGGGCGTTCGCCTTCGATAAGATGTGCTTCGCTCGCAGGGCAGTAAGCAAGAGGCATGCGGCAGTTCGCTTGGATAAGGAGAATGTATCGCTTGATCGGCTCCATCGCTAGGAGTGATAAACACGCACGGCTCAGGAAACCAGACAACACTTCAACCTGTTCAATCTGCTTGCCGTCCGCCGCCTCGATGATCAACACCAAACCTCAATTCACCACGCTAGCTGTGCTACCCACTGCCCTGCGTTCTGCGCTTTTCGTTTCCTTCGTCTCCCTCTTCTGCTCACCACTCCTTGACTCTGCCCGAACCTCCATGGAGTTTGTGCGAGAATTCTTCGGCCAACTCCTCAAAGACCTTCGATGATAAGAGCTACAAGAAGTTATTACATACTCAACAACTGCACGAATTCAACCCTGGCATAAATCACACAGCAACAAGATCCAATCATGTCCGGCCCAATATCCAATGGCAAGACCGCCGACGATGCCACCCTGGCCTTGCTCGGCAAGAAGCAAGTCCTCAAGCGCCGCTTCTCCTTCGTCTCAATGTTCGGCTTCGCAGTCTGCGAATTGATCACCTGGGAGACAGTCCTGGCACTCTTCAGTCAGGCCCTCGACAATGGCGGTCCTGCTGGAGCAATCTATGGATACATTATTGCATGGTTCTCAACAATGTCTGTGTACACGGTCATCTCGGAGCTCGCTTCCATGGCACCAATTGCAGGTGGCCAGTACTATTGGGTGTACATGATGGCCCCGCCAAAGTACAAGCGCATCTTCAGCTACATTGTTGGCTGGCTGACGACGCTGGCTTGGGTTGCGACTGTTGCCACTGAGACTTTGTTCGCTGGGCTCATGATTCAAGGCATTGTGATCTTGGATTATCCGGAGTATGAGGGCAAGATGTACCAAGGGACGCTTTTGACATGGGCGGTCATCCTGGGTTGCATCTTCATCAACACTGTGATCCCCGCATGGTTGCCCAGGTTCGAAGTTTTCATTCTGGTCTTCCACCTGGCTGGATTCGTGGCGATTCTGGTCACTTTACTGGTAATGACACCTTCCTTGGGTTCGGCTCATAGTGTCTGGCTGACTGTCAACAACGGAGGTGGATGGCCTACACAAGGTCTATCGTACTGTGTCGGATTTCTTGGAAATGTGGCGACATTCGTTGGAGCTGACGCCAGTGTCCACCTGGCGGAAGAAGTCGCCAATGCAGCTGTGAACATTCCTAGAGCCATTCTCGGAGCTATGCTCATCAACGGCGCTGTGGGATTCGCCATGATGGTCACTGTCTTGTACTGTCTCGGCGACGTGACGACAGTGCTTGGGTCAAAGACCGGCTATCCTTTCATTCAGGTGTTTTACGACAGCGTTCGAAGTGTAGCTGGAGCTAGCGTTATGACTGCCGTTGTCATCGCACTGACGTGGGCGTGTGCTACTGGTATTACAACCACAGCTTCTCGAATGACTTGGTCTTTCGCACGAGATCGCGGGTTGCCGTTCTCGAACTTCCTGGGTCGTATCAGCTCGAGGTCGAAAGTGCCGGTGAATGCAGTGCTGGTGGTAGCCGCTATTGCAGCACTTCTATCGCTCATCTACATTGGATCTTACACCGCGTTCAATGATGTTATTTCGCTGACGATTACCGGGTTTTATGGATCGTACCTGCTGCCAGCTGGACTCTTGCTTTACCATCGAATCAAGGGCAATGTTCTGCCTCGTGGCACGGACCGGGACACCATGCCTCCGAATGCGACCACAAAAGAAGTCAAGACTGGTGGTGCAGAGGAGATTGCACAAGACCTTGACGGCACCGAAGTTGTCCAAGCCCGTCTAGTGTGGGGACCGTGGCATCTTCCCGGCATCCTTGGCATCATCAACAATGCCTATGCCTGCGTCTACATGGTGTTTGTGATCTTCTGGTCTGTTTGGCCACCGGCAACGCCTGTGTCCGCTTCGACGATGAACTATTCTGTAGTTGTGACTGGAGGAGTAATGATCTTGAGCGCCGTTTGGTATTTTGTGGGTGGCAAGAAGCAGTACAAGGGACCTCTCATCGACGATGAGGTTGCCAGCATCATGAGAGCTGGGTCTGTAGTATCAGTACACTAGATAGCTTGTTGAGCAACGAAGATAGATATGCCCAGACAAAACGCACGTGAAAGCTGAAACCCACCGTGATGGTTATAACAAACCCCTGAGGCTCTCGGATCGCATCCGGCGAAGCGCTTCTACCAATAGACAAACACGTACAGACTACAGATCGCACCACATTGCCCTGCACGCCTCACATTCTGTACATCTACCAGCAACAATGTCGTCGTCACGCGTTTCGCTCGTTATTCGTCTTTTTGTCGCATTCTACACGGCACTCGCCGCAGCAGCACAGCAGGAAGTGCTTAGCAATGCCAAAGCAGAAACACCTGGCTACAAAGTCGGGCAGCCCATTCCAGTGAGCTGTCTCAACCGAACAATGTAAGACACGGCAGTCACGCGACATTCTCCCAAGGGATGTTCATTGCCTAGTCTCGGACTAACGACTCCCCTCCAGAGATACAGGTGAACACATCACCGACGCCTCCGGCCAGCTCTCCTACATTCCCGCCTTCACCTGCAACGAAACGGGTCGCCCCCTCGAACTCTACTTCGGCATAGAAAAGGATGTCAACTGCACCATCGACTTCATCGACGATCCCTTCTTCCACCTCCTCGAATTCTACGTCCACAACGATGCACCCCTCACCTGCCGAATCCCTACGAAACCCCTCCCGCCTGCAGTCTTGAAAGAAGAGTTTGAGGCGGGCACGAAGGATATGACGGATGGACAAGGCAGTTTAAGTGAGATATACACACCCTTGATCATTGCGTTGACGGGGACGCTGCAGTTGAGCCATTTGCATGTGAGCACGGCGATGAATGTCCTCATCCATGCGGTGCCGAAGAGTATTGCGCCGGGGACAATCGCGGCTGCGATTGCGTATAGTATCAGCAGAGAGCCTCCTTCACGGATTGTGATTGGTGATCCTCTGCCGCTGCGGTTCAGCGTGAGGTGGTATCCGAATACTGCGCTGCCGAGTGGATGGACGGGCATCGGGGGCCATTTGACGTTTAGCACGTTTGTGTATTGCCTTATCTCGGCGCTGGCAAGCGCGGCGATTTGCGTGGCGTATTTCAGGGGTGTGGAGTTGCCACGGCGGTTGAAGAGTCATGGGAAGGATAGGCTGAGTGGGATGGAGAGAGGTGGACTTGGAGGTTATGGATTGGGGGCGAATGGGTATGGGTATGGGCCTGGGAAGAGGGACTGATATGCCTATATCACGACATCTGTTGGGTCCTGCAGCGACAGGCTCTCGTGACGAGGCCGGTCAAGAGCTGTTTCTGGAAACGACAAGATCTGCTTGCGAGGCATTGTGATGCTTGCGAGACGGGTTCCTTACGTACAGAGGTTGACGTAGGCTACACTGCATGGCCGCCGGTCATCCACTTCGCGAGCTACCATCGTGTGTGCAGCCTCCGGCAATGTTCGCGATCTTGGCCGTCTGGAGTAGGCGCCAAGGCGACGCAGCCTGGATCTTTCCGCGGACATTCACCTCTTTCCTTGTATAAAAGAGCTTCATCTGCTTAGCGATTCACCTCATCCCGCTACCCGTCACGATCATGGTCTGTCCACGGCGCAGCTACAGCCCCGTCTATGCATACCGTCAGGCGCCAGATCTGGCAGATTCAGAATACTGGAAGCTGAATGCGGAGGACATTGAGAGCGCCCGCGCAGAGCGTGGCTTCCTGGATTACAGCCAATGCAGTTTGGATGAACTCTCACGATTCTGCCAGCAGCGTGGGGCGGTGCCTCCTCGTGGCCAATATGCAACCTTCGCGCGGTTCAGGAGAAAGCTGCAGGAAGCTGATGAAGCAGCAATGGTCAATGGCTTTCTCGACTTGCCGCCTGAGCTACGATTGCGTATCTATGAGCTGTACAAGGATACTCTAGATTTTGGCCACTTCAGCATAGCGCCGCCCATCACCGCTGTTTCGAAGCTCGTCCGCCGGGAATCGATCTCGGTCTTCTTCAGAGAAAGACTGTTCTTGACCCATCGCGAACGAGACTGGCCGCTACAAAGCGACATGACCTTGCAGGTCGTTACCAGTCTATTCTTCGGCAGAGCACCGCAGTCCTTCAACCACTCGCTACGGCGACTCGAGATCATGGTGCCGCTTGGTCACGGCACTGGCTACGCCGAATTTGAGATTGATTTGAGCGCGAGGGAGCGAGAGAGAAGGGCATTCTTCGTGTCGATGGGTACCTTCGGCTGGGCGCCATGGAGCGAGCACCGCCAGGAGGTAGCACTGACGGTGGACACCGTCCTGGCGTAGTTGCGAGATCTGGTTGACATGGTTGTGCAACGGCAGCCAGCCGAAATTGTCAGAACCGATGCAGATGCTATCTTGCGCATATTCGTGATCCCGGCAGGTACGGGATGCACAAGGGTATAGTCCTGGGTTATAGTCCTGGGGAACTCACTAAGATTGAGGCAGATGCAGTGACATGAGCAGTCGACCAGGGTAGCATTCACCTTGCCCATCAGCTGCATATCTTCACATGCTTCTGCCGTGTTCCAGCCACATCGTTCGAGCGTCTCTGCGAATGTGGCACTTGTCCAGCTCGTGCGCTAGCTGTGTCACCGGGACATGCCGCTTGTGCATACGCCCGTGCATTGCAACTTCACTACAGCGTTTGCACTCAACATTGTCCCGCAGAGCCGACTTCAATCTCGCCGTCTCTGCACTGGTTTTGTACTTTGCTTCTGGGAAAATTTCTTGACTTATCTTCACCCGCAAAGCCTACCATGGCGCCAAAGTGGTACTTTGGTCGTTACAAGACCTACAAGAAAGGAACTGTCAAGCTAGTCGACTGGCTTGCAAAGACTGGCAGCCGCTGCTGTGATCTCAAGAAGATCGTCAAGTCTCTAGACTGCGGTCGGATAGTCAAGAGCAAAAAGCACAAAAATGGTATCGAAGAAGTCGAGATCCGCACGAAGGAACTATTGAAGCTAGCAGAAGGAACGTCAAAGGCAGATCCGCCTCTGCCGATCCCAGACTCAATCATACAAATTGCAAGAGATGTGATCAAGGGCCGCAAGCAATGTGCTGGATGGTATGCTGCATAAGCAATCTCTGGGGACAGTCAATTGCAGAAGGAGAATGAAAGTCATCGCTACTTCACTGAAGTCCTGTTCCAGGTCCTGGAGCTACTCATCGAAGCTCGAGACAAGCAAGGCACGCCTCCCAGCGAAGAAGACTCACCAGTAAGCTTTGCAGGGTTCAAGAGAAGCAAGAAGAACGCCAAGATCGCTATGCCGAAGCTGTCTCCTTACCAACCTGACGACAGTCTGAGCAACCTAATCATGCTGCTAAGCGCCGAGGATCCCTCCGGCACTCCTCTGGGCTCTTATGACCCACCACCGGCATACGCAGAGAACGCCACGTCTGACAAGACCGAGTACAGACTCGAGAAGGAGAAAGATCCAGCCTTCGCTACATGGTGCTTTTTGCTGGACTTGCACGATTTGCGTACCTTCGTTATCGATACCTGGCGCAAGTACATCAGCGGTGACCTCAGCTTCCTCGCAGCCAGTTCCATCACCGATGTCGTGTTCGGTCTGCTTCGAACTGCAGACAAGCAATTCGCTCAGGAAGGAAGTCCCTGCGGATCTACCTCTTGGGATGCCCTTTTGCATTACTTTGGCCTTACCTGGTTTGAACGAGATCGAGCGATATTGCTGAGTCCTGCCCCAGAACACGTGGGAAGTGATCCTGGAGCAATCAGTCACAATGTCAATATCGTGGAGCTCCTCTGTCCTATCGCGATGATGTGTCTTTCGAGCTGCAACAAGGACATGAGCGCCTGCTGCGAGGCCCGTTAGGACGGCAAGCCACTTCCAACGAAGTGTGTTGGGAATAATCATCAGTACCACAAGTTCTGCTGCGTCCTCTTCGATATGTCGCCCGAGCTGAATGCTATAGCACACTCTTACCAGTGCGGCCATCTTGTGGTGGACGAGTTCGTGCAAGGTTTAGCACAGACTCATCGCAAGGCTGATTTGCACATGTGGATGGTCGTTGCTTGTCAGATCTATCTCGACATCTACGATATGCTCGGCAGCCACGTCGATCACGGCGTAGACGCACTGCAGCATGCTTTCCGTAACGGCAAAGAGGTAGCTGCACGCACGGATACTTATTCGAGCGACACGAGCGACAGTCTTGCTGACGTGCGGGAGGGTCTCGACAAGCTGACGTGGGTGGCCAATGCATCAAGTCGGTATGACGGCGCGGTCTTACTACCAGGCAAGCTTGTCCACGAAGAAGCTCCCGCCAGACAGCACAGATAGATCAAGGACGAGCTGAGATGCTCTGCCTCCAAGATGGAACGTCAGCTGCCTGCACATGCCGGAGCCCTCTTAGCCGACCTGAAGTCTGGACTCTACGATGCAGCACTCAAGATTGCCAACCACAACCTTGTCGTTCTGTCGGCAGCACATTTGTACAAATCGTTACGGGTCATGGCATCCTCAAAGCTGACTGGCAAGACATGGATTTTGTTCTCTCCTCAGCCAAGGAGGGGCTCGTCACCAAGCTACGGTCTCCTTACGACGCTGAGACGACTGCGCGCCAATGTCTCGCTGCCATCGGTTTGACTACCAGCGACCTTGCCAAAAATGAAGACCTCAGACCTGGTGCGAAGCTGGAAGGTGCCCGTACCGTGACCATCGCATCGCCTCTGCTTCAAATGCTCAGCGATCGGCAAGCAAGCTGGCAACAGCATGGCATAGGCTACACCAAGAGCAAGACCGTTGAGGTCGTTCTGCAGAGCCTTTCGAAGGCGGAGACCAATGTTACGGACCGGGACAATTTCATACCTGTGCAGCTTCTTTCAGTCTACAAAGCCACCATCCTGAAGGACGAGCCGAATCTGAATTTCGACTACGTCGGACTCACCCTCAAATGCGCCCGTCTCCTGCAGGCCATCTTTCAAGAAGTAGGACTCGTCCTGAGTCTCAAGAACGGCGCCTCCAGCAAACACATTGCCACCATCGTCCGCCTTCTACGCTCTACCAGCAGCAGCCCAACCATCACCGAGGCCACAATCCTCATGCAAGAACACATCGGCGGCGCTTCCAGTCTCCCTCAAACAAGCCCACGCGCAATCTTCCGGCCGCATTCCCAGGCACCTTCGCCCACACATATGCTACGCCCTCGCCGACCTTCAAGACGACCGCCGCAACATGCGCACCGTCTACGAAACCGCCAACTGCAAATTCATGTTCTCCGGTCGCGCCATGTCCGCCTACCACGCCAAAATCAGCCCCGAACTCTGCACCGCCGAATGCCGCGGCCGTCCTCCACCTGGCGGCGAGACAGAACCTCATCGCCACTCTCATGATGGCTACGAGAACGTCGTGGCGTACGGCTCTGCCATTCCGCGCGTCATCGTGGAGGAAGCGGAGGCGAATGCCAAGAGGGATCCGAAGGCTTTTAAGAAGGCGAAGAAGGCGTTGAAGAGGGAACATGCGGTAGATGAAGCGAACGAGGGGCTTGGGAGAGATTTTTATGCTTTGCTGAGGAGGTCTGGGGTGCCGGAGGAGAGGTTAGGAGAGGTCTATCGTGGGACTGCGAGAGACTATGATAGGCAGAAGGAGGATGCTATTGATCGGGCTATTTTGAATGATGACTCGGTTTGTAAGGGGATCGATTTGAGGAGTATGAGGATGCTGTTTGGGAGCAGGAGGTGGTGAGATGAGACGACGGCGTGCACGAGATTGAAGCTTTTCGTTCATTTTGTAGCCGGCTAGATTGCATTGGGATGGATTTGAGCAGCCTTCCAGTGTGCCATCCTGCTTTGACGTCGATTGCAACAGGTCAGAGACTACCACTCCCTCCTCTCCTTCTCAAGTCTGTAACCTCTGTTCTCGACTCAGGGCATTTCGGAAACCATCTCGCCTGTCCCTCGACAAAGATCACCCTTCCCACAACACCAACCCTCTACCATATGACAAGCCCCACCCACTCCCCCTCCCTGCTCGTCCCCTTCTCCCCCTCTCCCTCTCTACCCTCCGCATCTCATCTCTCCATCTCCCAATCCTCCTTGACATCTTCCCCAGCATTCTCTTGAACGGACACCCCGTCTTCCACTTCCTGTTCCTAACCTCAATGCTACAAACCGTCCTGAGCCCCAAATCCTCAATGCGCTCCGGATGGCCCACCGGCAGCCGTTTCCTGTACTCAATCTTCAAGTCGTGAAGATGTTCTTCGAAGGGGCAGCCCAAGTCGTCGGAAATCCTCGCGGTCGAGTCGAGAGCAGAGGGACCAGGGAAGCAAGTACTGCCTGACTCTGAGGGCGTACGATGGAGAGGTCTGTCGATTGCCTGCTCGTCATGTTCGTGGTCGTATTGAGCAGGCAGAACGTGTTGAAGGGGTCGCGCAGCTGGACGGGATGGTGCGGCTGGGGTATGTGAGGTGTTCCATGGCATGGGAGGGTCGTAGGGTTGGCCGTCCCGCGACGAGGTGACGGTATTCGATTTGGAGGAGGGCTCTGAGGCTTGTTGATTGTCTTGGATCATGCCTGGCAGATGCGAAAGGCTGTCGTTCGGGATGGAGGAGGGCTTGGTGACTGAGCGGGCGTTGTAGGCCGTTTCGTATAGTTCCATGTAGTCGAACTGTGCGCCGAAGGCCGCGGTACCCATGCTTGTGCCGTTGATGTATGACTTTGTGCTTGGTGTGCAAGACCTTTACCTTTCGATAAGGGCGAGGGAATTTGTGGTATACGCTCGTTGGCTGACTTTGGGCTTGAACCCGTGTGGTCTGGAGGATGTATACGGGAACTCGGTATGTTGGATGGTGGAAACTGGGGAAAGGAGCGATATACAGTGCACATTTTGTTACCTCTGCTGTCCTCTGGGTGCTGTGTCCTCAGTGTCCATCGCTTTTCGTAGCTTTTAAGGTAGGTCCCAGAAATGTTGAAACATCAGCACTACTCGTGAAGCTGTGGATCTTCAGCAGAGACAATGAAGCTGTCGGGTGGCATGATGCCTGAGGACTCTGTAGTCATTCGAGGTTGGTATTTTGCTTACTGCTATACAACTCGTCGTTGCGACTAGCACCACACTAGCACTATTGCAGACCTCGCGACTCGCACTCGCCCCAGAAGACGAGCAGTCTCCAGACTTTCTTGACCAGAACTTCGGCCTCGTCTTCAAGTGGACCTTCCAGCTCCTCCTTGATGGACTGGGCCGAAGCCTTGTCACGCACACCAGCAAGGACGGCATCGACGATGAGGTCTTCCTGTACACCCAGGTACTCCACAACCTTCTTCTCCACAAAGGGCCGGATCTGGTTGTTGAGGATGTCGCTGGTGAGGTGATCATATTTGATCGGGTGAGCGAACAGCTTGTCAGCATCGGTGGGAATCTCAGAAGCAAGCTGTTGCCGTGAACTGGCTTTCTCGTCGTCCGTGAGGCCTAGACCGGATACAGGTAATGTAGACATGTCCTCGAGCGGCTTGAGCTGCAAGTCGCGTTTGAGGCCGGAAGCAGCGGCGTCTTCTTCGTCTTCCAGCAGGCCTTCGACATCCATCTGCGCGCGCTTTGGTGCGACGGTGGTGGGTTGTTTCGTCTTGCTGGCGCCTCCCAAGCTGATCTTGAATGGCGCGGGTCCAGCTTGATCGACCTTCTCCGGTTCTGTCTCGATGCCCATCGAGCCCAAGAAGTCGTCGGCCATGCCACGGGCCTCGTTGGTACGTCGCTGTTCATCTGCCTTCTCACGCTCTTCAGCCTTCCGATCTGCATCGTCGTCACGTCGCTCTCTCTCACGGTCCGTTTCTCGGATTCGTAGCCAGGCAGATCGGTCTCTGTAGTATGGGTGTCTCGCTTTCTCCGCCTCTTCGTCATCATTCCAACTGGCAAACTTGGCAAGTATGTCTTCACGAGCTTTCTCAATGGCACGCTTCTCATCATCCTCGCGTTTGCGTTCACGCTCCTGAGCTGCGCCGCGCGTCCGCTCACGATTATGCCAGCGACGGATCTGATCTTGGTATTGCTTCTCGATCTCAGCATCTTTTCTCTCTTGCCGCCGTCGCTCTAATTCTCCATCGCTCTCTTCTGCGTCCTCATCCTCGCGGTTCAAAGAGACAGTCATGCCGCGTCCGTCAGGTCCAGCGCCGGGAACGAACGCAACGCCATTGACATAGTCGTTTGGTATTTGTGCGCCTCTGAAACCCTTAGGTCCTGAGGGGGCACCTGCTACACCTTGCTGGCCACGTGGGCCCAGCGGGATGCCATTTGTTGAGTTTGCGGCTCCTGGCGGAGGAGATGCGAGTCGGTTGACCCGCGGTGCAGGACCGTTTCGACGGCGCTCTTCCTGCTCGAGATCCTCTTCGCGACGTAGACGTTCAATGTCTCGGCGGTTGGATCGATCGCGGAAGGCTTTGATCTCTTCTGCCACAGTCGCTCGCTGCTCAGCTGGAATATCGGCCAGCTCGTCTTCAGCGCCCGCCTGCTGGATGGTGATGTGTTCGACTGCGGTATTAGCGTTGCCGTTGGTATCAGCCATAGCGACATCGCCGTCCTGATCGCCGTGACCATTGATGCCATTTGTGCTGTGTGCAGCCTGATTGATCAAGCCTGCGATGGCCTGGTCAAGGTCGGTCTTACAAGACTCCATGCGGAATTGCCGGGCATTCTCGTCTTCCTTCTTCCTCGCCATCCAAGTCTCGATGTACTCTTTGCTTGCATCGTCGATGACCACCAGCCACTTCTGTTTCTTCACCTCGCCGTCCTCACCCTCCTCCGTCTTCTCTCTCTGCACACTCCCGTCCGGATTGAATAGAGGGAGCTTAAGGTCTGGGTACAGCTCGGCGGCAGCTTCCAAGCTTTCGACATCCTCGTACTCTGCAAAGCCGAACTTGCACTTCTTATCGTCAGCATCTCGTGCGCGGGTCCAGCGTCGCAGCTTGCCAGCACATCGCAAGATGATGTCCAGCGCCTCGTCGTGTGGCATGCCTTCGCCGAGACCACCCACGAAGATAGTCCTGGAGACTTCTTCTCGCGTGGGAGGCTGCAGTGCCATCATACTGTCACGAACGGCCTGCCTCTCACGGTCAAGATTGCGGTCGGCGCCCAAACCGCGTCTGTCTCTGCCACCCAAGGGTTCAGCATTGCTACCACGGCCACCTCGATCTCCTCGTTCATTGCCAGACTGCGGTCGACCTCCTCCTGCTGCTCCGTCCATGCCCAGTCTGATCACGGGTGCGTTGAAGTTGATGTTGGGCATATTTGTTGATGGTTGGAATCCCTGTGCTGGTCCTGTCGGGGGTCCTCCCATGCCAGGTGCACCGGCATATGGTTGTTGTTGGCCACCATATGCACCTGGGGGTCCGCCGTAGTTGTAGGCCATCTTCGGGCTGTGTTGTCTTAGTGAAGATGTTGGTCGCAGAAAGTGTTTCGCATTTCAGCAAAATGAGCTTTCTCCAACCTCGAAGAGGCTGACTCAGCCGTCGGGCACTTCCGCTCGCCGCAAAGTCTCTCCAATGCTCACAATGTCAAGCATGAGACACCATTCACTCGTTCACTTCACCCACACATTATCATGGAGCTGTTTAGAGCGGGTGAGGCATTGCTCCGCTCATCGCAGCCATTACTGCCGTTCCTCGCCCCCGCCGCACACAGGACATCCACCACGCGAGCATTAGCGCCAATCGTCAGACATTGCAGAGGACGAGGCCAATGCCAGACATCACGAGCATTCACAACCACACGACACCGACGACAAGATGGTCCCCCTCCCCCAGAAGGCAAGAGCTCTCCTCAGTCCATCGACAACGACATCTCCTCCCTCCTAGACAGCGCCCTCGACCTTGACGGCAAATCCCCCGCCACGTCAGCGTCGCGAACATCACGCTTCTCCTCGCGAGATGCACAACAAAATAGTCCTCCCTCAAGGAAACTAGCTGCTAGCGGGCCAGACCGCAGCAAGTCCTCCGTCGACGACCTCCTCGAGTCCATCTCATCAAGTGCCCCCCGCCCATCCAGGGGTGGTCCCCAATCTTCATTCTACTCTTCGGACACCATCGCCTCGATGCTAGACCCTTTATCCGATCCCAACAGACCTGGTGCGCCACCTCCAGAGATCGAAGAAGGGCCACGGATGAAGTTGGGGCCGAGCTTGGGCAGGACTGTCGCAGTTAATGCGGCACGGGGAATGGACGTGGGAAGAGCATTCAGAATGTTGGAGACGCAGTGCGCGAGGAATAGTGTCAAGAGAGATTTTATGATGCAGAGGTTCCATGAACGGCCGGGAATGAAGAGGAAGAGGCTGAAGAGTGTGAGGTGGAGGAGAAACTTCAAGGCGAATTTTAAGAAGACTGTGGCTATGGTGCAGAAGATGACAAAGCAGGGGTGGTAGTGCTGTACAAAGCATGTATTATGGATGGAATCATACAGTTCTAGTGGCAAACAACATGTACAGGAAGACACGTACCCACCAGAACAACCACATTCGCCCATCGGCAATGTTCCGTGGCCGAGTCGTGTGGCATCACACTCGGGAGTTCATGTCTGAGCTGGGAAACTCTCATCCGAGGTCTCACTTTTTTCCTGTATATGGCGCTGCTATGGCTGTCATTTCTGACAAGTTGTTCTTCTCAGCGAAGCGAGCTTCTGGGCGGTCTGCAAGCAGCCGTACGTGATGGTATGACCTGGTCAGAACCTCCGTTGGAATACACACATCCATGATCTTTTCTTTGCACAAGAACGTAAAGGCAAGCCTGTCCGGCACTTCCATTCTCTTCAACTCAAAACTCATCGGATTGATCACTTCAACCTACCACACCTCAAATATTCCGTCATTCAAGCCAGGAACGGCTCTCACCATGGCTGACGCCGCTCTCTCCTGACACTCCCAACACCTGATATGCCTCAGACGAAGAAGCCATGTCCGACAAGTCTGAGTTCTCTGTTGCCATAGGCTCCTCCAAAGACACCATGATTGACGAGAAACTCAAGACCGCAATCCGAGGAGTCGCAGCAGAAGGTCGCTCAATTGAACCCACCGGCAGTAGGGACGAGCTTCGTGCACAGTCGGAGACATTGTTCGACGAGCACGAAGTCCACGTGGCGTCTTCGCTGGAGCACCTAGATGAGTTGGAGAATGAGTAAGCTAGACTTCAGGAGGAGCTCAAGCTCGCAAGGGAGGATCTACATGAGATGAAGAGCGAGAAGGCTTCAATTCAGGAAGAAGCCAAGTTCTTGCGGGAATAAGCAGACGAGTTGGGAGTTGAAAAAGCTGCTATTCAAGAGCAAGCTCAACTCGTGCGTGAGGCGACCGCGAAGACACTCAAGCTTGTTCGGGAGGTTGACGCAACGCCAGAGAGCATCGAAGGAGCTAAGCAGGCACTGCAGTCGTCACAAAGCCGCTCGGGAGGTGAAGGGTCAATCTAGTCTGCAGATTCCATCAACTCGTGTAAGCGGTGGGATGGGTCCTGCCCGAGTAACAGTTGCCGACTCACGCGCCAGGACGCCTTGATCGTAGAGATCATCAAGGAGACGACTTGCAGAGATCGGCTCTTTAGCGGTCGAGCAGTCGAATTTTATCGCGTGAGAGATGTGTAGGAAGTATTCGCCAGAGGGAGGTTGGATCGATTAAGACATGAACTTCGTTCACATCGCAATGATCATGAGATCATGACACGTAGCTCATATTCAAGGTCAAAGAATCGCTTGATGACTTCTTCCCCAATCCTGCGGTAACCGATAGCCTGGTGGCACGACATACTGCCCTTGACATTGCCCAGGCCTGTTGCAAGTCCCCAAGTTACATCGACCATACAGCCGGCAATAGCACTCTTGCGCAGTGGGACACGCTTGTGCATTGAGTCGGTCCAGATTGACGGTACCATCCGCGTCTTGCATAAACAGTATATGCCATATATAGGACAAGATCCGACCAGCGACCTTGGCATCCGCTGGGGCAGCCTTTTCGCCACTGTCTAGTAGCCATTGTCGCAGAGCGACGTACTCGGCTCGGGAGTGCTGCCAAAGTCGTTTCTGCGAAACGATGAATTGCGCACAGCATTGAGACCGGATAGCTTCTGAGCGGCCGAGGGCTGTGGTACTGCCAGTCACATAGTCGTGGAACAGTGATTGGAGGGCACCCGGGAGCGCTGCGTCGGATACAGCTCTTGTATCCCATGGCTGCAGCCTCGATTTGAAGATTGTCTCCAAGCTGCCTTGGGGTGGTGCTTCTTTCGGAGAACACGTACTCGCACTCCAGTCACAGCGCAGATTGTGGTATCCATATGGCTCGAGAGCTGCAGTCGTATTCAGTGATATGAGAAGAGCCGCATTGTCATAGTCAGGTGCATCGTTATGCCATGCCCACCGCGATCCATGAACAAAGACTGACCCGGCAGCAGGTATGTCGTCGTAATTGTCGATCATCCAGGTGAGATACGCCATCGCTTCATTAGCATGATTCGCTGGCGTCTGTCCGGTCCAGGACGTCTCATCATGTGGTGCATCCGCAAGGTAACTGCAGACATGATACTTTCCAGACAGCGCATCCAGCCAAGCAGAATCCCCATCAGCGACCACTTTCGCGACCACCAACGCCGGCTTCGACGACCCCGTTAATCCTGGACATTGCCCTCGAGCTTCTGGCAAAGTCTTTGCAGTGGTCTGATAACGTACCGTCGTCCAGTCGAAGGCCCGGTTCCTCTCACTTGGTGAGAGATTTAGATAGAGTATTACAAGGAGCAGAGATGCGAAGGTGGCGCTGTTCGCAAGGGCAAGATACTTCTTGGTGATCCGACGCATTTGGCAAGACGACACAGCCGTGGAATGTTGTCGCTTGCTATAAGATTGGCATCTTGACGAGGTGCGATGGATGATGGATCCTGCCGGGATATCGCGGCAAGGTGCAGACCCCATGGATTGATCCGGCAGCTTGTGGTGGCCGCGAATCAGACGAGCTTGGTCCAATACGGTCGTAGCTGACTACTTGCAATAGCGACTTCAGGATCTTGGTCATCCATGGCAGCGACAGACAGCCCCGCGTAAAAGGTGCCAGTCGTGGCTAGACACTCCGAGATTCATCAGGTGTACCATTGTGACAGAACACGGCGAAGTGAAGGAAGCTCGATGACAAGCTTTACCAAGAAACGGCACGGCATATCAAGACTTAGTGGACCCACGTCGATCTTCAGACACGGCATTTTCGCTACATATAGTATTACAACAGGGTAGAGACTCGACTCGTAATGGACCAGCTCGGTGTTGTTGCTATTGACTTGCTAAGCTGGCATCCATCTGGGATGGTCGACGTAGCCAACGAATATGCCAAGGGGCTGCTGATGGAGGGCACTCTTATGTAAAAGGCCACAAAACAATCTCAGCGTCCTGATGCTTTGATCACAGCATCCTTCAGCCCATCGACACCCCCGGGCCTACTAGCCGGAAGACCTCCTGCCAAAAAGTCCTTGAGAGCTGGAATCTGACGCAACAGCAAGATCAAGACATTGCCCTTCCACTCGCGCTTGTACTTGACAAGTGTCTGCTGGTCAGTGTGCGCTGTGAACAAGTCGAAGCTCAAGGTATGCTCGATCCTTTGAAGTGGTCTAACGGTTTCCCGATAAATGAATCTGTGAGGTGTATTGGCCGTGACTGTAGCGTTGCGGAGGCCATTAGGTCCTCTCAGCTGAACGGTGTCAGAGGGCTGGGCATGGACAGCGCCCATCCATTGTCCATTACGATCGACGCGGATGGCATCCAGATTGCCTCGCCGACTGCTGGGAATGTCGAGCACGAGATCGTAGTCCAGCACCTGCTCGCAGTAAGAAGTGTCAGTCTGCCAACAAGTTCAATGCCAGGGAATCCAGTTCCTACCTTTTCACGACAGAAGTCCGGCTCTGGGCTAAACACTGAAGCATCGCGATATGCCTCGCTTGCCAGTTGAGGGGCCAGCAGGACGGCCAGGAGTATTGCGGGGATGGTAAATGTCCTCACTAAGTATGCCATACTTCAGTCCTGGTGCTCGTACTGTGCGGCCCGAGTCTGCCGTCCGCTGTGCGCACCTTCTATGTCGTGGCCGTATGCTCAATAACGTCCTGCCACACATGCACCTGACAACGCGGGGCGTGACGACAGAAGGACCCACTGCGAGCAGTGCTGGTGCTGGTGCTGGTGCGGTCAAGCGCTTGAGGATAGGTAGAAGTCATTTTCGTTGCCAAGTTGGCAGTGGAACAGAATTCATCCGAGGCGACTCTGATCTCAGACTCGATGCGGTCGGGTCTTCTCGTGTTCAACTTCACCCCATCTTTCCATGTCACCACTGAACACACCCCAGCATCATGCTGTCAGCCTGCCGCCCATTGAGCCCGTCGTGACCGGTGAGGGGACCATGTTGTACCTGCCTGCTCGTGCCAAGCCGTCGGCCCAGGGACGCGCGGCTCTCTCCAAATCCGATTCGCCGACCAAATTACCTCCTACGTCGAACTTGAAGTGGTGGCTTCGGACTTTGGTTGACATGGCCTACCTCCTAAGTTGGCGACGATCCCACCAGGACTCTTCACCTCTGACTGGAACAGTGCCCGGTATGGCAACGGACGTGACGAGGCGTCCAAAGAGAGCCAAACTCCGTCAGCTGTGCTATCTACAGCAGTATCTCCGTACCCACATGGCACGGCTCAATCCCGGCATCTTGGCGCTGTGCCACGTGCCAATCACATAATCAAATGTGGCTCCTGAACGTACGACGCCAATCTACCACAGCCAAGGGCTGCATCAAACCGACACAGCATCCTTTATCGAAGATCATCACGCCATCACTAGGGTTCTGAGGCTTGTTTGGCTTCATAACCATGGCAGTTCTCTCGAGGGACTCGCGTGTCTCGACATTGTGTTACAACTTGCACGTGAGAGACTAACAGTGAGGCAGTAACCTCGCTTTGCAAGTGGTGTTTGCACGGGCTACTGGCATGCATGGCATGAGTGGGATGCATCTTGCGAGAGACGGCATCTCCACGCCCAGACACCAAGACCTCTGCGCCATATCACAAGCTGAGGCATGAAGTTGAAGGCACTTTCAGAATCGATAAGCCCGTGGTACACTAGACTCTTGTCTGTCTCATGCGGATGGCCAATCTACCTGGTGGTACTGCTTGCGGCAATTCTCTTCAACCGCTTGCTTCTCGGTGCGCAACCGATGTTCCTGATCAAGCGTATTGTACTTACACTCGGCTACAGACGATGACCCGCCCAAATGCCGAGCGCTGACAAGAAGTGGCCATTGGTATCAAGACAAGTGGCTCGTCCCAGGTTGCGATACTGCTTATCACGGCAGTCGAGAGATCAGAGATTGTGCTAATGGCAAGAGCCGTAAGATTGTGTTCGCTGGCGACCTCCAGATCCAAGGCATCTACTGGGCAATTGTACAACGGCTCGACAGCGACCTACACATTCCCAACGTTCGAGAGCAGCACGGGGAGGACCTCCACTTCAGCAAGGACAACATCGAGGTCGAATTCATCTGGGACCCTTACCTCAATGGCACCAAGATTATCCACCGCGTGGAAGATCTTCGCGACGGCAAAAGTATCAAGCCGATGATAACTCTCGTAGGTGCTGGTCGCTCCTTTGTGAATAGAAGGGAAGGCGCGCAATACGCAAAGGCTGTCGAGCGCCTCACCGCCATCGCATACTCTTCAGGAAACTTCGCGCGAAGAGCAGCAGGGTCAAGAGATGTCTTCACGGCTTGGGATGGACCTGGCGATCTTCTCCTATTTGCCCCTACCGAAGAACCGTTAAGCCACGATGGCAACAGGCCAGATCTGGCACTCATCGAAGCAGCGAATATCGCCCTCAGCTCGGCGGCAGAAGCGAATGACGCTATCTCGATTATGTGGAGTTTTAGCGATATGACTGAGCCTCGCAAGGAACTGTACGCCAACGACGGCATCAACGTCTCGGGTGAGGTGTCGCGTCGGCGTGCTGATGTATTACTGAACCTGCGCTGCAATGCACGAGTTGGCAGGTATGATGGGTTCGTCCACAAAGGCATATGTTGCGGAGTCTGGAAGAGGAATTGGATTCAGACCGGGTTCCTGATCAATGCGTTTGTGATACTCCCTCTCGTCGTGCTCGCAGATCTTGGGTTCTCCTACCTCAGCGACACACAGAGACCTGTCGTTCGGGCAATTTGCGCTTTTGCATCGATTGTGGCACTGCAATACATCACAGACAGGACCCACGTCTTCGAGCAGGTCCAGCGACTGCCTCTCGAACTGAGCAATCTGATCAGCATGATCTCAATCACAGCTGTAGTTGGCCTTGCTACGTTACGCCGCTGCAGACCAGCTCGGGCCATTCTACCTGGTGAGAACGCACCACATCAGCCATATTTACCGCGGGACCAGACGGATGAGTGGAAAGGATGGATGCAGGCGCTGATTATCATCTACCACTATAACATGGCCTGGCGAGGTGCCGACTGGTTCTGGGAGATCATCCGACTGACCGTATCATCTTACCTCTTCCTGACTGGCTTTGGACACGCTGTATATTTTCTGCAGAAGAAGGACTTCTCCGCCAAGCGCTTCATCAATGTGATGGTTCGCACGAACCTGCTTCCGGTGACTTTGGCCTATGTTATGCGCACACGCTGGGTGCTGTATTACTACATGGCGTTGTCGACATTCTGGTACTGCGTCCTCTACGTCACAATGGCTGTGAAGAAGGATTGGAATGCTAGTACGTCGTTACTACTGGTCAAGGTTGTTATGTCAGCTCTTGCGGTGCACACCTTTTTGAACACGAAAGATCTTCCAGAGACCGTGGTGAAGATGTTCAAGATCACCTGCCGCATGTCGTTCGATGCTGGAGACTTCTTCCACCACCGAGTCGATCAGGATCAATACATCGTGTACGTCGGCATGCTCGTGGCGATGCTGTACGTGTGGATCAAGGATGTCCTCTCCTCCGATGAGAGGCAAGACCGAACCAGTAGAGCTTTCCGAAAGGCGTTTCCAATACTAAAGTACATCACCATCGCTCTCGCTACTTGCGCCTTTGTATACTACTTCTACTGGACGAATACAGTACTGGACTCGACCACATCGTTCAGCAAACTCCAACCATATCTCACAATCACACCAATCCTAACATTCACAATCCTACGGAACGCACACCCAGTTCTCCGCAATTGGCATTCTGCAGCTCTGGCTTGGCTGGGACGATATTCTGGAGAAATGTATGTCATGCAGGACCACCTTTGGCTAGCAGTCGACCAAGAAAGTGTGCTTCGCACCGGATTCTTTCACGGAGATGATACAGTTTGGGGTGATCGTTGGAGAGATCTTGTGCTGATTACACCTCTGTACTTGATTGCCTGTAGCATTGCTGGGGATGCCACTGGTATAATTGCGAACTGGTTCACGAAGGAGGATGAGAAGCCATGGCCTGCAAGCAGCAAGAAGCCGATTGCAGAGGTGGAAATGGGCCTGTTGGCTGGGGAGGTTACTGAGGAGGACGATGCAGCTGTTTCGCCCGAGAAGATGGTGCAGAGGCCAAGTATCCTGCAGCGGTTGACAGCGATTCTGTGGCCTGCAAAAGCTCGAGGCAGAGCTTTACGCGTGCTCTTCGCCCTGTGGTTGATGAACATGGTGTATACATAGAAGGCGCGAGAGCACAGATCACCGTGAAACTACAACCTCGCCCTCGGCGCCCTCTGCTCATCCACAACCTTCTCAACCTCGAAGTAGGGCAAATACAGCCCCAAAGCCTGCCTTTCTTCTGCAGTGAACTTCCTCCTAGAGAACGCCTTCTCACCTTCCGACAACACAGCCCGAAGGGGAATCTCCAACTTCTTCCCGTTGACATTATAAGGAATCTGATCCTTTGGTGCCACGAACATGTAATGCGGGACATGCCGTCTCGACAAATCTCTCGAAATTCCATCACGAATACGCTTCTTCAGCTCTTCGCTCAGAGTTCCGCCTTTCAGCAACAGGAATAAGTAGACTTGCTCGCTTTGATCTTGCTCACGCTGCTGTCCGACGCAAATAGAGTCCGCTACCTCATCTTTAGCGTACCGCTCTAGGACAGTGTAAATTTCGCCCGATCCGAACCGGATTCCTGATGGATTGAGGACGCCGTCGCTTCGTCCCATGATTGTCAACCCATCCGTCTCGGGATTGATGACCATATAATCGCCGTGAGTCCAGACGTGTGGGAAGCGCTCAAAGTATGCCGCATGGTATTTCTTGTTCCCTTCGTCGTTCCAGAACATGGCGGGCATGTTTGGGAAGGGCTTCTTGCAAACGAGCTCGCCGCTTTCTCCGGGCGTTGCTGGCTTGCCTTCGGTGGTGAAGACGTCAACGTCCATGCCCAGGACTTTGACAGCGTTTTCGCCGGCGTAGACTGGCAACGTTTGTGTGCCGTGGATGAAGTTGCCGCAGAGCTCGGTGCCGCCGGAGGTAGAGATCTGACAGATTGGACCGAAGCTTTCTTTGATCCAGAGGGACATGGATTCTGTCAGAAGAGCACCGGCTGAGGGTAGCTTATCAACATTCTGTACGTAGGGCTTCGCATTTACGCCTGCTTTCTGAAGTTCGGTGAAGTAGCGTGGTCCGGCTCCATACGACGTTACGCCGGTGGCCATCACTCCGGCGAGCAGCTTTTCGGGTGTTGGGTAGAATGGTGATCCGTCGTATAGCACAATCTGTGTTCCTGTAAACAATGCACCGACCATTATGTTCCACAGCGTCCATCCTATGCCAGCGTAATGATAGTGCACCGATCTCGCATCATGGTTGTAGTGAAGGTAATGCTCTTTCAGGGCATTGATGACCAGGCCGCCTTGCGAATGTACAATGCCTTTGGGTGTGCCGGTCGTCCCGCTAGAGAACAGAACCACAAAAGGTGTATGGAATGGCACCTGTTCAAACGTCAAAGGTCGTCCAGCGTCTCTACCGATGAATTCCTTGAATGATGTCCACCGTTCTGGAGTTGCCGTTCCTGTGGAGATTATATGTGCACCGACGGGCCTTTGAACCGTGTCCCAGACTGTCTGGATTCTTGAAGTAATATCGTATTCCTTGCCATTGTATCGATACGTAGGCTCGGCAAACAGTAGCTTGGGTCGTAGCTGACCAACACGATCCAACAAGACTCTCTCGCCAGCATCAGTCGCGAAGCACGCCACCACGCCTGCGACGGCAGCCGCTGCAAGAACGAGAACGAGGGAATTGATCGTGCTCCCACCGATCACGCACATAACATCGCCTTTCTTAAAGCCGGAAGCTCGTAAAGCATTTGTGTAGATCCGGACCCGTTCTCTGAGTTGATCCCATGTCAGCTGCTCGGGTGTATTCAGAGTCTCTTCATTGATGGCTTGGACTGCAATGACCGTTCCTGATCTCAAGATATTCTCGGCATAGTTCAGTCGAGAGTCCTTGTAGAACTCTCCTCTGCCTAGGGCACAGTATTCGTCAATTGGTATCGATTCGTCGACTGCTTGGCTGGGCTGCGCAGACGCTCTTAGCAGGCCTTTGTGGTGGAAGTAGTCCCAAAGTGCTGTTGATGATATCAGTGAGATGCAACAATGGACCCGCAGCAAATCTTACAGCCCCAGAAATCATCAGAACGGTCGACGGAGAATGCGTGGAGATCATGGTAGCCCGTCAGTTCGAGTCTGAAGCGCTGATTGATGTATCGTCGATACTCTGTTAAGTAGCTCCTCTCGATAAAATCATCTGATGGCTCAAAGATCTTGGGAGGCATAGTCGCACAGTTGAGGATCTAATTTAGCCGAGAACAAACCAGATGGATGCAATGGTCACTGCCATGTGCAATATGAGCTTGATGTTCCGACTTCAACGTTGACCTTTGTCTAGTCCTACTGACATCATGCCGCTTTACCGCTTTCCCCTCATGAGATGTGAGTTCGGAATTCGCTGATTTGACATAAATCAGAAGAACCTGATGAGAGGCGAGATATGTCTCTCATCATAGCTCACGCATCTTCGTTACGTTCGGTCAGGACAATGGTGGGAGAGAAGTAATCTCTGTACAATTGTCCCGAAGTTGCGCAAGCTGGTGGACCAGCGCTCCATGCAGACCTGCTGCTGAAAACAACGCTCTCGTATCTTCTGCATGAGTGTCGGGCATTGCGTTGCCTTGAGGACGCCATATGATGGAGGAAGAGATTGTTGGCGGTGCTGCCAACTCGCTCCTCCTCCTCCGTCTTTGTCTTCCTCAACAACAGCGAAGATCAGCCATTGCCCATTGCCCATTGCCCATTGCCCATTGCCCGTAGCATATATCGATCCTGGCGATGTGCTTGTCGCGAAATACTGGATACACTGGCAACACGCCCTACCGGGCGGGCCCGCGCCAAGAAGAGCCAATGTCTCGTGCATGTGGTCATGGAACACTCTCCATCAGCACGCGTCGATCAAAACGTGCTCTTGTATTATAAGCAAAAGGCATGGACAGACTGACCTACCATTGAATCGACAGCACGTTCTGTCTACGCTCGATGGCCGAACCCTTGATAAATGCACTCAGCACGATCCGCGGCAGCAACGTGTCCAAGGCATGGCTGCACGTCGTCATTTCAACGGAGCCGTCACAGTCTTGCTGTCCGATAAACCCCAGATATCGGCAGCTCTGGCTGGGCGCTAATTGTGGTATGTCTACGTTACCTGTACGAAGTGTCCGCGTCAGGCACGAACTGTAAGTCGCAGATTGGAGCGTTCCGGCGAGGATTCGATGAGGAGCGTGCGGCTCCGAGATCGAGGAGACGAAGAGACGATCCGAGACGCATCCTCTGGGATTGAACATGAAGCTGCATGACATAATACCAGGCTCAACATTTGAAAGTCATCTGAGATCGTTCACGCTTAGCCGTTTGGAATGTCCTGTCCGAGGTACAGGCGAAGCAGATTGGAGGAGACAATCGGCGCCAGACGTGCGAGTCAGTCGCTGCGGGCTACGAGCGGATGCTAATGTCGGGCCATATCCCAACTCTCGCCGCGCTTCTTGCCAGGTATATGACCCCACCAACACCTACAATGTCACGCCACTAACCATCAGGTCGAAGGCTGCAATGAGGGAACGGCAGCTCAGCGACGCTTTGGTATTGCTACTATTGGCATGTAAGGCAGTAAAATGGATATAGTCATTCAGAGGATCTAGGCTTCACGAACTGCCAAAAAGAACGCCACCGCGTCTACGTCCTATATTGTACATTGCCATGATTCTCGTCAACCATGATGAAACGTGTCCAAGTATATCCCTCCGCATCAGAATCCCCCACCAAGCTTCTCTGCCGGCCAGCGTCTTCGCCACGCTGGACCCCAGTGGTACACGACCGGAATTAAGAGCCCAAAGAACGCCATGAGACCAGTGTAGATCATCATGGAATTGAAGTAGCCAAAGTTCGCTATCCACTCGCTGACCTGGAACGAGAGTACGAAGGCCACCAGACACCTGAAACTTGCGATGTTGACGAGTGCTGGTCCTGCCAGGTGAGGATAGCACTCAAGGACGTATACGGCTCCAACGGTATTGGCACCGAGGAATCCAAACGCCATCAGCCCAAGACCCAAGAGGAAAACGCTCCAATGGTACTTCTCCTGGTCCTGACCGGCAAGGCCGAAAATGACTGAGCCGATAAGAGCGCAAACCGTTGGCAGGACGAGATTAAGAAGCTGATTCTCTGGAACACGCTTGCCTCGCTTCTTGGCGACGAAATTCGCTGTCCAGTCCGCAACGTATCCCGTCAGGCCTCCAACGAAGATCGCAGCGATCAAAAGCGGTATCAAGCACAATCCAATATGCAAAAACGACCACGACCAAGGCTTAGTAACGAGTGCTGGAGCAACTGTGTACCCCGCCGCCAACGCTGCAGCGATCATGACGCTGTTGAGCATTGTGATGAAGAAGATCTGAGGGTAAAAGAATGTCTTCATGGTATCGACAAAGGCAAGCCAGCCCTTTCGCCATTCGCATGGACCGGTAATCAGGGCGAGGTCATTTCTCCAAGTGCGTGGCGCGTGATATGCTTGTGACTCGATCCTGGGGACGCCGTTCATCTCTGATCGGGTGCGGTGCCAGCGAGATTCGGGAAGGAAGAGGATCACGCCCAGGAGGAAAAATCCTGCGATTGCTGCTGTGATGTCGTAGATCCAGCGCCAGCTCATGTCTGTGTAGTTGTCAGTCTCAGACAGTGTAATATGATGTTTTTGAATGCTTACAGATAATGATGTAGGGCGAAGCAATTCCCAGCACGATGATGATCACACCCTGCGCGGCAAAGACTGTTGACATCCACGTATTCCTTTGGTGCACGAAGCACAAGTCCTGAAGGATGAATGGGATAAGACTCTCCACGGTACCAGCTCCAAGGGCTTGTATACAACGAGCTCCCAGATGGGAGTTTAGTGATTGACTGTGTCCCGCCCAGACTGCTCCGATGATAGCGACCACGCCGCAGAAGATCACTACCGGTCTTCGACCGATTGAAATGGCCATCGGGATCAAGATGAGGTTCGCGATCCCCATCATGAGTACTGGCAGTGATGCCAGGAGGTAAATCCTCCAGATTGGTGGAGAATTGGGAAGATTCTGGAGGTATTTGAGCGGGTCGCTACCAGCTGGAAGTCCTCCCGCCTCCGTAAGTGGTAACAAGAAGTGAGGGTTGATGCCTACCCCGACAAAGAGATGTTAGCTATACTCGAGGACCATGTGGCGGTATGCAAGCCCCTGATGCTGAGCAGGGAATCGAGCGTGAGCATGCTTTGGACAGACGATGCCTTATGCCCTTTGCACTTACCTGCGTATTGCAGAGCGAACACTGGCAGCATTGCTCCCAGAATCAGTTCTGCTGACGCCGCAAGCGCGCCAAAGAAGCATAGCGATATGATCGCCAAGCACTTCCTGTTCATTGGCATATTCAGAGGGTCCCGCGGATCCTGCGAAGGTGCTGGTTTCAGCACGACACTGCCATCTGGACGATATAATCTGCCATCGTTCGCGTGGTCGAATGATGTGACTTGTGTTTCGCTCGTGTACGTAGTTCGCAGCGCCTTCTCGTCGTCTTCTACTGATGCCCCACTGTTCGATCGCTCTCCATAAACGTATCGTGACTTGTTCGCCTCGCGTGCGAGGTCGTGTGTAAAGCTCTCTTCTCTTCCGCGAAGAGTCGATTCTCCGCTGGTGTTGGCGTAGTCGTGCTGGAAGCTCATCTCGCTGCGTAGTGAGGGTGCTGGTCGAGCAACAAGCTTCGGATGAGGCTTCGCAAATTCTGTGAAGTCCATGGTGTATGCTGTGCTACCGTACTCTGACCAGCAGAGGTAGTTATCTGAGCACGCTGCAGTGGCCGAATATGTATTATTGTATTGGGGGATGGAAGAGGTCGCGGCCAGTGTGCGCCTCGGTATTGAGTGAACGATAAAGCGTCCCTATGCAGTGCCCTGGCTTCGGTCTATTGCCTTACAAGGATACCGTCGCAAACCCCCAATTCAACGGGACATGGACATCGAGACGAGAGGTGCTATCAGGAGAAGACTTTCGTGTAGACCTACCAACCATGCAGACCCCGCGAGGCACCGCCTAAGTCGCTGTCTGGCCAGCAATTCGGTAGTCCATAGCTTCGGTCTACGCCATGAAGTCAATGATTATCCGCGGCGAACTTAATAACGCCGTGGAGGAAGACGTCGTTTCACAGACGTTGGGGCCGGGCAAAGCACGAATGCCCATTCGACCATACCTCGGCCGTGCACACCCTACCTCGATCAAGGTAATTGAAGCTTGTCCGGCAGTCTCCACTCCGCGCCGAACTCGTGACAATTCATCTGCGGGCTGTCGATCCTTTCCGGGATTCTTTCGAGGCATTGCGGGGTCGCGTATCAAAAGCAGGACGATCATGCAGAGAGCGCCTCGGTGTCGCGCAAGTCGTAATGCACCACGAACGTGCGAGGTGATAGATGATGCTACTGTGCATGTCGTCTTGTTGACATTGGTGCACCGGACGCGCTGATCAAATCGGACTCCGCGGAAACGTGGCCAAATTCCGGGTCAGGTCACAAAGGAAACTGAACGTTGCGCCAGGTTCAAGATATGCCACGCCTGCACCACCAGCAGACGTGTTGCTATTCGCCGGCCGGGAGAGTTAACATTTTGGGGGCGGCAGGGCTGCGTGGCTGCATGTTCTGCTGGGCACGCGTACAGTACTGCACAAGAGCTCTGCTAATCCCAAACGCCGGCGCATCGAGCTCTATCTTCGTGTAAGAACCTCGGACGAACCGACCTTGTCGAACCAGATGAGATTCTCCAGATCTGGTTCCAAGTGAAGCCCCATTCTGATGGCTTTGTCGTCCTCCACACGGAACTCCGCTTTGATCTCATCTTGGTCAGTGTAGTCGTGGTGATCTACCAGTCTGGCAATGTAGTGTGTTTGGCTGTGAACATGCTCAAACAAGAGCGTAAAGCCCATTGATCGATCCGTTGCATCAATGAACAGCTGACCATCTTTCACATCCAGCTTCATGCCGCGGTAGCCTGCGTTCCAATATTGACCAGTGTAGGTATTGAGTGGCAAACTCTGGGATTGCGGTTGACGGTCTCGAAGCAATTCTTCCCTTGTATCGCCTTTCCTCTCCTCTTCCTTTTTGTCAGCTTTGGCTTCCCGGTCCTTTATATATGCATTCCAGTCTAAACGATCGTTCTTGGGCACTCCAACAACTTCGTCGATCAATTCTTTCATCAAAATCTCGGCCACTGTCCCGGCGTCGTTGGAGTTGCCAACGAAGACGCCACCGAATTTGAATTGAGGCAGGAAGAAGTGTACACTTGTGAATCCGGAGATAGCTCCATCATGCCTCACGACCTGATGGCCACGGTAAAAGTAGACCTCCCAGCCTGCTGCGTAGGCCGTCCAAGAGGTGTAGGGATCATTATCAAGGACGCCTTGTTCAAACCACGGAGCGCTTGCAAAGATGCGCGGTGTCACCAAGCCATTGTAGACGTCGAGTGTGAATGGACCTTCCTGATTCATGATCGTCTTGACATACTTGATATAATCGTTGACACAAGTGGCAATGGAGCCGGCACCTTGGGCTCCTGGATCTTCAGGCCAAGTCAGAGTCTTGTACGTTTGGCTGGCTCTGTCCCATGAGTATGGCGTTGCAAGCCGTCCACCAAGTCCCGCGCGCTTAGCTGCAGATGGGAGCAGGTTCGATGACTTCATACCAAGTGGCCGAAAGAAGTTGCTGTGGAGGTACTCTTCGAAGGCCATACCAGTAAGCTTCTCAATCAAGTGCGTGGCTACAGTGAACATCATGTTGCAGTACTGCCATTTCGATCTGATCGGGGCATTAATCTCGAGATTCCGCAGGTTTCGAGTCACGCTTTCAGCGGAGTCTGGATACTCGGCATTGAGACCCAGATATGAACTGTCGTGTCTGCGGTCTGATTCAGTGACGTGTATATGCCAATCAGATAGACTCGACATACGAAGGTAGTCCAGTCCGGTGACTCAACACGTCCTCAATCGTAATGCCCCTGGTGTATTCCTTCTTAGACATCACAAAGTCGTCCGGTAACAAGTCACACATGTTACTATCCCATTGCACGTGTGGATAGTTCTCATCGTCGGCGATCAGCAGAGCTACGGAGGCAGCCGTCAGTGATTTTGAGCAGGAAGCAATGTCGAAAAGTGTGTCCGGTGTGCACGGTTTCCACGGCTCAATCGAAGCGTGACCGAAACCTTTCGAGGCTATGTCGCTGCCATCAACAACTGCCAGTGATATCCCGGGCACATGCCATTCGAGCAAGAGGTCCTTGGCGCGCTTGTCGAAGGTCGTGGATGTGAAGGTTTCCATGCCGTTGGAGTAACAAGATCGTCTGGTGCTGAGCAGAGCTCTTTGTGGTCTGAGTCTGAGTTACTATCCCGATGTTATACTCCCTCACTGCCCTTGTTGCGTGGATTCATGAGTACTGTCGAAACTGATGCCGCTGTAGCAGCCAGCTGAAGTGCGGTGACCGCAACAGTGTATGGTCTCGTCTGGAGACAATTGCAGCAGATGCAGAAACGAGAAGAAATTTCCGGACTTCCGCATGAGTGCATGTAAAAGGCAGTTGTCAGTAGCATGATGAGATGGAGCCGGACAACGTGCGATGCCTCATTGGCTAGGTGGGTCCTTGAGCTCGTGTAGCAGCCAACAAGATTGTGCCCGTCTGTACTTCGTGCGCCTGAGCTTAGATGAGCCACTATGGCCCACTGTGAGTTTGTGAGTATGTTCCGACCATAGGCATATCAATGCGTGTTCCAACATCGCAAAGCCTCGTGTTGTTGGGTGCGAATGTCGTTGCCTGCCGTTCGAAACTTGCAGGCTGGCAAATCTCGAATAGCACACGTCTTTTATGCAATCAAGCATGCGTCTGTGGAAGCCTGAAAATGCGTGCGGTACGCGGCGATGTTGTTGCCGTATTTCAATGTGAAGGGTAAAGGAAGGAGAGGGCCAAGAGAAGAGACGCGTTGACAGAGATCCTTTGTCGAGGGCACAGACCAAGGACATTTGATTGGTGGATCAGGACTATCGCCTACTGCTCAATAGAACATTCTACGTCGAACGTCGAGACATGTCCCCTTGGTCCCAATCAATGAAAGTGCGTGTAATGATCCGTATGAGCCGCAAAACTCGTCTTCAGATCAACACCAGACTCCGCATCCGTCAACACTCCCTCATCCGCCTGCTTCAGCTTCGGCAGAATTTGCAAAACTTGCTTCAGCTTGTCCCGTGGGATAACAGCCACAACCTGCTCAGCTTCGTCAGCACAGATGACATCGCCTGGCTTGACGATGACCGAGCCGATATTGAGAGGAATCTGCCAAGTATCAGTGCTTGAGCCGGCGTTTGATGGGTGAGAGACTTTGCATCAACCGCCCAAGGCTTCAGCTGCAGACTGGTGCCAACACTTGTCAATCCTTTGGTGAAAGTCACGAACTTCCCATCTTCGCATAGCTTTCCGCAGCCAACGACGTCTCGAATTCGTCCATCGATTATTGCGCCTTGCACTCCTATGACAAACCTCAGCATACGATGCTCTGTGAAGGAATACAATCGCTATAGCCATTAATCTCACCTCGAGTCTTATATCGATTCGCCACAATATCTCCCAGCAATCCAGCGGTAGGTGCAGCATCGCCAGGGTTTGGCACGTCAGCTTGCATCACTACAACACTTCCAGCAGGCGCGACATCAGTCCAGTGCTTGTCAGACGGTAGATTACGATCTTGAGGCGCATTGTTCGAGACATTTGCTGGGTTTTGTGGGCTGTGGTCTTTGTGGACGAAGAGTATTGTGCTCACTGGGGCGACGATTCTGTTCGTGCCTGTGATGCGGCGAGGGATAGGGTCTATGCAGCATCAGATTGTTGGCGAAAGCCGTCTACGAAAGTCAGGTCGTACGTATGTCAGCGAGGTGGCCTGCATTCGACACGTGGAGCGTGAGTAGGGCGTCTGATATCTGACGCTGTCTTTAGTTTGTGATGGCCGATCTCATTGATTAGCTTACATCGCAAGGGCTGTAGTCGTTTCTGAGCTCTTGGCAAATCGAGACAATGTCCGACATATCTGCTTAGATACAATGCAGGCAAAACAGACGGAGTACCGGTGAGGCGAGCATAAGTGACCTCAAGGATGTTTGGACGTGTCTGATCAGAGCTGTGCCCCGCTCGAATGAAAAAGTTCGACGTCATGGCTTCCACGGGGACAGTACGTGAGAAGAGAATGCGGTGTCCACTGCTTGAGCATGTATCTAACAATGGATGGATCTTAGGTTACGAAGCTGTTTTCTCGCCGTGCTTGCCACGACATGCATAGAATGAATCATCTCCAGGTATCATTCACAGTCGCTGAGCCAGCACAGTTTTCGGGCACAGTGTAGCTCCGGTTCGGGTCACTCTCGTAACGGATGCTGCCATCGGTCTCCTTCCTGATGTATTTGTAGTTGAAGCTTGTGCCAGCTGGTAATGACGCCGTGGTGTACCAGAGGTTGTTACTACTGGTGTACTTGTCAGCGCTCAGAGCAACAGCCTTACTGCTATCCCAACTCCCAAGCTGCGAGATGCTGCCTACAATGAAGACGTTCTCGCCGAAGGTCGTGGTGGCAATCTCGTTGAACAGCACGTTTGTCAGAGTTGGAGTTGCAGTGCAAGCGGTGGTAGTCGGCATTCCAGTACTGCTTGGACGGGTGAAGGTGTTCGTTGCCGTAGCGCAAGGTCCCGCGGCAGATTTTCCAGAACAGCTGCTTGGTAGTTGAGCCGACGCTGCACCCCAGGACGCGGGCATTGCAGCCTTTCGAGCGTTGAAAGCAGTCAAGAAGGCGGCGTATGACCAAGTAAGATCGACTGCCGAGAGCGGCGTCCCATCCGACCGGGAATATTGCTCAGCGAGACCACCGTTCTGCGGTGTGTACTTTTGTGCATTGGCCATGTAACTGTCGGCGTACTGGGTGATAGCGCTGATTATTGAGGTGAAGGTTGCTGAGGATGATGCATAGGTGCCGACAGCTGCGGATGAGTACACGTCCTTGAAGAAGGGCAACGAGAGTGCAGTGATCGCGATTGAGCCTTGCTGCTTCCACTGATATACAGCATCGTACAGCTGTTCAGCCGCAGCAAAGGTGCTGAGATACCAAGGGTTGCCGCCTTGATAGCTGTCCTCAGGGTAGCGGCCCACAGCCACGCCCGTGCCTTGCGCGATTCCATTGTTGATAGTATAGATTGATCTGAACGAGTCCGTTACGACTTTGTGGTTGGCCAACGCTTTGTCGCTGCACGGCTGATATGTCTTAGCGTCACAGCCGACAGCAGGATCAAACAGGTGTATGCTTGTCAGTAGACTGTTCGCATCCTTGCCAGAGCGGCTTCCGCCTGTGTTCGACAGCACGTACGATCCAGCCCAGTATGATTGCAGGAAGCACAGGACTTGCGGTGCTTGCGAAGCACAGTTCGTACAAGTCTTGCCGATTTGTGATGCAAGAGCACTGCCTTCCACCAAAGCACGATACTGAGCGGCGGTTGTGAAGAAGGAAGAGCCGTTGATTTCTTCCCAGAGATCGAAGCCGGTCTGATTCCAGTTCGCACTGACGTAGGTCAAATCGTTCTGTATGATAGGCCAAATGACATCAGCGACAGTAGTGTTCTGACCCTTAATCAAGAGATACCGCGCATACGCGACCATGGCAGTGGTACGTAGAGCAGGTCCATCTCGCTGTGGCCGACCCCAAGCACCCGTGAATGCGGTCTGATTGACGTTGAACTTGGGCTCGCCGAGACCTCCGGTGCATAGTCCGCCGCTTGGATTGTTAATTGTCTGGAGATATGCTTGAGAGTTGATGTAGTCCTGTATTGTGCCTTCCAAACTTGAGAGACTTCCCGAGAGGAACTGGTCTGTCAGACACTTGACAGTCAAGGCTGCATCCCTCGTCCACGTGTAGAAGTAGTCTGGGTTGCTCTTGGACGGCGATGCAACGATAATACCAGTGTTGGCTCCAGCGACCTTTGCACCGCCAGAGCCGATGTTGTCGAGCACACCTTGAAGAGCGACTGGAGACTCGGCAGCTAGCCACGACTCCAAGGACCCTGTCGCTCGTGGTCTCAGGTCTCCTTGTACCAAATGGCTGTGTGCTGCACCAGCGAGTGTCCAGAGGAGGTAGAAGCTTCTCATTGTTAGCATGCAGATGCAGATAATATGAGTACAGCCTCTAGAGAAATGTACAAAGCCAAGAAGGCGCACATGATGATGGTTTAATCTCGTCTCCGCCTGCCGCGAAGCATCATCACGACGAGCCGAGCAGCAGACAACAGCAGATCAATTTGGCGCTCCGCTCGTGCATGGCTCCTGCTTGTTACGACGAGCTGTCCCAAGTGGAGGCGATGGAGCTGTGCTCAGCTGTCGAAGTCTGTCACATGCTGCGGCTACGCCCTGCCCAGATGTGGTCGGCGTCCGTGTAGAGTGGTAGCAATGTGTAATTGGTAGAAGAGGAGATTCCAGTTGTCAGGTGCGCAAAGTAATTCGTGGATGCTTAACCAGATTCGGGGTGTGATCGACAGGCATGCATGCACGATCCGTGCCGCGCCGCCCGTCTTTTGAGCGTTCAAGCATTCTCCTCCTCTCGGTCCTTCACGTCAGCATCGACATGCACCGACAGCACCTTCCACGACGACCATTCCCGGGCAGTGCACGACCTGCCCAGGCAGCTATGCTGAACGCTCACGAATTACCATACCTTCGATCGCCGCCTATTCAGAGGAGGCTGTCCGTTCACACTCGTGATACTGACACCATGGCTCAGCGCAATGAACGCTCACAGAGACAGTGATGCAAGAACAGACTGCGGTGTGTCATGGACCACCTGCCGTTCTTACACCTTAGGGGTTAACCTTCACCAGGTCATCGCTTGTACGTCTCGCCGTAAATGGAGCGTTCGCTGTAGCCTTTAACGGCATTCTCATCGACCCAGGTGCTCCCCTCGACGATATACTCGATCAGGTCCTTTACGGTTGACACGAGAGCTGGTACAAGATAGCCTGACATGTTGCAGGTCGATGTATTCTTTGGAAGACGCACTGATATGTGGCCGATGCCGTCCACGGCGTTGTAATGATGCAGGATCTAGTTCGCTGTCCAGAATCCGCAATGTCTGTATCCGTCAGTCATAGATGGCCACGACGGACGCAGTTGCTTTGCACAGCTAGTTGGTGAAATCTTCCTGCATGCTTACTTCGCGTAGCTTGCTAAGCTGCACAATGCCGGTCTAGCTGCGTCGACAGATGCGCTGCTCGAGCATAGAACGAAGGCATTGAGCTCGACTTTGTTACTGCTAGACTTTGACACACGAAAACGATAATGGACCTTGATCGGCAATGACGTATACCGAGACTGCAATGCAGACGCAGCTATGATCATCTCAAGGCTGCAGTGCTTGAACTACACCCGACAGCAAGACATCCTGACAGCTGCCGCCAGAAAGGTGCTGCAGGGAAAATGGACAACCTACGATACTCTATCGCAGCGATGGTCCAAGGTCAAACATGGCAATACAAAGGAGGGCCAGCTTGCGAGTGCGGGATCCGAGTTCCGGTATTGGCAGTACGATGCTATCACCAAAAAGAATGGCGTTATGGAGGGCCTGATCACGAAGTTTCTGACGGCGCTGCCCGATGGTATTCGTGACCGCGTCACAACCATGAACGGCATGGCTGAAATCACTTGTACCCAGGTATGTGTCGCCCATTATCTGTCAGGTCCCCTCCGCTGGTACATCTGCTCTCCAGCGAGTCTTCTCCACTTATACACAAGACTAGGCGAGGCCGCACAGGTGTCCCCTCCTCCCAGGCATGCACGCGAAATTATCATGCACTATATGATCAAAGACACTGCCAAGAACATGCGCGAGCACTCCGGTGCCGACCCACGCCTTATCATCAACGAAGACGACCGCATCGACAAGCAGTACAACCACCGCCGTCGTACCAAAGAGGCAGAAGTCCATCACTCAGCCAAAAATTGCTTTCGCGCCGCAAGTAGACGGTACTGTGGACCCCAACGAGGTCGAAAGAGTTATTACGAAAAAAGCGCAGTCACCAAGAGGAGCGATCCAGAGCCAGAGGTAGATGCCGACCAGCGGCAGATGGAAAGCAGAGTGCGCCAGTAAGAGCTGGCCCATAAGCACTGTTTAGTGCACCTGGATTGGCTGAAGATGACCGATGGCGAGAAAGCCAACTACAACCTTCAACATGACGATGACGATAACGGGTTCACGTGCCCACAGAGCATGATCTACGGTGATATGCTGCATGACTTAGTCCGGAACGACCAGGAGATCAGCCTGGAGGAGGCACGCCAGCCGCTTTTGCGGACCAAGGTTTGGGTGATGTGTTGCGGTGTGGCATGTGCAGAGACGGATGAGGAGGGTACTCGTTCATCGAAAGCCAAGAGGACGAAGGTGGTATGGTCAAGCAGCTCATCGAGGCCAACAATCACCTCAGCAAAGCTCTGCAGCTAGCAATGGCCAGAGATCCTGGGGAAGGAGCGATCGTCTCATAGTCTGGGTATGCCAGCCCAAGTCGACGAAGAAGATCTTGTCTGCGTTGTGGTACGCAAGAGCATACTCACCGCCAAATATCTCATAAAGCCTAGTAGTATCCATTGCAAATCGCGAACACCAATGCCTACCGTGTTCTCAATGATTGGCATTGCTCTACATCGCGGCTCCTAGCGACCGCCAGGTTGTCGAGGCATTTTGAGGCGATTCGCGTTTTGTGCGTCTTTCATGGTCAGAGGCTGGAAAGACTGGATCAGCCTGGAGGACAGTCATTCATATCGCGAGAGCCCATGCAAATATGAGACAACAGAAAATGGGTCGAGGCGATTGCTGATGTTGTTATTCCCGGGCCATATCGTATATGAAGCTTTGTTTTCTGTCACTGTCACTGTAACAAGAATGATTGCCAGATCAGCCTCATAGGAGTCTTATTGTACTATCGCGGTATGGCGAGCATGCCATCGTACGTGTGTCGTTGTGATGGAGTTGTGATGGAGTTGTGATGGAGTTGTGATAGAGGGAACCTCATAGAATCATCATCGAAGCGAGTATGCCGAGCCGAAGGCGCGGGTGATGCCGGTGGCTGTAGCTCCTGATCTCATGTCGAAAAGTTCGTCTGCTTCATCACTTCCATCTCACTTTGCGCTCATCAACCTTCGCGCCCCCATCAATTCATCTCTTCCTCATTGTGTGTATCATAGTGTGCTATTACCACCATCATGCTTTCATCACGATTAATGCGGAATGTACGTACAGCTACAACACATCCTCGTCACGCGAGCAACAAGAAGCATCAAAACTGATTTGACCAACAGGCTGTTCCGCGCGCCACATCGACCTTCCGATCATCAGCATGCCGGGCGCCCCTCACAACGCAATTTCGACGAGGATATGCCGAGGACACAAATGCATCCGGCGAGAAGGTCAAGGGCCCCATCATCGGTATCGACTTGGGAACCACCAACTCCGCCGTGGCAGTCATGGAGGGACAACAGCCACGTATAATAGAGAACTCAGAAGGTGAGCAAAGTGGCGCAGACATGTACAAGAGCACACAGTCGGCTAACAATTGGTCACAGGTGCACGAACAACTCCTTCGGTGGTCGGTTTCACAAAGGAGGGCGAGCGACTGGTCGGTATATCCGCAAAGCGACAAGCCGTCGTCAACCCCGAGAACACCCTCTTCGCCACCAAGCGTCTTATTGGACGAAAGTTCAAGGACGCTGAGGTGCAGCGCGATATCCAGCAGGTCCCATACAAAATTATTCAGCACACCAACGGCGATGCGTGGTTGGAGGCACACGGTCAGAAGTACTCTCCATCGCAGATCGGTGGTTTCGTGCTCGGAAAGATGAAGGAGACTGCCGAGGGTTTCTTGGGCAAGAACGTCAAGGATGCCGTTGTTACCGTTCCCGCATACTTCAACGATCAGCAGAGACAAGCCACCAAGGACGCCGGTCAGATCTCTGGTCTTACCGTGCACCGTGTGATCAACGAGCCTACCGCTGCAGCACTCGCCTACGGTCTTGAGAAGGACGACCGAGTCGTGGCTGTCTACGATCTTGGTGGTGGTACTTTCGATATCTCCGTCCTCGAAATATCCAACGGTGTGTTCGAGGTCAAGGCTACCAACGGTGACACCCACCTTGGTGGTGAGGACTTCGACATCACCCTTGTCCGCCACCTCGTTCAACAGTTCAAGAAGGAGCAGGGCATCGATCTCTCCAACGACCGCATGGCTATTCAGCGTATTCGTGAGGCCGCTGAGAAGGCCAAGATCGAGCTTTCATCTTCTTCGCAAACCGACATCAACCTGCCCTTCATCACTGCCGACTCCTCCGGACCAAAGCACATCAACACCAAGATGACCCGATCGCAGCTCGAGAGCTTGGTTGGCCCACTCATTGACCGCACTGTTGACCCAGTCCGTAAGGCCCTCAAGGACGCCAACCTCCAGGCCAAGGACATCCAGGACGTCATCCTCGTTGGTGGCATGACCCGCATGCCAAAGGTTATGGAAATTGTCAAGGGCATTTTCGGCCGCGACCCAGCCAAGTCTGTCAACCCAGATGAGGCTGTTGCTATTGGTGCTGCCATCCAGGGTGGTGTCCTTGCTGGTGAGGTCACTGACATTCTCCTCCTTGACGTTACACCACTTTCTCTGGGTATTGAGACCCTCGGTGGTGTATTCACCCGCCTGATCAACCGCAACACC
>KZ108420.1:79813-206644 GCA_002116355.1 Dothistroma pini CBS 116487
GGTCTTCCAAGGTGAGCGTGAGCTCGTCCGCGACAACAAGCTCCTCGGTAACTTCCAACTTGTCGGTATCCCACCAGCCCACCGCGGTGTGCCACACATCGAGGTCACCTTAGACATTGCCGCCAACTCCATCGTTCACGTACACGCCAAGGACAAGTCTACCGGCAAGGATCAGTCTATCCAAATCGCATCTGGCTCTGGTCTGAGCGACGATGAAATCCAGAATATGGTCAACGACGCCGAGAAGTTCGCCGCCGCTGACAAGGGCCGCAAGGAGGCCATCGAGTCCGCCAACCGTGCCGACAGCGTTGTCAACGACACTGAGAAGGCTCTCAAGGAGTTCGAGGACAGAATCGATAAGACCGAGGCCGACCAGATCCGCGAGAAGATCACCGCCCTGCGTGAGGTTATCGCCAAGACCCAGACCGGCGAGAGTGAAGTCACCGCCGAGGAGATGAAGCAGAAGACCGACGACCTCCAGAGCGCATCGCTCACTCTCTTCGACAAGATGCACCGCGCCCGTCAAGAGTCCGGTGAGGCCAACCAGCAGACCGGCGAGCAGCAGTCTGGTGAGCAGGGCCAGCAAGAACAGGGCAAGGAGGGCGAGAAGAAGCTTTGAACAGCTTGATCTTGTCCGATGCCTTGTTTTTGTCCCTTGACGATGTTTATACCCAGCGACTGTGCACGAGATTAAGTGCAGTCAGCGAAAAAAGCGCGTCCCTTCATGTACGGATTTCGCCCGAGGCTCTTCTCCGCTCGATGGTCGAATGGAATAGCAGTGGCGACTACTCATGTCTTATCACATACAGAAGATACTCCTCAGCGGTACTGTACGGCGCTCTGTTTTTCACCGGGCGGAGTACTGTGGCGTGGATTAAAGGATACTGGTTTATGGCATGCATATGACGGAGGGTGTGTGGTCTGTAGATGACCGTGGATGTACGTTAGGTCTTCTTGGATGTGTATGCAATACAGATTCTCCTCTCAGGTCGCCATGTGCTCGATTGTCGGAGACAGATACAACAGCATTTGTGTACAGAGCCTTCGACACGTCGGTTTGACACATCGAAACATCAGTGTCGCCGTACTTTGTACTTTCGAAGCGCTTAGTTCGATGATTCGCCATCTTGGGCTTGTGCTGATACCAGGCTACGGATAGAAGCCTTCGGTGTGTCAAGACTCTGTATCTCGGACCATGTTCCGTCTGACGTTACAATCATACCAACTTCACTATTATGCTTGGCCTTAGCAGCCAAGGAAGACGATTATTCAGCGAATCCCTAAAGACCACATCGACCACAACCCTACCTACCCCGAGCCATCCGGCAGAGGCACGCAACGCTGGTGAAGTTACAGCTGGTGTTGGTGACCGAATCAGACGACCACTCAACTCCGCCCAGTCACCCTATACAATCAGACATGAGTCACGCCTTGAAACATCTCCTGAAGAAGTTATGCACAGAGGTAGCGAAAGTACGAGAAGCTGCCAAAGGGTGACGCTTCAGGGTGTACAAAAGTATTTCACAAAATACGCTCGCCCATGCATGCGGACCACAACGATCCTTCAATCCTTCCATGTAAATCTCTCCTTACCGCCCAGTAGAACTGAGTAATTCACCAGCATTACCAGGGGACCCATACTCTCAAAAATCGCCATCAATAGAATCATCATGTCCCACTTGCCCTTCTTTTCCTACCCTACCTTCGGCATCGAAGCTCTCACCGCACAACACTACTCTCAATGCCTCCATGTCCCCTCCATGGTCCCCCCAGCGGACCTTTATTCAAACCTCAGGCCAATGTGTTCTTTTATCCGGCGAGGCTTTGGTCATGCTGACGATGATCGGAATGTCGTTGTAGCGATCAAGGATACCGGGGGAACGGGAACTGACGAATGTTATAAGTTGGTGGTGTATGTCGCGAAGATGGATCCGGAGAAGATGTTTGGGCCTTTGGTCGAGAGCTGTAGGATGTGGTTTCCTGAGCATAGGGCGTTGATAGCGGTGGTCGAGATGGAGAATTCGCGATTGCCTACGATGAATGTTGAGATTGAGGGACGGGCGCATGTCGCGTAATGGATTGGAAAGTCCTCGAGAGGTGTGAGTTTTGGGGTTTGAACGGCTTCGTGCCCTGTCTGGTGTCACATATGTACAGAATCCATAGTATCAAACCTCAAATTCGAAAGTGGGTATCTCAAGACCGCGTCCTTGCCTAGTGCTGTGCTGTGCTGTGCTCCCTTCTATTCGTGTCATCTTATCGCGTCACCTTCTATCCTGTCGAAGCTCAAACGTTTCGCATCACCATTCGTTGTCAACGTGTCCTTCATCCTCCATGTCCACGCCATCTCCACCCTCGACTGTGTACTTGGTCCCTAAGGCCTGCTGTGCTTGTCGAATCATATCCTCCATCCGGCGACTCATGCTGTTGATGGCTTTGTCTTGTCTTGCCTGGCGTTTCGTGTACCTCTCCACTTCCGGGCTCATGTAATTAGCTGAGCCTGCACTGTTAGGTCGACTGCCACTTCGGCCTTGTGGGGAGCGTGCTGGGGCGACAGAAGCTCGTCGGCTGTGTTCTGCCAGCTTTGTAGTCGATAAAGGTTGCTGTGCCGGGCTGCCATTAGCTGCTACGTAAGAGCTCGGTCGTCTAGGAACTGGTGCGAGGCTTCGTCTGCTAGATGCTCGTGACGCTTGCGGTCGTGCCGTCAGACTGCTGCGTGGTACACTGCCACCTGAGACTTTGCGCCTGGGACTGCTAGGCCCGCCATCGTCGACATCTGGCCTTCCTATCACTACCCAGCTATCCCGATCAGTCTGCCTTCGCTTGTTAGGCGGCCTGCTCTGTGGTTGTTGCTGCCCAAAGTCTGGACTATCTTGCTCAAAGTCCCCATCGAACTCATCCGCATGCCAGGATCCTGGTAATGGGGTCGAGCGGCCCGCGCCCTGCTGCAGTAGATCTGACCCAACCAGTGGGAAGGAAGTCTCGTATCCTTTTCCTCCACCAGCCGCAAACCCTCGAAAGACGGTAGTGCCAAAGCTGAACACACTTCCCACTATCCCAAAGGCCAAACTCGTCCATGTCCTTTGCGCCTCGCCACCACGGCCTGCAGGCATCCGAGCGACCCCATTTCGCTCACGCGCAAGAGGTCCCGAGATGGGCACGTCATCGTTGCTCATGGCGAGGCCCGTATCGTCATCCCGGAGAAGCCTTCTAAACTCATGCTCGGGTACTGTCAGATGTTCGAAGCGAGCCGCGGATTGCAAGGAAGGTGTGTCAAAGCCGTCTGCCAGTCGATATCGTTCGTTCACAAGCCCAGAGCTGCGTCCGTATGAACTCTCGTACAGCTTGTCACTTGGAGTAGTTTCTGTCTGATGCGAATGTCTCCCGTCACGCGACTCTGGTCTCTGCCTCTTGCGATTGTGCGCCGAGAAGTAGTCGTTGGCAGTCGCGAGGGAGGGTGTTGTCGTGACTGAAGCAGGCGACTTTGGCGGTTGAAAGAGAGTTATGTTGTGCCCAGGCTGAGACAGGAAGGAAAGCGGTGAAGTTGCCATTGTGGATGGACTCGAAGGCGGTATGCAGCTGGACACTCGGTCGTGTGATAGTCTGTCTCTAGCGTGGAATGTGCGGACGCTCGCCTGTTCAGGTAAGATGCTGCCTGATGGCTAGGTCGTGCGCATCACATGTTGTCGTGCTTCCCTCGCTGCTCGAACGTGGGCATGGTGTGTACTGTGAGATGATCCTGCTGCGGTCGTGTGTAAAGTTAACGTCGACGTGAAACACACAGGCCCGTGCTTCATGTTTACAATTAGTGGCCGGTAACCCCTGTCACCCCACAACCAGGGCCTTTCTTTCTCCCAAGTCTTGCTTCTCAGCAACTACACATCGTCGACAATGTTCATGTCCACACGGGAATGCGGTTTCCAGCTCGACCGGGACGATTGGGTCCCTAGGGACGTTATGGCCACGTCAAGTCTCCAAATTGGACATTCGATACTAATCATCGACGACCTATCAGCGGAATATGCAGCTTTGCGTCTGGCATATAACATGAGCTAACCAAGCAGGTAGCACTGGGCATTGCGAATCACCTCTCCGAAGCTTCGATCCAAGCGAGCGTCGATTCCAAGACTCTTTCAGCCCCATTCGAAAGTTGGCCCCAATGCTTACCAAGTTACACCACAGTATATCTTTACATCTCACTGGGACTCTCGAAGCCATTCTTGTTGCTCGTGCAGCATCTACTGGATCTTGGACAGCGAACTTACGCTCAATCAGACCGCCAGCACATGGTAGCTGAAAGCTGCATCGCCGTGTCGTTCTGATGCCTTCTCAACACTTCAAGATTTCTATAGCACACTCCGGCGTGCCGCACCGCAGTGTCACTTCTGCGACCCAGGGACCCCAGTGCACGCAGATATACGTCTCGGCAGATATGGCTTGGCTTTCGCCAACTCCAGCTTGCAAGCGACAGCCACCCATTCATCATGGCAAAAGTTGGCGCCAAAGTCGAAATTATCAACGAACACATTATAGAAATCGGTTTCGAGATGATGGATGCCATGAACAATCGATGCTTCGATCCGTGCTCTTCCCCCTGGCATTACATCGCTCCGGACTTCGAGTGCGAGACTATCTTCTCGGCCAGCACACCAAACACAACTTCGTCGAGTTCCTCCATTACATCGGACCCGTTGTCGCCAGCAATACCTTCCGCCTGATCCCGAACGCTATTCGTGCCCACATGAATGACAAGAAGACTCGTGTGGACGTCTTTGTCAATGATGAGTTTACAGGCCTACCAGACGGGATTGCAAGACCGGGCGTGACGTCGATGGAGTCCCGCAACATCAGCGGGATGTGGATGTATACGAAGGTCGCGAGTCTGAGGGGACTGACGGTTTGGAGTGGGACATTGGTATGGCGCCCAGGCAAAGTGACACTGTTGAAGCTAACCAATCTGCAGCGTGGTTCCGGCTGCGACTCGCGCAGTCGAGCTCTCCTACAACAGTCCCGCACCTCGTCAGCCACAACCTTCATCACCACCTTGCTCATCACGGCTCCCTCTGTCATGGCCGATTCCTCCAGCAGCGACTACGCCCCTACCGTGAAAGACAAGCTCGACGACATCCTCCCACGCGGTCTCGGCGCCCTTTCGGCTGAGGAAGGCCAGCATCGTATTGCGAAGCGCGGCAGTTGTCTCCTTTGCTCGTTCCTGTGCGCGGGATGGGGAGGAGATCACCCTACTTGCGACTACTGCAGCTTGCAACCGGAGTATTGTTGACAAGGCTTAGATGAGTTTGTGAGGAGAGAAGAGGAGAGGAAATGAATGGAAGGCGTGCGGTGGGTGGGAATGGCACTGTAGCTTCAGGTAATAGAAAGGCTGCGATCTGACATCGTAATGGCCGATTCGTTTTCAACGCACTACCTCAGTGCCCTCTCCTCTGACCCACTCTACGAATTCCTCAGTGACACCCTGACATCCTCGTAAATGCAACGTTTTGACTGCACCGTTCCGTACCGCATACCACACACCGTCATCCGTAACGTCCGACTGGCAAAGGTCCAGCTTCTGCAAATGCTTCAGCTGCTCGACAATCACTCGCACTCCCGCTTCTTCAAGGCCCGTTGCGAAATGCAACTTCAAGTCCCGAAGCCATCGCAGGCGAGGGTGAATGAACGATGCGACACTTTCTATGCCAGGCTGGCCTAAAGCCCATTTGTTGATGGCGAGGTAGCTCAAGTTGGATGAGCCTGATGGTGCAGTCCTATGGCTTCCATTCGGAGCGTCCAGAAACGCATCAATATCCTTGATAGTCATGCCTGGCAAGCGAAGGTCCAAGTGCTTGAGCTGTGAGAGATATACACGAAACGGTTCGTCAGGGTTAGAGGAATGCAGTGCCTCTGAATTCTCAGATTCTAGCTTCAGTGTCGTGATCCATGGAGGTATGACGAGCGCCTTCAACTTAAGTTCACGCAAGTTCAGAGACAACCATCTCAGACGCGAACACTGCGTGAAGTCCCATGGCCACTCTTCTGACGGACACCGTCTGGGGTCTATATTGCTCACGTCCAACTTCTCGAGTACAGGGAATCGAAGATGTAATCCACCGAAGATACCACCAGCTCCTGAACCTTGCTGCCCTCTCGCTGCAATGCGGAGGACGCGGACCCGTGGCCAGACGGATGACGAGACGCAGTTGTCGTGGTGGATGGCGTATTCGTCCACATCTAGCACTTCGAGATTATCGACATGCGGTTCGAGCATGAAAGAGCGCAGCGTGATGGGAAGGGAGTTCTCGGCGCCGAGACGTAGCTCGCGCAGGTGCTTGAGGTCGCGGAGGGTCAGGGCGAGTTGCCTGTCTTCCATCAAGACTCCAGTCTGCATCAGGTTCACTTTCTCCAGCGGGCAATTGTGTGCGAGTTTCTCAAAGGCTACGTCGTGGTTCTCCATGCGGTCGCCGTACAGCGTAATGGTCGTTATCGCTGGACCCGCTACGTCGATCGCGGTGTCTACGAATGAGGTCGGTACTCTGCGTTTGGCACTGAACAGGTTCAGATTGTGCCATAGGCTCTTCTCGGATCGAATGAAGCTCAGCCATGATTTGTTGATCGTTTGTGCCAGTGCAATAGTTCTGAAGGGCAGGCATCCCTGCCCACGATCAGCAAGTAGCTTTTGCCAAGATCTTGCAACAATCGGGTACAGATTCGGAGCGGCATGATAGAGCAAGACTAGTGCCGTATCTTACAGTTTCACCTACCAATACCTTCAGCGCCAGCTCGGGCGGTAGTGCTGCTAGCGGGTCCATGCTTTGCTTGTATCGCTCCTGCTGTGGTTGTGGATCACGATCCGAATCCGTCTGGCTGTATCGTGGCCGTCGGCTTTGCTGCCGTACTGTTTCACTCGCCAAGACCTTCCAATGTCGAGACCGAGTGAAGTGCTGCTGCCGGTGCCAAGCTTCGACACTAGGAAGAAGTCATGGTACTTCTATACATCAGTCTGTCATGGCACAGTAGCGCGGTGTAAACATTGGGGCACCGACGTAGGGGCAGTGTGGAGGCGGGGTCTGGTCCCTGCCAAGGAGGCTTTGGTGAAGTTTTGAGACGGGGAGCAGCTTTGGCGACGGCAACAGTGCCCGATCTCCAGCCGATGTTGCTATGCTTGCAGCTGCCTGTCAGAAACTGGAGCTTCGGAAACTCTGGAAGCGGAAATCGCGGTGTCGCTCCATCCTTCCAGACAGCTTCGCTGCAGGTGCTCTAGGTGTTCGCGTGGCAGATGCGAGCATGGTTGCGGTCCATGTTGATTGCTCTCGCCCATGCGCGTCAATGCCGGTACAACTTGGAGAGAACCTGTCGAGTAGCTAGAGAAGAATTAGCTGCTGTAGAATGGCAGTTTGGGTAAAGCAGGACGATCAAGTCGTGTCAAGGCAAGTCGTAAATAGAGCCATTGCAAGACTTCGTACTCATCGCCACAGCGCTTGAAACTATGTCTATTAGCAGGAACATCTCGCGTCTAGGCAGAAGCACAGTGTCCACCATCGACCCTGAGATCAGAACCAGTCATGAAACTGCTTCCGCTGGCCAGAAGAAAGACTGCCGGAGCTTTGAAGTCTTCCGGCGCACCAAGTCTTCCAAGCAGCGCACCTCTCATCCATGTATCCTTGAGATCAGGATCGATCTCGAGAAGCGCATCAGTCATGGCAGTCCTGATGTAGCCGGGAGACAGTGTGTTTATCCGGATGCCATGCTGTCCAATCTCTTGAGCCATCGACCGGCACATCTGGTGTACTGCTGCTTTCGAGGTATTGTAGGCTGTACATTCCAGGCCTCTGTTCGCGACGTGTCCGCTCATGGAAGCAATGAGGACGATGGAACCCTTGATCTGGTTCTTGATGAAGATCTTCGTTGCCGTCTTTGCTGTAATAAAGGCACCGGCGACATTCACGTTGAGCATACGCTGGAAGTCTTCGACGGGATAGTCTACTGCTGGCGTCTTCTGCTGGATCCCGGCGCAAGCGATTATGCCTGCGAACGGCGCTCGTTGCTCGGTACTTCTTACATCAATCTGCTCCAGAGTTTGGGTCATGGCAGACTCGTTGGTGATGTCGCATCTGTCGTATGTCGCCGAAACGCCACTTTCCTTCGCGAGTGCTTGGAGCTGTTCCCACTCTGCTGCAGAAGGCTCTTGTAGAACGTCGAGGCAAGCAACGCTGGCTCCTGCCTCAACGACAGCAATCGCCAACGTGACACCCAGGCCTCTGCCTCCCCCGGTGATCACAATCGTTCGTCCAGAGAGACCGAACAAACTTGGCGAAGGGGCATTCGCTTCCGTCTGTTGCGACTCGGGTATGTTGCCTGCTGGTAGCACATGGTCGTTGACAAGGGCACCGGCAGCCATCTGGGCATTCGTCTTGGCCGAGTACGGATGGATCTTTGCGTGTTTCGTGGAGATGTGCTGTCAAGAGGTACATGTAGGAAGCACTCGTTCACTTACACGTCGAGCAGTTCTGCCAGCGCTTCAAGTAGCTACGAGTCAGTGGTCGGCTACATCATCTCGAATACTACCGTGGGTCGACTCAGCATGGATCAGAGAACACTTTCTGTGAGAGTGGTGAGCAGAGAGGAAGACGCGTTCCACCGCACGCGTGAATAGTGGGAGGCTGGCCCAGAAGGGCAGCTCGAGACGTGGCAGTGGGCGCTTCGCCCTGCCTCTCCGGCTGACATGGTAGCTCTGCGACACGCTCTACTCCGACGACACGATTTCTTTTGCTGGTTGTGCTCGAGCTCCCTTCAGTGAGGAGTAACTCGTACGCAGCACACAGCTATACCCAAATCATGTTACGATAGAGTTTGAAAGCTCTCGCCTTCAACCAGCTGCAATGGACGGAGCTGGGATCTGACGTAGATATATAGCTGACGTCTTCTTGGCCATGAAGGTGCATGTAAGTACCAGCGGTTCATTGCTTTGGGAGCTACCAGTTTCCTTCCATCTTCCCTTGCACTGTTCTTCAGCATTGAACCTATATTCAGACCGCAAAGATGTCTCCACACGCACAGGTATCGGACGGTGATATTGATCACCTCCCTCTGACCAAGACAAACGGCACCAATGGAACTTCGGACCTCGAACATGTCAAGATGGAGGACAACGAGAAGACCAAGAAAGTCCTGGCGACATTCAGATGTCTGATCGCAGATCTATGCCATCAGTTTGGCTGCGGTCATCCAGGTTCCGCCATGGGAATGGCAGCCATTGGCGTTGCGCTCTGGAAGTACGTTATGAAATACTCGCCTTCCAACCCAGACTTTTTCAACAGAGATCGATTCGTTCTCAGCAACGGTCACGCATGCCTGTTCCAATACACCTTCCTCCACTTGACTGGGTACAAGATGTTCAGCTGGGAGCAGCTTTTGTCATACCACTCGCATCGATTCGACTCGGTCACTCCGGGACACCCTGAGATCGAAGCTGATGGTGTCGAAGTCACCACTGGTCCACTCGGTCAGGGCATTGCCAACGCCGTTGGTCTCGCAATGGCAGCTAAGAACCTTGGAGCCACCTACAACCGCGAAGGCTTCCCAGTCACTGACAACATGACGTGGTGCATGATCGGCGACGCTTGTCTCCAGGAGGGTGTCGGTATGGAGGCTTTCCAGCTTGCCGCACACTGGAGGCTCGACAACCTTTGCGTCATGTTCGACCGCAACGAGATCACCTGTGACGGTTCTGTGGACGTTGCATCTTCAGACGATATTAACGCCAAGATGCGAGCTGTCGGCTGGAATGTCATCGAAATCGAGGATGGCAACCACGATGTGGAGGGCATCGTGAAGGCGCTCGTAGCCGCCCGTGCCAACAAGGGCAAGCCGACTTTCATCAACATCCGGACTGTCATTGGCATTGGTAGCCAGAAGAGCGGAACAGCCGATGTCCACGGAGCCGATCTTGGAGAGAAGGATGTTGCCCAACTGAAGACCGCAAACGGTATGGACCCAGAGAAGACCTTCGTTGTCGACGATGATGTTTACGACTACTTCCGCGAGTCGATTTCTCGCGGCCAGCAGCTCGAGAAGGACTGGAACGACCTTGTGGCGAGATACGCCAAGGAACATCCAGACCTCGCTGCCGAGTACAAGCAGCGTGTGGCTGGTGAATTCGTCGCTGACTGGACGAAGCTTGTTCCAAAGGCCGAAGACTTCCCAACTGAACAAACTCCATCGAGAAAGGCAGCCGGACAGGTCATCAACCCAATCGCCGAGAAGTGCCGCAACGTCATGGTCGGTACTGCCGATCTCACGCCTTCCGTCAACATGGCATGGAAGGGCAAAGTCGACTTCCAGAACCCAGAGCTGCAGACTGCTTGCGGCATCAACGGTCGTTATGACGGCCGCTACATCCACTGGGGAATCCGTGAGCACGCCATGGCATCAGCATCGAACGGCATGGCCGCATACAACAAAGGTACTTTCTTGCCTATCACTTCCAGCTTCTTCATGTTCTACATCTACGCCGCTCCAGGCGTAAGAATGGGCGCTCTGCAGAACCTTCAGACTATCCACATCGCCACGCACGACTCCATCGGCACTGGTGAAGATGGTCCTACTCACCAACCTATCGAGCTGGCTACACTGTACCGAGCCATGCCAAACTTCCACTACATCCGCCCAGCCGATGGCGAGGAGGTTGCAGGTGCCGTTATCGCCGCCGTTAATGCAAAGGACACGCCGTCGATGATCTCCGTCTCGCGTCAGAAGGTTCCGCAATACCCCGGCAAGTCCAGCAGAGATGGCGTGCAGAAGGGTGGCTACGTCTTCATCGAGGAGAAGGATGCGGACGTCAGCCTGGTTGGCGCTGGTGCCGAGCTGCGATTTTCTGTTGAGACCCGTGACGCCCTTGCAAAGCAGGGCATCAAGGCCCGTGTTGTCAGCTTGCCCTGCTGGCGCATCTTCGACGCGCAACCCAAGGAGTACAAGCGACAGGTGCTTGGCTCTGCAACCAGAGTTGCCATTGAAGCATACTCGCCAACCGGCTGGGAGCGCTATGCCGATGCCGGCTACAACATGCACACTTTCGGCCAGTCCCTAGTCGGCAAGGATGTGTACGACCGCTTCAACTATGATGCCGAGATCATTGCGAAGAAAGTGACAGGTCTTCTCGACGAGGTGAAGAAGGATGGTATTGGGATTCTGCGTGGCGATTTCCGCGACCTCAACGAGTATGAGCACGACATCCAGTTCAAGGCATTCCACGACAAGTCGTACTGGAAGCAATAGATGCTTGATGAGTGTGTACAGTAGTGTTTTAGTGTCAAGCATTTGAGCGTAACAGGGGAGCAAGTGTTCTTTTGGTTCTTTGCACAATCCCCATCGAGGGCGTCCACGCTGTACGCAGATCACGTCTATGTGAATACTGTCCATAGGGAGTGATGTCTTTCCTCGTGGTGCTTCTAGTCGGGCGCCTTCCCTGCCAACGCATGCGATATATGTGTGTGTACGGCCGTACTTGCGCGCGCGGAACATGTCATCTGCCAGGTCACCCTGGAATATAACGAGTGGTGTTTTCCGGCTGTGACCGGCGACGGGACTCTAACGAAAAAGAGTTCTGGGCCGAGGGGGCAAGGATCTAGTAGGATGCATCGTTCGAGGAGGCAGTCCGGTAGAGCTCCAGTCAACCAACCACACGGGGGCGGAGTTCTGCCCTCCCTCCTCAGCTGCGGAGAAAGTTTCACGTCTTCGAGAATCCCGTCGTGTCGTTGCTTCGTCGCGCTGTGCAATGGCTGCGTCCCGAGCAGGAGATACCGTACATGTATCTTCGAGCAAGGATGACGAAAGCCACTCCACAGCTCCAGAGTCCGACGGCAGAGTGACGACGGCAGGCAGGAAACGCACGAGGACGGGCTGTCTGAACTGTCGCCGCAAGCGACGGAAATGTGAGGGCAGCGACTGGTCTACGTGATGAATCAGTCCTAACGACGCATCAGGCGACGAGAACAAGCCTACCTGCGAGGGCTGCCAGGCGCGCAAGGAGACGTGCGAATGGGGCGTCAGAGTCTCGTTCCGCCCGGAGAATGCACAGACAATGGGTCTCGAGCATCCATCAATGCGTCAAGCCTTGACATGTGCCAGAGGTCAAAGCTTCCAGGTTGGCCGAATCGCCATGTCCTGAAGCGGTGACTACGCCTAACGCGTGTGCTAGATCATCAACGTGACGAAGGAAGTCATTCGTGATTACTTTGAAGAGACAGCCAACGAGGAAGTGGACGAGATCCGGGTGTCCGATGTTCCCAACCGACACCGCCGCCCCTCGTCAAGAGCATCACTGTCCACCCAGAGCCTTCCGACGCTCGAGACAACAGTGGCACAGCAAAACCATGTCGTCGTACACCAGCCTATGCCCGTCATCGCAGAGCCCGAGCCATATCGCAACGAGCCTGTAGCCCAGACGCCCTTCTTACCGGAAGACTTGTTCTTATCACCGCAGTACAGCGACTCGGCGTTCGAGGATGGCATCTTCCTGCCCGGATCAGAATATCAACAACTGCATGCTGCTTTGCGGAGTCGTATCATTGATACTGCCCGATCGACTGCGCCTTCGAGGCTTGGAACTCCAGAGCCCCACGCCGAGCGGCCGAGCCTGCAGCGGTCCGACACCGCAGAGACAGAGGATGAAGAGTCTCGAGCCCTTGCCCACCTCAGTGCCGAGGAAGAGTATTTCTTGTGGCAGAACTACATCGACGAGGCCGCACCTTGGATGGACAAGTTTGACATCAACCGGCATTTCGAATTGGTTCTTCCTATGCTGGCCAAGCACCACCCACACTTACGCTACTCCTGTCTTGCACTGTCGGCACGGCAGATAGAACGTAAGTTACAGAATAATGATAACTCTCGCAGTTTAGCTTTGTACCAGCATGCTATCCACCTCCTCTCGCCACTCCTGCATCAAAGGACATCAGTCGTGCTGGCATCTTGCGTTGTGCTCTGTGTTCTCGAGATGATGAGCTGCTCTCCCAAGGCTTGGAGGCGACACTTGGATGGCTGTGCTGCCCTCATCCAAGCACTAGGCATGAACGGCAATAGTGGAGGGCTTGACGAGGCACTCTTTTGGTGCTTTGCTCGTATGGACATCTGTGGAAGCCTGATATCCTCTGAAAAGACTCTCATCCCTATGGACAAGTGGATCGGACCTGGCGAACTTCTGACAGATTATACCTTGTTGCTGAACAGGAACAGCATGTTCGACATGTACGCCAACCGAATGGTCTACCTTTGCGGACGGGTCGTGGACTTGCTGTGTTCTTCTGGAAAGTGGGAACAGCGTCATCATCACGCAGCGCATGCGATGGATGCCACCGACTACCTACACCAATGGTCCCGCCTCTTCGAAGTCCTAGAGCGATGGTATCTGGATCGACCCGAAGAAATGAAGCCTTTGCTGACCATCAATTCTCCATCGAACGCACTCGCAGCTGCAAGTCCGTTCCAGACCTTGCTATACGGCAACGGACCTGGCGTCTCTGGAAACCAGATGTACCACACAGCAGCACTCCTCATGCTGAAGTTCAAGCCATCTCACGTTCAGTTCGCGAAGAAGCCGTATTCGATTCTTTGGCACGCACGTATGATTTGTGCGATTTCGATATCGAACAGTCATCACGGCTGCTGGACCAACAGTGTTCAGCCTCTCTGGATCGCAGGTCAGCATATGAGCCATCCCAGTGAGCATCGAGCCATTCTCAGCATTTACGAGCGCATTGAGCGCGAGACTGGCTGGGCAACAAAGTGGCGAGCTGATGATTTGAGAGAGTACTGGGGCGAGTGCGAGGACTGAAGCGAACCTCTGCACTCTGAAGACGTCGGCCAGAAACTCAGTCCATTCATCCCTTCCGCATAGGTCCAGATACTACAAGACCACTATCCTTTTGCGAGACCTGCATCGGAACCTATCTCTCGCACGAATGCAATATGGTGCGCTCAACAAGGCGCCGTCACGGACAATGACAATAGGTTGCCTTCGAATCTTGAGCACGACCAGCGACCCTGAAAGCGGAAGGCTGGGGACTGTGAAGGTCTTTCGCATTCTACAGTGACAAGTACCATGTCACAATCTCCCGCTGCTAAGAAGCAAGTGAAATCCAGCAGAATCGCTCCGCTACGTCGTCCAACTAGTCTGATAGCCTGGTAACGCCACTTAACATCAGCCGAGGCTGCTTGGAACAAGCTCACTCTTATGCGAAAGCGGGATTCATCCAACATAGGTCACATATGAGAGACAGAGGCTGGATTGATTGCTCCAAATCCATGCTGGAATTGTGTCGCTACAAGTCCAATCCAATCTTGGAAACGGCTGGTGGACCTCTACACGAAAGATTAGCCTGCATGATTTACAAACCAGAAACGGCCAAGCACTTTACCAAGGCCCACGGGCACAACCGGAGGTCTTGCGGTACTTATTGGGCCCGAGTCGAAAAAACGCTGCTTCGCGAAGGAGGCTAAGCACGAGGAAAGAACGGCGGGAGGCAGCTGTTCTTCAGTGAGCGTCGGGTACAGCTGCTGGGTAGCAGGGTCCATGATTAAGCAATCCACGAGTCCACCAACTTGTATGTCTAGGGTCCTACGTCTACATGAGATACCTACAAGCAAAGCCGCCGGGCAAGTTTCTCAAAGACCCTGTAACACGTTCATATAGGCACCATATCTCTATCAACCGTAGGATTGAAGACATATCCAAGACACTTCAGATCACTTCTTCGTGGCCAAAATCCTCACAACTGGCCACGTAACTCTACTCCTACCACCTTTCCCTCCCATAGCCCCCTCCAACCCCTCCAATAATCCCTTACACTTCCCGCTCTGCAACACCTCCGGCTTAAAACTCGGCATATTGACAGCTATAAACCTCCTGACCTCCTCAATCCCCCACTCCTCACCCCAGAAGCCCCATTCTCGCACGTCTTCCACTTTCTCATGACCCCCAACACTATTCACGACAACCTTCGCCATCCCCGGCGGCCTCCAAAAGGCAAATTCCACAACCTCATCACAGTTCCACCTCATCCTTTCTACATCCTTCCAATCTCCTTCTTGGACTTCGACAGAGTCGAGATGGGAATCCATGATGCCCCAAGACAGATTCCAGGCAGCCTTCGCATCGGGACCAGCGGATAGCGCCGCCAGAGAGAGATCCTGGTGCGCGGCGTCCACGAGGCGGGCGTAGGCCGCGTTGCAAGCTGAATCCCATGCGGTCCCGGAAGGATCGACGAAGTGAGGACGGCCGTAGAACCAGATGGCGAGGGTACCGCCAGGTTTGAGAGTTTTGTAGAAAGACTCTAGGGCTAGGGGAGGGTTGAGGAGGGCGATGCACTCGGCTGCTAGGATCATGTCGGCTTGAGTATCTACTAGAGGGTCAGAGCCTGTTATGAATAGGATCACGAAGGTGTCCTATATACCTGGACACTTCTCATGAAGTTCTTCGCCTTTGGAGCGGACGAACGAGATTCTGTCTTCAACTGCTAAATGTGCCAGCCTCTCGCGAGCGATTTCAATGTGTGACTCGCTAGGCTCATTGACGATTACGTGGGCGAAGTGCTTGGAAAACGCTTCGGCGACTTGACCAGGACCAGCGCCGACATCAATAGCTAAGTCTTTACTGGGATCACCATGGCTGGTGTGGTACTCGAGGACGCTGTTATAGAAGTCTTTGGTGTATTTGGGTCTTGCTGCGAGATAGCTGGTCCAGTAGTCCTCGTCTTTCGAAGACCCTCTGTGCCAAAAGGATGGGTTACCTCTGTTCTCTGTCATGTTTGGCTGTTGCGAACGAAGATAGCAGCTTTTGAGATGTTCACCGACAGCATCCTAAAGGGGGCGCTCAGAGCAAAGGAACGGGCATTTCGTGCGAGCACGGAGAGCCATTGCATTCCGTCGCGACGCCACTGCCTCAGCATGCGTCAATCTTGCTGAGCTGTCCGCATGATACAGACTCCCGATCGTTTGAGTACTCAGTTTCTGGCTGCACGAAGCTGAAACTCGGATAGAGCTACACGCGTCAGCAATGCATGCCGCACCGCGTTGTATGCTCCATTGAAGCTAGTTTTGCGGACTTGATTGGGTAGCTGCACGTACCACCGTATCTTGTAAGCGAAGGAATAGCCACTAGGACATGAATTCGTGTTGTGCATAAGGGCACCTCAAAGAAAGCATTTCGACTGCCCAAGCGCAAATGCACCGAACAATGCCGGAAGGGGGTCCTAGCAATGGTCGGTTTTCAGTCCTGAACAGTAGTCTCGCGAAAGCGGAGAACGCCGGCCAACGGGATGAGGTGCAAGACTGCTGAGACGATTACTGTCGAAGGCGACGCACCCTAGAACATTACTCGAAAACCAGTCAGGTGTTCGCGCAGCGCTTTGTATCTTCCTCTTAGTATGCCCCGTGCCGCGCGTCGGGCTTTTTAGCCTAACATTGTTCACCTATCTTTGACATACCATGTTGCGGCTGCAAGAGTCGTCGATATAGCACGTTGGTGACCTGAGTCTAGAGGGGCTCCTTCAAGATGGCAACATCATCCCAACCTTCGTTCCTAGCCTGGATCTTCATGCTCTCAAGCACCCGGGCTTTGACATTCTTATCTCTCACGTCAAGTCCGACAAACGCACCGTGAGTGCTCTCGAAGTCGAACGGCTTGAGAGCTTGCCACATCTTGTAAATCTCGGTGGGTGGCAAAGGGATCATATTAGGTATGGACCACATGAAGGCGTACGAGGTTGTGCCTGGTGGTCTGTCGATGTGGTATAATGCGGACTGCTCCAGGATTAGACGACGGTTGCTAGACCGCGATCGAAGTTCAGCTTACCGGAACAGTGACCAGGGTATCAGCGATGAAGAGCTTCTTGCCCCATAGGAGACAAAGACTGCCAGGGAAGTGACCACCAGTCTGCAAAACCACTTAGTGCTGCTGTTGACAACGTTCACAAGGAAACTCACCTTGATAGCAACGACCCCGTCCACGATGGGCTCGCTCACGGTTGCGAACAGCATCCGTCTTCTTTCAGGATCTGGCTGATTGACCCATTCCTCGTCATCCTTAGCAAAATACGCTGGGCAGTCGAAAGTCTTCGCCCAGTCAAGATGCGTGGTGTAGTAATGAGGATGGGAGATGACGATAGCTTTCAGGCCTCCTTTCGATTTGATGTAATCAACAGTCTCTTGGTCCAAGTAGGCGATGCAGTCCCAGAGGACGTTTCCGGCTGATGTTTCGAGAAGTATGCACCTTTGGCCTATGGCAAACTTGGGCTCGGTAATGATCGAGGTCATTCGTGGTTCAACGTCGTCCTGCTTGAATACGTTGTGGTATTTGCCACGCATCTGGGCGAGACTTGTCCATGACTGGCCACTTGGTGGCACAAATTGGCGCGGATCCTGTTTACAGCGTCAGGCGTTGTCCGGTCATATCCCAACACCACCATCCAATCTCACATCACAGATCCGGCATGCCTTCAATGGCTTGTCTGCCGGCACGTCGAACTGCGTACCACAGGCAGTGCAGATCAGAAGGCCCTCTCTTGTGTGCATCGTTGTCCGTTGTGTAGTAAGATGCTCCAGTATCCAAATGCACAGATCTTGAAGCTTGAAGTGCTGATGTTGTCATTGCCCGGGGCGCTCTGGCCGTGCCATGAGTGCCATGATGCCGATGAGGAGTCGCGGTCACCGTCGGACCTCACCCACTTTTGCCCACTCTTGGAACTGCATGACGGAAGGGCTGTACGACGCAAATCATGATCAAGTGTGACCCTTCACGTCAAAGTTGATGTTCGCTGTCAACCTTGAAGAGGAACGGAAGAGGTTGACGAGCATTTGATGGCCAGCGTATCGAACATTGATGGCCCCCTCCCCCCCAATCAGGCTTAGTCAGGGCAACTGCACTTTACGCGCAGGTCGCGTACCCCAGTCAAAGGCAAGGCCCACCAACATTGCTGCTCCAAACAAACACGAACTTCCACCGTGAATCGAAATGACAGACCAAACGCCCCAGCCAGACCACGACCCTCCCAGTGTCCCAGCTTCGCCTCTACCAAAACGCACCAAGTACACAGAAGCAGCCCCAAATCTCACAGTAGCCTGTGTGTCTCTCTCTACGCCGCTCTCTACAGCCCAAACACTGACGCGCCAACATAGCAATCCTCAACGACCAACCCGCAACACCCACACCAGAGACTCTGCCCAACCCTCTTCCCGAAATGTCCACCTCCAACAACGCCAGCGCCGCCCCAACATCCCTGCCCTCAATCCCCGCAATTCCCGCCATGCCACCAATGTCCTTCGAACCACCCCCACCAGCTCTCCAAATCAAACGCCTCTCAGGGACGGCCAAACTCCCCACCCGCGGCTCCGAGTACGCAGCCGGCTACGATCTCTACGCCTCCAAGGAAGCGACAGTCCCAGCTCGAGGAAAAGTGCTAGTAGACACAGACATCAGCATTGCGGTGCCGGCAGGGACGTACGGACGCGTTGCGCCAAGGAGTGGGCTGGCGAGTAAATTTAGTATTGATGTGGGAGCGGGAGTGATCGATGCGGATTACAGAGGCCCGGTGAAGGTGCTACTGTTCAACTTGAGTGACAATGATTTCAAGGTGGAAGGGGGAGAGAGGGTTGCGCAGTTGATTGTGGAGAGGGTGAGTTGTTTTGATGGAAGATGTGATTGGGGCTAGTGCTGACTGTGGAGATAGATCTATACGCCGCAGGTGCTTGAGGTGCAAGAGCTGGAGACGACAGTCCGTGGAGCGGGTGGATTCGGCTCTACTGGTGGATTTGGAGGAGTGCTTCCTGCTATGCAGCCCTCGACGGTGCCGGGCGCCGCTCCGCTGCCATAAGATGAGAACAGTACACGAAAGACACAAACGCTTAGGAGAAGCTGAGTGGCCTCTTTCCTGCTCCAATCGCTATGCCACGGCCTGGAAGACGTTGATGCGGAGGGGACGACATGCGCGCACCAGAATCGTAAAGCGCGTCGTGGTGAGCTTGCTCAGTATCAACCAATTAGTTGTACGCTGCTGATGCGCCTACCAGCTGACGGAACGACATACCAGGTTGGACGTTACCCAGCAAGACCGCAAAGAGATGACCCAATACGCGAGAAGAGGAGAAGTATTCCACGACACAACACATGGTGTTCATTCTCATTCTCCATTTCGAGTCCACACTACGACTGCGTTGGCATATTAACACTAGCCCTTGTATTCGTCGCATCCTCACTCCTCCATAAACTCGTGACCGTCTTCTGCTGTGTGTAAAACTGCAACCCACTCTTTCCATAGAACGTATTCGCACCTCCGCCCGCAACACTCTTCTTGTTGCCCGTGAAGCTGAACATTGGCAACGGCACTGGAATGGGCACATTGATTCCAACTTGTCCGGCTTCGATTTCTTTCTGAAACTTGCCGGCGGTCGCGCCGTTGGAGGTGAAGATGGCGGTCCCGTTGCCGTATTCGTTGGCGTTGATGAGTTCGATCGCTTCGTCGAGGGTTTCCACGTTGAGGCAGACGAGCACGGGGCCGAAGATTTCTTCGCGGTAGCAGGTCATGTCTTTTGTGACGTTGGCGATGATGGTGGGGCCGACCTGGAGATATTGTTAGTGGCTCACGTCAAGCGCGCAGTGGATGGAAATGCTTACCCAGTTGCCGTTGGGGTACTTCTCTGGCTTTTGGCCTCGTCCGTCAAGGACAATAGTTGCGCCCTCCTTCTCTGCGCTAGCAATGAGACTCTCGATCCTCTCCTTTGCTTGTGGTGAGATGACTGGGCCGAGGTCTGCACCTTCCTCGAAGCCACCGTTCATGCTGAGGCCCTTTGCACGCTCTGCGATCTCAGGTGCCCAATCCTTGGTCTCGCCAACGAAGACCAGAGTCGACAGGGCCATACATCGCTGACCTGCTGCACCGAAAGCAGCACCAGCAATGGCGTTGAGAGCTGCGTTCTTGTTGCAGTCTGGCAGCACAGCGCAGTGATTCTTGGCTCCCAAGTTGGCCTGCACACGCTTGCCGTTGGCGCTGCAGCGGCTGTAAATGTACTCACCAGCCTTGTTGGAACCAACGAAGGAGACGGCCTTGATGCGTGGCTCGTCAATGATGAAGTCTACGGTTTTGGCTGAGCCGTGGATGATGTTGACGACACCTGGAGGGAAGCCAGCCTTCTCAGCGAGCTCTGCGAGGATCATGCAAGCTCCAGGGTCACGTTCGGAGGGCTTGATGATGCAGGTGTTACCAGTGATCGTTGCAATTGGGATTGTCCAAAGGGGAATCATGGCTGGGAAGTTGAATGGGCAGATGGCCGCTACGATGCCCAATGGCTCTCGGTACGAGCGAGTCTCCATGTCCTTTGCGACCTCGAGAACCTCACCAGTGATTTGTGTAGTGATACCGCAAGCAGTCTCGGCGACTTGCAGACCACGCAGCACATCACCTCTGGCATCTGCAAAGGTCTTGCCCTGCTCCATTGTGATGCTGGCTGCCAGACGGTCCCAGTGCTCACGAATGAGGGCCACATACTTGAACATAATCTGTTGTCTTGCCAGCACGCTCAATGCCTTCCATCCTGGGAACGCCTTCTCGGCACTGTCTACCGCAGCCTTGAGCTCAGCATCTGTAGATTGTGGCACACGGGTGACGAGGTTGTTGGTCGCTGGATCGTGCAGATCGATCCATTGCGTTGCGTTCGATGCTACGAACTTGTTGTCGATGAAGTTCTGGGTATTCAATGGCTGGTCGACCTTCTCGTGAGTCGTAGGGTATTGCTGCGCAGAGGACGCTGCTGTTGTGGTTGCCGCAAGCTGCTGCGAAGTGGCGTGTAGCCTCCGCACCGCGTTGGCCGTCTCGTTTCCATTCTTTGGCATCTTGCTGACGACTCTTGAAGCTCTGGTGACCGTCGGTCGAAGCGTCAAGCTCTGCAGTGTTCGGCTCGAAATCGCTCGTCGAGCGGCCATAGTCGATATTAGCGGTATAGCTCGGGACGAGTTCTGTTGATGTGCTCGCAGTCGTCTACCCAAAGAGACGCGAGGAGAACAGGGGAGGATTGTACAGGGCACGTCTGATGAGTCTTACACTCGAATTCTGCAGCTGAACCACCACGTCAATGCGGCTGCTGTGAGCTATGCCGCAACTACGGAATATGCAGCCACCGCGAGGAGAGATGTTGCCCGCTAGAGCTATCAAGCGCGGCTATCGGTCGGCAAGATGGAGAGGGTACAGGGCATGGATTTGGGGGGGATCTGACAAGTCGGCAAGGCTTTCCGTATCAAGACACAACGTGCAGACGTGACCTATACAGCAACAACAAGGTGGTATGAGTCTTGACTGTGATGCACGACGGCATAGCAAACTGTGTACTGTGCATGAATATTTCCTCCAATGCTTGCAGAATCGCTCATATCATTAGCCATACACTGTTACGACTATTTCAGCCGGGATCGCCGAGTTCTTTTACCGACACACTGACCACAGCACCGACTGTCGGTACTACCACGGAATCCATGCACAGCTTGTCGACAGCACCAATCTCGTTGACCCAAATCTTAAAATCGATCGCAGCTGGCAGCAATCTCAAGACAGAAGCCCTACTCCTGCTTGCGCTGACCACCTTTGCCAGTTTGCTTGCCCGTTTGCTTGGTGCCAAGGTGCATCAGAATCATGCTGACGTCCCTCGCCATCTCTCCAGCTCGACGCGCTGCCTCTGCCGCGTGAATCGATGCTTCAGCTGCGTTGCGAGCCAGCTGTGAAATGAGCTTCGTGCTGTCGGGGTTCTTCAGATCGAGGTCGCCGGATTGCAACATATCCGCAACATTCACAAGATCCTCACTGGCAGCAGTGGCAGCATCTTTACCTTTTGACTTTGATGCGTTGAACATATCTTGGAAAGGATTGACTTGTGGTCGTTGGCTGATAAGTGAATCCAGCTTAGCCTCTAGACGTTCCATAGCAGGTGCCATCGCTTCTGCTGCTGCACCCGTGATGATCTTGAACGCGCGGCTGCTTTCATCGTCTGTAAGCTGTTCCGGTGGCGGACTAGGCACACGCATCACAGCAGTACTTGCTCCAGGCGCTGGATTTGACGCGCCAGCTGCTGCTTGTGGTTCTGCTGCTCCGGCCGGTTGTGCGGTCTCCAAGTTCGGAGAAGGCATTGATCTCCACGACTCATTGTCTGCCATGGTCGGAGACACCGGTCCGTATTGCTCCTCGATAGTCTGTCTTGACGCTTCGACCGATTTCTTGCGCACCATCTCGTCAACATAGGCTTCTTTCGCGGCCTCTATGTCTGTATCTCCAGCTTCTGACAACTCCGACCCGCTATCCGCTGAATTGGTGCCGCGCTTGTTGACCGGATGCTTGAGTACAGTCTTTGCTTTCTTCTGTCCATAGCTGCCACTGTCGTCACCGTCATCGGCTTGTTTCCTCCGTTTCAGAGCACGCTCGGCCTCTTCCAGATCGGCTTGCTCAGCAGCGTCTGCCGACAATATTGAGGCTCGTCGACGCTTGGTACTACCCACGGCTTCGCTGTTGCTCCGGCTTCCGCTGCTACCAGATGCACTGTCATTCGTGACCTTGTCATCTTTCTGGCTGCCATATCCGCTGTCGACTGAGCCTTGGGTAGCACTAACAGCAGGAGTTTTGGGTTTGTCTTTCTTGGTCGCGCTACCCTTCTCTTGTTTGTTCGAGATCTGAACGTGTGGACTGTTCTTTTTGAGGTCTGCCTGGGTCTTCTCATCTTTTGCCTTTGTGTCTCGGAGCTTCCTCTTGGCTCGCCTGACATATTCTTGAAACTCCTCATTCTGCTTCGGAGTAGCTTCTTGGGTGAGAATAGCCTCCAGTAAGACGCGAAGCCGCATGTCTACCAACGCATCAAGATAGATCTGGTTCACGGCTTGAGCCAAATCAGGCTTGCCGACATCACATGCTCGCTGCTTGGCCGCCTCAACCACCCGCTTCAATTTCTCTCCGTCATACTCGAAATTTCTGCCCTCGGTCTGGCTGTTGCGCGGCTGGTCCTTTGCTTTGCGAGGAGGTGTCTTCTTGGCCGAACCCTGTACGGATTTCTGGTCGATCCTCTCACTGGCGGCAACCCTTTCCTTCACCTTTGCGCGGAACTCAAAGGGAACAGTATCGAACTTGCCTTGATTAGGGCCAGGCTTGGTGACGAGGTGCTGCCAATGATCCAAGAGTCGCGCATCCCATGTCTCTGCCCATCGGTCCATCAAGCTGTCATACTGCGAACCCTTCTCATGGCCTTTTCGTCGGCGCTTCGGATCGCTGTCGCATTCGATCTGCCATGTCTGCACTTCAGTATCACAGTATTCCTCGAGCTCGTTTCCAATCGCCTTGGGCACGTCCGGGTAGGTGAAGTGACTGCCAACATAGTCCCAGAACTTGCGGATATCAGGATCCGGGAACTCGCCATGCGTCTTCAGCAGAAAGCGCAGAAGCGCAATCTTGCAGTCCACGCTATTCCTTGTAACCATCTTAACAACTTGTGGTCGGAGTCCTCGGTCGCGTGTGCAGAACGTCGACGAGGGAATCGCTGCTATCAGCGTTCACAGTTGGCCCCCCCGCTTTCGCAGCCAATGCATCGAAGGTTTGCTAACGTCTTTCCTAGCCCGTCTTCTGCATTGCCGATGTATGTCAGCCCAGATGTATGTTCGGAGTGTGTGTGAAGGTGGAGGGTTGCGTGCCCTCCTCGGACTCGCTGCCCGTTGTCTCTCTGGCCAGTCGCCGCCGCCGGCAGCACTAATAGCGGCTAGCGGGGATCTTCGAACGCGACGCGACTCTTTCACACTCGACTCGACCCTTTCTTTCTGCTATGACATCGATATGATCGGTATACATGTACCTGTATGCTGCATGTATGGCACGACTCTGATGGCCGGCACCGCTTTCCACACTTCATAGGCTCGCACATGATCATGGTCTAAGTCGCTATGGAGTCTTGCTCCAACACAGCGTCATGTCTGCTTTTCGACAACTTTCTACCAAAGCGACCTGCCTGCTGCAGCAAGAACGAATTGTGACGACAGTTTGCAAAGGCTGTATACGTGTATCCTCTCAGCCGTCCCCTCGAGCTCTTCGTTCCTCTAGCACATCAACCTCTCTTCGAAGCAATCTCACAACGACTTCAGCACTACACAGACTCCAACGCATCAACCGACACGTCACCAATATGGCATCCGACGACGCTCGCAAGCACAACAACCAGGAGTTTCAGCTCTCCAACCTGTTCAATGTCAAGGACAAGGTGGCTTTGATCACCGGCGGCGGCTCCGGCATTGGTCTGATGGTAAGCAAGGTCATGTACAGAAACCCTGGTGTGATACTCGACATGTCCTCAGGCGCATGGCTTCTGCCTTTCTTGTTGAGACGCTTCGGCTGACACACCTTCTATTTAGGCTGTTCAAGCTTTGGCAGTGAATGGAGCCAAGGTCTACATATGTGGTCGCACTAAGGAGAAGCTCGACACTGTTGCGAAGACCTTCTCCCAGGACATCTCCGGCCAGATCGTCCCCATCGTTGCGGATGTCTCTAAGAAGGCCGACGTAGCCAAGCTCTACCAGGAGATCTCGGAGAAGGAGCAGCAGCTCGACATCCTCATCAACAGTGAGTTCATCTATCTCTCCAATTCACTGTGTGCTCAAGACTCATGATTTGCCAGACGCCGGTATTTCCACCTCGACCTTCAACACCGAAGCTGGCAACGCCGAGGAGCTCAAAAAGGCTCTCTTCGACAACGAGGACGCGACTTACGAAGACTGGGACGCCGTGTACCGCACCAACGTCTCGCAGATCTACTTCATGACCACATGCTTCCTGCCACTCTTGCAAAAGGCCTCTGAGAGGAAGAAGGGCTGGTCAGCTTCAGTGATCAATATCAGCTCCATCTCTGGTCAAGTCAAGACAACCCAACACCACCCGCAGTACAACGCGAGCAAAGCCGCAGCCATTCACCTCACTCGCATGCTCGCCAACGAGATCCAAACCAACGGCCTCACCATCCGTGTCAATGATATTGCGCCCGGGGTCTTCCCGTCTGAGATGACTGCAGGCGAGAGCGGAGAGAATCAGAAGTCTCACATTCCCAAGGAGCAGCACGAGGGCAAGACCCCAGCCGCCCGCCCAGGACATGACCGTGATATGGCTCAGTCAGTGCTGTTCGTTGCTTGCAACCAGTTCTTGAACGGCCAGTCAGTTTGTGTTGATGGTGGATACACCCTCATGTCTGGCCGATAAATATTGTCCATCGCTACCGACGAAGCCTTGAACGGCCAAAGTATACTGGCGGCACCTAAATGGATTGCCCCTCGCCTTCACTTCTTCCCACTTCCGTCTCACATGCAAAGCCGCATTCGGATTTCGCCGGCGCTGATGGTAAGTACACCATGATGGCCGGTCGCTAAAGAACAGATTGTGCCAGGAACGACATGTACTCGTAACGAAGAAACGACCGAAATGCATGAAGGAGGACGGCAATGCGCCCCGAAAGAGGACAGAACATAGCTCACAACCAGTGAATCTCGGTCAATCGCCTTTGTATATTGTATTATCTTGACCTTTTTCAACCTCTACTGCCACGTGCTGGATTTGTTCGCCAATTGGACCCCTGCTCAAGCTTCGAGCTCAAGTTCCCACCTGTAAGCTCAAAACGCTTCTCAACTTTCTCCAAACCACAACACCCCACCAGCTCCGTCACAATGGCTGATCAAGAGTCGCCCAACAAGAAGCTCAAAGCCGACCATTCCAATGGCTCTAAACCCACCAATGACGACTCCCTAATTAAATCCACCGACCCCTTCCATCCCGCAAACTACATCTCCTCGCTCTGCCGCCAGTTCTACACTCAAGGCTGGGTCACCGGCACCGGTGGCGGTCTCTCCATCAGACATGAGAGTCACGTATACCTGGCACCCTCAGGCGTGCAGAAAGAGCTCATGAAACCGGAAGACATGTTTGTCATGGACTTTGAGACTGGGGAGTACTTGCGTAGACCAAAGGTAAGAAACACACCATAGAAGATTGTGCGAGAAGTATCTCCTGGTAAGGGAGAGATGTGCTAAGGTAAGTCTTTTCCATCACAGGTTCTCAAACCCTCAGCCTGCACACCTCTCTTCCTCGCAGCCTTCAAAAAACGCGGCGCGACCTGCTGCATCCACACCCACTCACAATGGGCTGTCCTCGTCACTCTAATCTGCGAAGCCGGCCTCCAAAACCAACCCGACGGGCCTTCCAAAGATTGCTTCGCCATCCGCGAAATCGAGCAGATCAAAGGTATCTCACGCGGCGGTGTCGGATCTCAAGTGATTCTCGAGGGCGGACGCAAAGCTGGGAATCTGGGATATTTCGATACGATGAAGATCCCGATCATTGAGAACACGGCGCATGAGGAGGATTTGAAAGACACTCTGGAGAAGGCTATTGAGGAGTGGCCGGAGACTTGTGCGGTATTGGTTAGGAGGCACGGACTGTATGTTTGGGGGAAGGATGTGGCGCAGGCGAAGACGCAGTGTGAGAGTTTGGACTATTTGTTTCAACTTGCGGTAGAGATGCACAAGATGGGGTTGAAGTGGGTGTAGGGCTGCTGCACTGTTCGCTGGACAGCAGGGCCCAACGCCGGGCACCGAGCCTTGATAGAAGCACGAGGACAGTCATGCATGGCAGAGAGCATCTAGGAACGCTCGAAACGGGTGGTGTGTCCAACCTTCGAGCCAAAACTAAGGTGCTGGTGGACCCGGACCACCCGTCCTGCCCCAAGGCGGAGCGAGGGAAGAGAGAGCTTTCCGGCGCTCGAAGACGCTGTAGACTGAAAGCTCTCAAACGAGATAGAACAGAGGTCTGGATCGTACTTGATGCGCACGCAGTACTTGTAGCTGCTACTAGGTTCACCATACTACCAACATCAGAGAACGTCGTCAGGACTTTGTCTTGCCATGTGAGCGTTGGCCATGGCGGTTGAATGTAGAGGAAATGCGATGCGTCCCGTAGATGCTTTGCCCCGTCGGATGTTCCTGTTGCCCAGTATGCTATGCAAGCGGAGTGTTTCTCGGTATTTCTGCTGGCCATGTCGCACTTTTGGTTGAGGAGAGAGCCTTTGCAAAGCCGTAGGGCAGCGAGTTGTATTCTGCGAGTGATATCCTCTGCTTTCCAAAGATGTGCTTCAAGCTGGTGTGTCCACAGTCCTCGACCAGACAGCTCGTGGTGCCCAACCTCGTGTATGTCAGTGATCCTTTGTTTCAAGACATTTTGGTCTTCTTCTTCGTCCTCGATTTGTGTCCGCAGATACGTCCAGCGCAGGCTCACTGGATCATGCACTATCTTTGGGGAGATCTCGCCCCGTCGCAACGTCCGGACAATTCTTCCACCTCCCTCGTGCAGATTTATCGACGATAGTGCATAGTGCATGGTCCCAACGTTCTCTTCGGATTGTTCGGACACATCCATTCATGCCGCACGTTTCTCTTGTAAGCATCATCGGTGGGCCAGTCCTCGCTCAGGCGGCCCACAGCCCAGCGCTCCAGCATATAGATCAGATTGCCAATTGTGTAAGGGCGGCGCTCCAGACATTCTGATGTGCAGATGCCTGCCTACAATCCGGCCGCTCTCATCCTCAACGTTGCTCGACGTTGACATTGTTCGCAGAGCCTGACAAGAGCGCCCGCTGCCAGCTACCAGTAGTGAATAGTGGTCTGGTCGAAGCATGGCAATAACAGCTGTTGCTCCTTGAGGGCTTATGCTGCACCATCTTGATACGACCTCCAAACACTATGGCCTCACAAGTCCAGTAGATTCCATCGGCTGCATCGTCAGATTTCAAGACCATATTGGGAAGCAGTGGGTTCCAACCGGTCTTGCCATGGTAATTCTTGGTGTGCGACTTTGTGGGTACCAGCATCGCGCGAGTCTGCAACAATGTCGATGTATCGAAGGCTCTGTGCTAAGCTTTGCTCACGCGCTGCGATAACAGCAAGGTGCTGACATCCAGATGAGCCATTATGAGCTCGAGCAATTCGAGCGTGTCCAATGTTTTCGAGACCGGGCCCATCGAAGCCATAGTTGCCTATGAAGGAGTGGCTTCCGTGTTCATACGGGTAATACAGGTTGCGTAATTGAGTTCGGGTGTTGTAGAGAGGAGCCGCTTTGCAGAATGAGACTACGAGCTTCTCTTGCGCTGCCAGCTATCTCTTGATTATCTTCTTCCTGCTGGTATGATTGTTTCAGCCAACGAGCGTCTCATCCGATCTCGCCTCACAAGCAGCCTTTGTCGTGTACACCATAATTGCGCCATCCAGGCCTAGGCGGAGCATCGACATTGACGGGTTGGACATAGAGTCATCATGCTCAAGTGGTGGGTGCTGTGGTCCTGGTCTTCTGCAGCTGGACTGAAGTGACATCTTGGCCAATCCGGATCTTCACCTCCCCGAAGCTGATCTTCAACTTACCCACCTGCTCCAGGATAGAGCCCGAGATCGCTTGCTGCAGAGCACCGTGAATTGGAGGCTGTTGCGCGGTGGGAGAATGCAAAGACCAAGCAACACTAATGTGGAAGGCCTCGATGCATTCACTGATCGCCTCGACGTCGCCCTCGACGCTGCCTTTATCGTCGGTCTGATACAGCAGAGGCTGGTCGAAGCGGGCAGCAAGCTCATTACATCGACCAAGCATCTTCTGGAGCTCGTCGCCGGCAGGTCTTTGCAGCTTTAGTACCAAGAACCACCTTGTACGATCCTCATTGGGATGCCAGATCAAATTAGTCGGCGAGACCGAGAAAGTCCGCACACCCGTGCTCGCGACGGCTTGCTTGAGGACCGTCAAGAAGCTGTCTTTCTGCTCGGTCTTGAGTGCAAGTGGTCGGGACAGCGAGATGTGCAACGGCAGCTGCACGCCGAGTTCATTCTGCAGTAAGCTGTGGACATGGTCGACACCGTTCTCGAGAGAGTGTTGCACGTCTCGTAGTGCTAGGCAGAGCAACGCATACGCATTTGCCTGTGGGAACCCTCTGACCAGTCAGTACTGCTGGTTCGCGGACCCTGTCAGAGATGGTACTGGATCATGCGATTCTTACACTCGAGATAGACATGTGTGGGCCAATTGCCGGCCAGGTGTGGGATGACACGCTTCCTGCCGGCATGGAGTGATGGATCGTCTTGGGTGCTCGTTCTCACTGTCGATGCATAGAGGTCGCGGAAGCTGGCGGGTAGAGGAGGCAGTGCTGCCGTGTCCTTTTCGTCGCCCGACGGCTTTCGTTTGTTAGCGGGCAGAGGAGAGGCCGGCGTCTCCACGTCGTCGTCGTCGTCGTGGTCTGAATCCGAGTAGTCGACGAGGCCCATGTCGGGGTGGCGATTGCCTTCTTCAACAAGATGTACTGGGCACTCCGCGGGCTGTCTGTTTGATCGGTACGTCGTGTATGTGTCCGTGTGCGTGCACCTGGATGATGCGATTGCGAACTCTACACCGCAGAGTCCAGACGCGTTGCAGCCGTTGCCAAGTTAGCGTGGCAGCACAGGACAGCGGCGGGTCTGTCGAGGAACATTGTGGCCAGGGTTTCGGTAGGAGGTACGTCACTCATAAAGTGGGCAGCGTGAGAGCCGCGTCAGTGAACAGGCACACCGGATTGCTTATGACGGTGCTCGTCCGTCGGTTCCAGTCGTTCGAAACACTTCTGCCTTCGCACATTCACCATTCCTGCAGAGCCTTCGTTCGACCTTGCTGTCCCCCAACTGAAGCATCACGCAGACGCGGAACTCATCATGTCTTCGGCCGTGGACTCGAAAACGTATGCAGCTTGCCGCAGGCTTGAAGCACGACTGGAATGATGCTGATGAGCTCGTGCAGTGCCGCGGCGTATCTCCTTGACCCAATGACTGCACCTGATCCATCGTCGGAGACTGGGCCAGGCTCGCACTTTGGCAGCACGTTCGCTCCCGCTGCATCGTCCTCAGCACCACGCACCTCGATCGGCAGCAACAACCCGTTCCGCGACAGCACCGAGAAGAGCCGATCGCCAAAGCAGTCTCCGCCACTGGAAAAGGCCCGAGTTTCCAGCCATGTGCGTGGTGTGAGCAGCGGCAGCAGAGGAAGTCCACCGGGTCACTTCCCGGCATACCGTGCTGAGGCTTTTGGGGACTACGCGGACACGCGACCACGTCGATCTGGCAGTGGTGGACGACCACCTCCATCGTATGAGGAGGCGAACTCCGGGAACAGCTCTCCCACACAAAAGGGACATCGTCGCAGGCCCAGCTCGCTCTCGGCGCGCTACCCTGGTGATGACAGCCACAAGCCCTTGGATATGATTCGAAAGGACAGCAAGAAAGCACACCGATCTCCGCACTTGAAGAAGCATCACATACCAGGAGCGGATACGGTAGACCGCCTCGATCCGGCCATTGGCGGCAGGGCCTATCACCACGAGGGACCCTACGATGCAGCGCTGCTGGCGAGGAACTCTAGTTACAGGAACTCACCTGTGGCAGCGCTGGAGGCTAGCAACCAGGAGGCTCTCAAGGCTACGCCTCGAGAAAATGTTCAAGACGCTCTTGAGCGCCACAAGCCTCTCGATGGCGTCGCCGTCGTTCCACCAGGCAGTAAGTATATCGTCGCAGCATGACGTGAAGCTGTGCTAACTCATCTCCCAGTGCCCGATAGGTTGGGCAGAGTCTACAACTACGAGGAGGGCGCAGACCTAATGCACGAAGAGAATGCCGACGGCCCAGGCTACAAGAGGTGGCCAAATAAGGTTCGTATACTAGGTGCCCACACCGTCTGATCTTCGGCCTGACATATTTCCAGGACTACTCCCCAGACGACCTAAAAGGCAAAGGCGACACTTTCGACCTAGACAGAGCTCTTAAGGAACACAGGATCAGCGACGACGGTGGCATCGAAATGCAAGACGGCCGAAATCTCCGCAAGAGCTATGACCGACAGCAGCGAGAAGGTCTCATCGACAGCCGTGACCCAGTCGATATCGCCGGCGGCCAAAACAAGTACGTTGAGATGGAGTATGCCCACACGAGAGACAATGATGCTGGTGTCAAGCGTAGCGGCAGTCTGCGTGACGGCTTGAAGAAGCGCATCGGCTCCTTGCGCAAAAAGCACCGCGACGACTAAGCTTTTCAGCTATCTCACCACTATTCACGATATGTTTTACTAGATTGCTTGTGTGATCCAATTCGACGGCAAACAGGCTCGGATGATTTATGGCAAAGGATATAGAGTGAACGATTAGATGCAGTGACGGAGGAACATAGATATGGGAAATACCAAACTTTCAACATGGGCCACTTCCGGACATCGGAGCATACCGATATCTCAACTCCCCTATACTGCTGCACCGGCCTGGACAGACATGCACAATATGATGTGCTGGACCCGTTTGCCAACAATTGGTTCATTGGCGATTCATCTCCTTGCACTAGTGTATACGATCTCTGCTTAACACTTTCAAGTGATGCACATTGCCACACTGACGACTCCGTTTAGTCACCGCTTACTACGCTTCCGAAATGATGAAAGATCATCAACCTGCACTTCACACAAAATGGACGAATCAAAGCTCTATGGACGAGACTCTACACTACGTCTTGCATATGGTTGATCGACCGAGCAGCACGGGCGAGGAAGTCAAAGATATAGTGGAGGCACTGTTGCGATCGATCAATCAAAGACGCCAGAGTGCGATCATGCCGTGGATCGAGAAGATGCAAGCGACAGCAACGATCATACCAACGGATTCTCCTCTTCTCGCGACCACGATCACTGGCGCTCTGAACTCTGCAGCTGGCAAAAAACCCCCGGCTGTCTTTCCTGCCCACTCCGCGACTCCAACGAGCTTCGCAAACTCGGCACCGGAGACAATACCACCTGCTGCCGTAGAACATACACCCGCAACCCTCCCTGCCCCCACCACGATCGTGAAGCCCTTGGCCATGCTGACATGACGAGCAGCCAGTGCACAGCAAAGCTCATAGCCAGCATGAACCCTCATGAATGGACAACGCCTGCCATCGCCCGCTCGTCTCCTCGCCGAGAATCTTTGCCCACGCCGTTCTTCCATCGCCAGCTACAGCGTCAAGTCCATGCTCTCAACACGCCCTTACAGCAGTCAAGAATACAACGAACCGCAGCCCCGTCTCGGTATTCGAGGCCCACGCCGCCAGGAGACGATCACAGACTCTCGCGAATGGGGGCCACTGGCAACACCTGCGCCAGCATTCTGCGCCTAGACGACCGAATTCCCTCGATGATGTCTCGCTCCCAGATCCTAAGCCAGCGTGTTTCGTGGCAAAAATCCCGCGCACGTCGACACCTCGCCCCGAGAATGCGAACGACGGACAGATGCGAGCTCGGTGGATCTGTGACCGGAGTTGGGCTCTTTCGGGGCAATGAGGAGTCCGCCGATGGTGGAGACTTTGTTGGGGAAAGGAGGAGGAGGAGTGATGAAAGTGAGGGTGTGACTTGGCGTGAGTAGGAACGGGGGACAGAGAGAGAGAGAGCGAGGGAGTGGAGCCAAGCGATTCACAGGGAGGGTGAAGACGACGCCGGTGTGGGCTGGCGGACGGGAGGGTGGGTGGGTGGTTCAGGCTTGATGTATAAGCTATGTTGCATTTCGTAGTGAAAGTTCCAGAGACAAAACTGAACCGGCTCGGCGTATTGTGCAGTCTTACCAAGGAGCTCAAAAGAGCTTGTCTGAATTGTCATATCGAGATTCGAATGTTTGCAACAAGATCACTTCGTCCCCCGTCCCAGCCGGTGGCGTACCGACTCGCACTTCTCGCGCCTACAAATGGAGTACATGCGATCTAGACTGGGATCCTGTCAGTCTTTGGCTTGAGTCTCATCAGGTCTGCTGTACTTGTACGTACCGTACCCATTGTCTGTGGTCTGTACCTTGCATTGGTTTGGTCAATGACCATCAACGTTCTTGTCCTTACGCAGCCTCAGAGCCTCCTCCTGCTTCCTTCGCGGCCCTCGTCTTTATGCTTCTTCCAGTCCGCCTGCTGGCAACCCTTGCTGCAATAGTGGCGGACCTTGCACTTGCCGCAGACCATCAAAGGCTTGTCTTCTTCGCCACCAGGAGCACAGCAAGTCGCGCAGACTGGTTTGCTCTTCTCCACTGGTAACTCTAGCTCTTTCCAGAGCTTGTCGCCAACAGCCACTTTTCGACGTTTGTGCTCGTAGAGGTGGTACGCAAAGGCCTCTGGTCAGACGATCTTGTTCAGAGCATCACTGATCTTCTGCTTCTCTTCCTTCGTGCCGGCATCGTAATTGTCAAGACCGACGCGCTCACGGGCTGTCATGATCCAGTCGACGAGGTACGTGGCCAGACTAATGTCGAGATCCTTGCCGTCGACGCTAGCCAGCCAAAACTCGTCTCGAAGGAAGTCATCGGCGCTATTGCTGTCTGCAACAGGCAGCCGGGTCCTACCAATTGTGCTTGTGTCGTGCACTTTGAAGAGCAGGAACGCTGGGTAGTTTCAGAGTGCCGTGCCGTGCGCGCGCATGATCTTCAGCGGTATGCCGAGATGGGTAGTGATTGAAGCTCTCTCTCCAGCGGATGTCTTCGAGGAGGTAGCGTTCGAGTGGCAGGCTGGTCACGTCGAACTGGATGGTGTCGTATTCGCGTTGGGCGTGTTCTTGGTCGCCACTGCCGAGCAGGACGATCTTGACTGGGGACATGGTGATGGTGACTGCGGAGATGATGATCATCGATGGTGATAGTTCGATTGAATGAATCAGCAGTTGCACGCCAGAGCGGCCATAGTGGAAGATGCATTAATGCGCTTGAACTCTTCCACGAACCACAGAACCGCATTTGGTATACCAACTCCGTCACCATCGTATGATAAGAATGGTATTCATCAACATGCGCCAGAGAACGCCCAGCACGACCAAATCAAGGCAGAAGACGCTTTTGGTTCATCTACCAGTCGTCGTTTCCTTTATCATTGTTCATAGCTTGCTGCCGTGCCTTCAACGCAGCAGCCAGGCCACCCGCCAGACCGGCGCCGCCACCTGCGCCTTGAGGTGTCGCCGCACCGCTGTTGCCTCCTGCTGCTCCTCCATTCGTGCCATACCCGCTGTCTCGAGGTGTTTGTGGTGCCGGAGCTGGCTTTCGTCCTGCCGGTCGTTTCGTCGGTGGTGCCGGTGGCACTTTCTTGCCCGCACCAGCAACCACTCCATTCGTGATACCACCGTTGGAAAACGGTGGCGCTGGAGGTGTCGGTCGACTTTGTGCGGGAGGTGGTGGAGGAGGTGCTTGTTTTACCTCCTCTAGGTATGCGGCGGGTGTCCAGCCTGAACCTGAACTGTCCATCCTGCGCGCGAGCCACCAGCCTGGTTATATGTTAGCAAATACGTTCGGCAATGATATGTGAGATGGGCTTACCATTATTTTCCTTCTGTGTCACCACAATGATCTCGCCTGCCTTGAGACTCATCTCTCCGCCCGTCTGACCTTGAAAGTCATACAAAGCCTTGAATTGATCCTTCGGCGCCGCAGCAGCAGCCGGCGGCGGGGGTGGAGGCGGCACACGAGCTGACGCGGCCGACTCATTACGGGAATGGCCATTAGGAACGGCTGCGACAGGTTGTGGAACTGCGCGAGGCTGCGGTGTCGCTGCTGGCTGCGTGAAAGCAATAGGTTGAGGCACGACTCGTTCAGCAGGTCGTGCGTTCGCGCCAGGTAGTGGTTGTGCTTGAGGTACAGGCCGACCGGACCTTTGTGCTGCTTGTTGTGAAAGCTTGCCACCGGCACTCTTCTTGAGAAGCTTGCCGCTTGTGATGGCCTTTCCTGGCACACTCTTGCCTTTCGGAGTTGGCTTGCTGACCGAGTTAGGCGCCTCACCTGGACCAGTGTGGATGGTGCCACTCTTGTAGACATCATCCCTTGGTACTTGCGGATCCTTGACGGCCTTGATCGTGGCTGGCTTGCCGGGCTTCTTGTTGTATTGTATCGTTTCGGCAATCTGCAGCTGTGTAGCGCCTCTGGTGACTTGCTGCAGTTGAGTGAAGAACTCGGTCTTGAATACACAATTGAGGAGAGGGTCTGGTTCTTGCGGGCTGCCGACGCCAAGTGCGAACCAGTCATCCTTGAGCGTGCTCGTGCTGACGAACTTGATGGCGCCGAGAGGTATCGTCCGCTCTGATACAATCTGTAATTGCTTGTTGACCAAAGCTTGCTTGACGATGTATACGGCTCGGTTAGTGAGAACCAGGAAACGCGCCTCAGGCTTGCTCGATCGACCAAGCTTGGCGACCAGAAGCTCTGCTCGACATGAGAAGTATGTCTTTTCGCCATTGCCTATACCAGCATTACTGCGAATCAGCGAGCCAGTGCCTCCTTGGTTGTCAATGCCGAGGTAGTCACCCAAGAAGCGTCGGTAGCCGACCAAAGAGTAACGCCTGCGCTCTTTGCGGCCCTGCAACGTTCTGTGGCCTTCGTCTCTGAGCTGAATGAACTCCATACCGCCAGTCTTTTTTCGCCAAAAGCGCTGAATCCTGGTGGCAGCTTCCGCACGGTACCGCAGGTAGTTCCGCCATGCTCGCTGGATTCGGATCGCCATGTTGTGCCAGTATCGATCTCGCATAGTTTCGAGGGCGAAGAGCGTCTCTGGGGTTTTGATGAATGCTTTCGAGACGCCCATCTGCCATTCTTCGGCGGGGATCGACGTGTCCTTGAGAATTTGTCTCACACCAGACTTGGCATCGCCAGTCCATGTGTACTCACCAGCGTAGCTACATTTCGGCGAGAGCAGGTAGAATCGCTCTACGAACTTCTCAAATGTCTGCCTGTACGCGAATCCTGCTCGTCGAATCCTAACGTTCTCCTGCAGACCAAGATGCTTGATCTGATGGAGCACGTTTGGCGAGTTGTATTCTGTCGGGCTCTTGTTCTCGTTCGGCTTGATCGTTCGAATGTAGCTGGGTGTGCACTTCATCAGTGTGGCAACAAGATCATTCGCCGATGCCTTGATCTTATCGCCAGCCGTTGGTGGTCGCCTCCTGTTATCCTGGTCTACCTCGTGAGGGAATATGGTGTGCACAAAGTTGTTCGAACTTTGCCCGACCAGGTTCAGCAAGTCCTTCAACAGCTGATCTTTGTTTTTGTCTGTCATGCCCTCAACTGCGTAGCTCACGTCTCCAGCATAGTGCTTGATCACGAACTGCCCTTGTCTCGGTGCGAAGTTTGGATTTCCTGACAGCGCATTCAATCTCTGCACGAATGTTCCGTCTGCAGCTGCCGGATCTGCGTGCGCTGTCGCACAAGCATCGTTCAGTGCTGCAAACACACCCGGCGGTCTTTTCTCCTCGATAAGCTCGCACACAACCTTGTTGTCGAAGTACTTGATTGGTGTCCACTGGATCTGTTCCTTAGCATACTCCTCCTGTTCTGTCTTCAGCGTCAACTGAATGAAGATCTGCTGTAGCTTCTCGTTAACGTAGTTGATGCATAGCTGCTCGAACGAGTTCTTCTCGAAGATCTCAAATCCGTAGATGTCCAAAATACCGACGCTGTGAGCCATGGCGCCTCGAGCCTTCAAAGCCTGATTGACACGCTGCACGATCCAATCGAACATGTTGGTATAAATGGCCTTGCTGAGGGCATCCCTCACCGCTGTCGCCTGTGCAATGTTCATCGGCGAGTCGTAGACAGAACCTCTCCTGCCACCTCTGCTCGTCTCAATGATTCTCGTTGTGAAAGCTTTGTTGACGTGTGCATTGTCCACCTCCAGCAGGTATGCCACGAAATCGATCACTGACTGATCGCGGACTGCTGCATTTCCTTGATCGTCTTCTTGGAAGGACACATTACCGATCCATAAGATGGCGGCCAGCATCCGGAAGATATCGTCCTGTTCAGCTTTCGTCATACCAATCACCTTCATGGCGTCAATCGTATCCTTCAGATCTGCCACATCATCGATGCCTGGAACATCGTAACACTTGCTCTTTGCGGTATAGCTATATGTCGTTGGTTGCTGCACTCCGAAATTTGTTCTGTGCTCTTGACTCGCTGCCTTCGTAAACTGGTAAAAGATATGGAAGTTCCTCTCGTCCTTGATCTGTCCGACCACTCTGCTCTTTTCTAGGAGGTAGTTGTTGATGTTCGCACCGACTGGCTCGCCCTGCGCGTTGAACTGAATCTCGAGGTATTTTCCGAATCGCGAGGAATTGTTGTTGCGCAGCGTCTTTGCGTTACCAAAGGACTCGAGGAGCGGGTTCGTTGCCAGCACCATGTCCTTGATTTCTTGGATCGACGAGTTGCTGCCTCCAGAAACGTTCGCAATGTACTGCATAATTCGTTTGGCTGCCTCTGTCTTTCCAGCTCCGGACTCTCCGGAAATGATGACACATTGGTTCTCGTTGTATGCCTTCATGTTGTAGTATGCGCTCTCGGCGATCGCGAAGACATGGGGCGGCATCTCCAATCTGTTCTTTCCTTGGTAGCTCGACAGCACCTGGTCTGTATATATGCCCAGGTCTCTGAAGGGGTTTACAGACACCAGCACGTGTCCGATATATGTGTAGATTTCGGCATTCTCGAACCGCTTCTTCAGGTTGTCGTTGATGGCCTCGTTGCTAATCTTACTGATCAACGTCAAGTCTGACACCCCGACCTCTTTCTTCTTATTCGTCTCGTAGGCTGCCTTTCGGATCTGTGGTTGACCGCCGGCCTGCGGTTGTGCCTGCGCTGCATCCTTTTTGCGCCCGGCGCGTTTTGTGACCGCCTGCGTATCTGTTAGCTGGAGATCATCTCACTCCCACCTTCGCCTCTCGCGCACCATATTTGTGGTATAGATGTGTTTCGGGGGGCCCTTCTACAGGGCGAGTCGGTTCCAACACCACCAGTCTGAAGCGCTGATTCGGGTCACCTGTTGCAGAGCAAGGATGCGCTACAAGAACAAACAAAAGGTTCTCGGCAGCAGTAATCGCACAGGCAGGCAAGAAGATGTATGTCAGTGGAGCAAAGGCAGTGCATGCAATTGCATTGGGTAGTAATCGAGGCAACTACATCATCTCTTGGCAGACTGGAATCAATGCCGGGTATGTACTGTACAGCCATAGCCACCTTTAATGATCGACACGCGTCCTCCAGGCCTCAGCATTCATGCACCACAAACAGCCTCCAACTCCTGCTGGTGGCAACACACGTACACGTACACATTCTACCCGACACCCCATGCTGGTGCTGTCACTCTCTGACCACATGTTCTGCTCGTCGACCCCGCGACTCCAGATTCACATTCGCATACACATCCTGCACACCGGCTGCAGACGGCAACTCGGATGTCTTCCATGCCATCATCTCTCCAAAGAGGCTTGAATTCTTCTTTAGTCATCCTCTCAGCACATCCGGACCATGCACAGGGCCGTGCTCCCAACATGTGTACCTGGATCTCAGCTGTGGCAGTACTTGCAAGGGCCGAGTTTCTGATCCGTCTCATACCTTGGTGCAGCCGCCACGAACGATCGCCTTCTAGCGACACGTCTCCCGCTTCGACGCTCATCAGCAGTTGCGCAGTCACGAACCCACCACAATTCTACTTCTGGTTCGCAAGCTGGTGGTAAGAATCAGCAGTTTCATTATGGTAGAGGCAAGATGCTGGAAGGATGGTGAGTGCAAGAGCAGTGTCAGGTTTATGGATTTCAAACAATCTTGTCTGCTGGAGCCTTTCAGTCACCACAGCTCCTACTGGTCAGTGGAGTCGGACCTGCCTCTCAGCTCAAGCAGCAGAACACCCCGGTAGTTGCCGATCTTCCTGGTGTCGGACAGAACATGTGGGGTCATGTTGTACTGAGTGCTGGGCGACAGATCGGTGTCGAGACTTATGGAAGCCTCATGAACCAGACTCTCGCAAGGCAGGCAGAGGTCGACTATGCTACTCCACCACACACTGACATCTTGACAAACAGCTAGCCTGACTACCTTGGCTGGGAGAAGGCCCCGGCCTCATATCGATCAAATCTCGCAGCAGCCACAGATCAGATCCTCAACGAGACTTTCCCAGCGGACTGGCGCGGACTGGCCCGAAGTCGAGGACGAGATTCCTCTCAATCTCACCCTTCGGCACACCCTCTTTCTCAACGCCATTAATCCCGATCGACGTACGCTACATCGAGCCACTCCTCTTCGCACCCCTCTCCCACGGCAACGTCTCCAGCCCGAGCGCAGACATTCCATATCCCCCCGTTTTGATCCGAACTGGCTCACCGACCCAGTGTGTCAAGAAGTGGCCATCGCAACTTTCAAGCCTGGGAGGGCTTTCTTCAACACCTCGGTCATTGCGCCTGTCCTTACTGGGGACGAGAAGCACTGATGCTGAGATCTTGTCTAATTTACAAGAGAACATCGGCTTCAACTAGCATGCGAGCTGTACTTGCAAGATTGGGAGCAAAGATGATCCGATGGCGGTGGTCGATCCATGCGCGAGAGTGATGGGTGTGCAGAAGCTGAGAGGGGTGGACGCCAGCTGCTTTGCTCTGTTGCGACCTGGACATCCGCAGGCAGCCGAATATGCGTTGGCGGAGAAGATTGCCGCGGATATCCCAGCTGGTCAATGATCGAGACCGTCACGAGATGATGCGTCGAAAGGCGTGCCAGCACAACATGCAGTCCAGACTGTATCGAGTCTTTGCAGACGTACTATTGCGCTCACATGTGAAGAGCGATCGTTTGATCTTCGGTCGGTCAACTCCACGATCCTCATGGTTTGGGTATAGTTCAAAGGAAAATCACCGCACCCCGACGATTTCATCCTGCCAAACTCCATCCTCGATTCCTTCGAGGCCCAAAATAATAAGGCGACACAGAAGCCGGCACACCCGCCGGCAGTCCCCCCGTCCCGCAAATGTCCATCAGAAGCATATTCCCTCGGTCGCCGAAACAAGCAGTGGTGTTACCACAGTCGACAAGGGGTGTTGAACGACCACTTACCAAGGACCATCACTACGGAACGCCCTGCCAAAGCTCACGCCGTAGCCGTCGCTCGCCAAAATGCAAAAGAGGGAAAGGATCAATCTACCTTCCAACAAACTCCCCAACATCTGCGTAGATGTGTACATTCTGTTGCAATTCGGTCAGAACAAGCACTGAGAATATCCCCAGTAATCAGGTAGCTTCTACCAGATGAACATCGGCAACGCGATGGGGACGTCTCTGTTCTCCTCGTGACAAGACGAATCAGAGATGATCTCGAAGTCGGAGAAATGATAGGAAAGGAGTAAGGACTTACTTCGTAACCCATACTCATATTCCACCACATGGCATTCCTCTCCCTCCTCTTCGCCTCGGGATCCTCATCCAGCTCCTCACTCGAACTGCCAAGAAGAACTCGCTTGATCCAACTCCGACTCGACTTGTTTGACTTCGTTGACTTGCTCGCAGAACTCGATTTCCGTGACGTCGAGTCAGAAGTACTCGTCGTGCGTGTGGAAGTCGCTGAAGATGTATTGGTTCGACTGGAGGCGAGACTCTTCTCATCGCAGCCGTAGGGGTAGCCATAAAAGGACGTTTGTTCTTTCTTGGCTTTGCGGCTCCAGCGCGAGTGCTTTGACGAGGTTGTGGATTGTTTGTCGGAGGCGGAGTTGAAGGGCTGGTAGCTTTTCGTTGCGGAGTAGAATTTGCTGTAGGAGGGTGGTAGCGGTGTGGCGAAGGACATGTTTGATATTACCGCAGCTGGAGGTCGATGTGTTCAATCGCTGTACAAGGTAGGAAAATCAGCACAAGGAATTTGGGGCAGAAGTATGGTATATGACTTCTTCGAACAGAACAGAACCCGTGAGTCGCGATCTTCGGTCAGCACGGTAGGGTATACAACATGTCCAGCCGGTTGACCAGTCTCAGCCCTGGCCTGAAGGGTAACAACAAGCCTCATGGTTCTACCCGGTCAGTACACACGTCACGCTGATAGAGCCTGAGACTGGGCGGTTCAGCTGCAGCTCCTTTTAGATCTGCAAGGGCGTAGCATCTTCCGTCCAATGTGCTGCACAGCCAGTGTCGACCGAGTGGCCCCATGTGTTATCAACCCCAGTGATCGACAAAAAGTCATCTGAGAACGTTTCCGACGAAGACAGCCGAAGAACTGAACACCGCCGCACCGCGAGACTCTATCTCAGGGTGTACATGTAGCATGAATGCCGTAAACTTGGTGTATTGGCCTTTCCAAGTTCCCGAGAGCTGCTGCAGCTGGAATCTGATTCGTCAATGCTGGCTTGAACCCAACAACATGCCGGACCTTATTTTCCGATCCTGTGCAATCCTGGCATCCTCGATCCTGTGGGAAGCAAGTCTGCTTTGATCGACTTGCTTGTTGTCGTGTCGTCGTCGCAAATCTCACTTTGAATGAAAGAATTGCTTCAAGCCACCACACCCCCCACGGCGCCTGCCACGAGCTGGACTCCTCAGCTCGTCATTCCCGACTTCTGAGGCTTCTCCGTGGACCCAAAACATTCATCTTTCATCGACTTGTCACTATACTTCCACCATAAGACCGAGACATAATACTCGGTTTCAGTGTCGCGGATGCCAACGCTTCGGATGTAGGTGGTGTCATTGTTCAGTGAGTGCACGTTTGCTGTAATGCAGCACTACCGTCGATCTCATATCCCGCGCGGGAGTGCACGCTTCGCAGCCAAGTTTGACTCTCGTCGGACCGATGATCACCAGCCATGGCGAAACAAAGCGAGCGGTAGTCAGCAAAGGCGACGATGACACGTGAGACAGGCTCATCAGCCTAAAAGCGCTAGTGCACCGATTTTCATGCCAATGGGAATGCTTGATGAGATTGTTGGATGTAACGCTTGAAGTACAACCGCAGACTTCATTCATCCGTCAGCTTTTGTATTTTTGGTTTCGCAAACGGGGATGCCAGAATTTGTTGATACGTCTGTACTCGGTGCGTATGGACAACGTAAGTCACAGCACCGAAAGATGACCAAGAGTCTTCTAGGGCGTGCGCTGGCCCTCCTCTGATGACCAGGTTACCTCCTGCTTCACCAGAGTGCGACAATTGATGGGTCGTGAGCTCCCCGAAACGAGTATGCCAGCAGTTCGATGTCGAGTGGCCGATCTCGTAGTCGTGGTCCGGCGGCAGTACAGATGATGTGGACTTAGAGAGCATGCGCGCCTTGCGCCGGGCGCGAAAGGAGAAGGAAGCGACCGCTTGAATTGTTGAGGCCTACAAAGCGACTGACTGTCTGCCATTAGCCGGGGACATTGTGAAAGGGTCGTCGTGGATGGTGGAGGGAGTAAGAAGGCCCTGTACTCAGTGACTTGCACCTCCAGTGATAAAGTTCGAGCCCTTTTCAGGCCTGCGACACATGACGAGCTGCCTTCCGCAACACCTGCCGCAGGGATATCACGATGAGCATTAGGAGCTGTCTTGATAGGCGCGCAGTAATCAGACAGAATCCATGTTCGTGCTTTCTCCCCTGCGTGTGTTGTATCTGTCGCTTGTGTCCGCGCAATTTGCGCAATATCCTCTCAGCATACCTTTACAATGCAATCCTTTTGGGTATCTTTCGCGAGATCTGGCTCGCGTCCTGTTGCATGCCCCATTCCCCACCCGAACGCCTTCGCTATCCCGTGCCTTGAAAAGTTCTTGCCAAAGCCCCGCTAACTGAAGGCGAATTCTGATGACGATGCCGCTCACCTTATGATCCCTCAACCTCCTTACTCCTTTGGAGCAGGAATTCTGACAGCCATTGAAGCGGCTTCTCAGGCTCGTACACCGCCAAGTACTTCATGCCTTCCAGCAAGTGCGGGGTGACGTGGCCGTTGAGGTACTGCCTTGTTGGCCCACCATGCGCGACCGGCTTGTCAGGTCTGGCTGATGGTTGTGGTGGCATTGAGCCTGGACGAGCAGACGTGGTCGAGGCGACTGGTGGTGTTGCTGCCGCTGGTGCGATTGTGGAGAGATGCTCAGGCTGTGAGAGCATAGCGGGATTGATGGACTGTGTGGTCTGTGGAGGTGGGTCTGGGTCTGTCGGGTCTTGCTGTTGCTGTTGCGCCTGTACTTGTGTGATGCTAGATAGCGAAGCCTGGAAGCCGATGAGCATCTCGTGCAGGCGCGCCGCATATTCGGATGGTATTCGTACCTCGTTGGGTTCTTCTTTCATTTCCACGTCAGCATTGTCAGCTGTTCCATTTTCGCCGTTTGGCAGTCCATCCGTCATTGTGGGAAACTTTTCACGTGAATGTGTGTTTTGTGAGTGAAGAAAGTGAAGCAACATCCGAGATCGCGCGTCAAAGCGCGTCTAGGCCGAGCGAGAGATTTCTTGGCAGATTCGACCTCACGCGTCAAATGGTTTTCACTTCTGCCTCCACCTCGAGGTGGCTCGCGACACTCGTGGTCACATAGTCGTCCGCTTCCACCTCGAATGTAGCGACGCGATACTGCTTTTGTCATCAAAAAGGAGGAGAAGGACGCCTCGGAGGGATCCACATGATGTTCTCGATGCACAAGCGAAAGCAGTTGGTACTGTACGGAAAGGAGATGACGCCGTGCCATTATGTCTATCGTGTTCATGGCCATCAGGGTTTGAGGAATGTGCAAGAGCTCGTTAAAAGTACAACGTGTGAAAAGAAAGACTTCATTCCGCAAGTAACATCGATTACTGGACCAGTATTCATCGGGATTACAAGAAACGCTGCACAACCCACATGTACGTCAATCACGATCGTTCCACAACACTCCATGTTCTCATCAAATGAGAGAATGCAGACTGACTGATGTCGCTGGCACCGCTCAGGCTCTCAATCGCAAAGCCACTGATTGTCCAGACTCGCGGCGTGCCAGGTCCAGCTTCGTCCTGAGAATGTGACAAGCATGATCAGACTGAGCCTCTCCAGGTGCCAGTTCCAATATTCCTTATTCCTGACCTCGCCTGAGCAAGTCTTGGCTCAAGATTTTCACAGAGCCGTTGCTGCGAAGCCTTCACTTGATCTCACTTCGTTTCATACGCCGAATCGATGCCATCTGTCCAGGCTACAGCCGCTGCACGCCGACGTAGGCTGCTTTTGCTTATCTCATTGGCCACCCGGACATTGATGTGTTGTCACAAGCTCACTTGAAACGCCAGACTCCCATGTGAGGATCACACCTCCATTCCGTATACTTCTACCCACCACTTCAATCCTCAAGTCGCTCCTTTTGACTCAAGACAGCTCACTATCACGACCACCACAGCGCTCTTCCATCGCATTGATCAGTCGTAAGTAGACCACAACAACAACCAAACCACTTTCACAGACTCCACTAACAATGCTCAAGCAACTTCCCAAGAAGTCGCTCGGCTATCAAATACAGCAGCACGTACTTGGTAACAGAGTTGTAAAATCCGAAAGGGCTGTCAAGATGCCTCCCAAGGACGCCAAGGTAGCTCGGACCCTTCTCGATCATCAAAGCCTGGGCTGACCATTTCACAGAAGCAAAAGCCCGCAAAGGATGAGCCACCCACCCCGGAGAAGCCGAAAGCCAAGCCAAAAGCCGAAGAAGAGACTCCGAAGAAGGCCGCGAAGCCCAAAGACAATACTCCCAAGAAGACTCCCGCGAAGAAGAAGGGAGATTTGAAACTTGACACCACCGACTTCCTGTTGCTGCCACCTGACACTGCTGGTGGCGGAGTGCCAGTCGAGATCAAGGCCAGCGGCGAATCTCTTCAAGCCGACCTCTACGAGAAGAGCAAGAAGCACTGCAAAGTGCTTCAGGTGCGCAGCGATGACATCTTCACGCTGACGAAAACGGTAAGCACGCTCTCCATCGTTGGAGAACGTTCCGTGCCGCTGACACACTCTTCAGGTGATGCTCACCGAAGGTCCATACGCCGGCCACCAGGCCATTCTCCTCCGACCCGCCAAGGCCATGGAGTTCATGAAATTCCCGGAAGAGGTGCGCAACCGCATCTACCGCCACTACTTTGCCTGCCAGGCCATCCAGAATGAAGAGATCGTGCTCGATGGCAAGCGCAAGGAGACCAAGGAGGCGTACGCCAAGACTTACGCCGACAAGCAGAAGGACCGTGTGGCACTCCTACGCGTGAACAAGGAGGTACGGCTGATGCGACCTCGCATGCTCACGTCCTATGCTGACTACCAATCAGGTCTTCAACGAGGCCCTCGGAGTTTTCTACGCTCAGCCCGTCAAGTTCGAATCCACTGCCTCCGTCATCGACTTCATCGGCCTCGTCTCCAAGGATATCCTGCCACGTCTCCGCCGCGTCGAGATCGTCAACTACAAGTCCCAATCCGCCAGAAACGCCATGCACTTCCTGGCTGAGGCCAAGAACCTCACACGCGTGACCATCCACTCCGGCGTCTACTCCGACGGCGACCCAGTCAAAGCTGCCAAGTCCTTCCACGGAGACACGTACAAATTTTTCACCGCCATCGGCGCCGCAAAGGGTGACAAGACCGCCGGCGTCGATATCATGCACTTCGCCAAGGGCGCCTTCACATATCGCGACGCCAACAAGGCTATCAAGAATTGGAGCGAGGAAATGGTCGAGGAGTTCAAGGAGATCTTGAAGAAGAAGCTGAAGTAAGCCACAACAACCCATTTCCCTTTCACACTTTCCGCACGAGCACAAAGACTGATCAATGGAGGTGATCCACACAGCCCCAAGCCCATACCCATCGGCAACTTCATATACTTCACCTCAGCTGACCTTCAAGCTGAGGCTGTAGCTCCTGTTGAGGCTAAGGCTGAAGCACCGATCGATACAACCTCAGCAACTCTGGAGTCCACTTCAATCTAGCATGAGCTAACCTCACGACTCTCTTTCAGCTTCTGGGCATTGTCTTACTGGACGTGTATCTGTGGCTCTGAGGACCCGGGACATGTCTGCCAGGAGGTTAACGGAGAGAGACTGAAGCAGGAGCGGGAGAGGGATGCTTTCAGGGTGCTTCACGAGGGTGTTTTCGGGGAGAGTCAAAGTCACATGCTGGCAGTTCCTGAGGTCAGGCATCGTTCAGTCGTGGTCAAAGCTTGAAGAGACGACAGTTCGATAGCTGTTTGTGACAGGCTGCGAAGGCGGAAAGCCTGGTGTAGACAGGGAAAGTCTACCTGAAATGCAATGTTTTTGACATGACTCTACTTCACGGTCACGTTTCCGTGGCATGCAGTGCACCGGTTGGCTCATGAAGTGATTAGTCCACGTTGAAGGTCAGCCTCGCGAGCAAATTCCTCTGCTTCACGTGCTAACCCTCCAGGAAGTGACACAAATTCGATAGGGAGTTGAAGCACGAGCCTGGCTACATTTCCTCCATGTTCGTAGCGTGGAGATTGGGGCAAATCAGTTGACGGACGAGAATCGGGGAATACTTCTCGGTGAAAGTCATGAAGTGCTTTTCCAAACACTGCTAATCACTACCTCAGTCATGAACATGACATATACATGGCGTCTTTTCCTAGAAGCACGCCAGTGAGCTTTTCGCCCACGTCAGAAACTCCTCTCAACGCCATGCATCGCTTCTCAGTACAAAAAAGCCCGAAGTCCCTTCACGAGCCGAGCCTATACACGAAAGTCGTAACCATCTCTATTACGCTTTCTCACTAAGAATGAAACGCCGCTCTTTGAAAGCTCTCAACCGGCACATCACCGCCCTTCCCAGGCGGCAACGTCGGCGCCTTCTTGATTTCCGCCTTTTCCTTATCCGTAATCTTCATACTGTTCGCCCTGCTTTGTGCACCAGCCGAGTTTGTGGTCATGGTGTTCAGTCTGCTTCCCGCCTCACTACCTGGCGCACTCTTCGCCGTGATCTGCGCCTGTTGAGGCCTTCGCTGAATTGTCTCGAGATATGGCGATGGAAGGTATCCTACACCTCCGTCTCTTGCTCTGCAGCGCCACCATTCTGAGGGTTGACCCATTGGGTCGGATTTTGAGAGGACGGCCACAAGGTCTCCCTTCTTCACGGCGAGGTCGATGCCTTCCTGAAATGGTTGGCCTGGCTGGGTTTGTGGTGTGTAGTCGTAGATGACGCGGCAAAAGTCGAGCTTGCTGGGGTCGAGAGGTTGAGGCTGACCATCTAGACCCACCAGTTGGCCTTGCTGTTGTTGTTGTGCTTCTTGCGATGCCGCAAGAGCGCGAATGAGTTTGCCCATGAGCCAGGGAAGGCCGAATACCGCTACGACGAAGAAGATGAATGGTTTGCGAGATGGCTTGGAGACTGGCTGACCATCTGGACCTGGAGCGCCGCTGAATTGCGCGAAGTTGGCAGGAGTCAGCTCCTTCGATGATGCTGGTGGAGGCCGCCCCGTGAGCTTAGCAATTGCTGTCCGTACCCACCGCATTATCGTGAAGATGCCCAGGACTGAGCCAAGAGTCTGCTTGAGAGTGCCGAACTGCTCGGCCACGCTGACCATGGCGAAGAAGGATGAGTGGGTGGCCATATATGTGCTCTCGAGCATCTGCGCAAACCCTCCGAATGCGCCTACTATGCTCTCGATCATCTGGAAAGTTGCCTGTGTGCTGTTGCTGAACGTCTGCGTGAGACTCTGCGGTTGGCCGTCTGGACCTATCATGCCTGGCTGTCCGTACATGCCTCCGCCATATCCTCCCATCCCGCCGTAGCCCCCCATACCACCGTACATGCCTCCCCCGTACATGCTGCCCATTCCACCGCCAAATCGGCTGTAGGGCGAGCTGTAGGATGACATGCCGCCGTACCCACTCACTCCGCCCATGCCATAAGGCGAAGAGTAAGCCGATGTCATGCCGGGTCTGCTATATGGGGAGGAGTAATTCGATGCTGTGCGTGTCGCGACCTGATTGAGGGCGTCGGTCCGTGCTGGTAATGTCGGAGCGCCCGATGACGAAGGCGTCGCTGCGGTCGTCGTGGTCGTGGTGGTGGATGTCGGTACTGCAGCGGATGATGTTGCGCCTCCAACGCGTGATTGCTCCCAGGGTTTCATAGGCGACCCCATGTTGTTGTGTGGTGGTGAGGATGTTACAACATGTCGCAAAGATGGCAGAATAGAGAGAGATAGAGATGTGGGAGTGAAAGGTGCACAGTGCCAGGCAAACGACCGAGGCCTCGGCAAAACACCCACCACTCCATCACATCATCATACTAGGGGCTTGCAGCATGCGATCCAAACATGCAATCACTCTTCGGCCTGCCATACTCGCTCTTTGTCATGCCCAAGAGCAGAGCAAGCAAATACGAGTATCGCTCGCAAACACGATGGCAGTGGTGCTGCGTGACGAGATCGCAAGTCGTGCCATCTCGAACAGCGGCCACAGGTTCAAGACCGCCGGAAGGCTTCACGTCCAAGATGGTCTTGCTACGCGCGCCGTGCTCTGCGTCGACAGAGATTGAACAGCGATTGCTGGCACGACATGCCTGGGGCTCGCAGTGAACCCCCCTATACCTTGCCGGTAAGTCATCGGAGTCACTGATCACAAACAGTGTAGGACGAACCTGAACATGTCTTCCATCTGCTGCACACGCGGCGGCGAACCACCCATTACGCTACTCTTCGTTCTGTCCGCCCTCCTGACATGCACGCTTGCTGGTGCTCACTTTCCCAAGGCACCCCAAGACATCACGGTGGTCCAGCCTCAATACAACGACAACGTAACAATTAACTACAAGGAAACACACATTTGCGAAACAACGCACGTAGTGCGCTCTTTCGCTGGCTACGTCCATCCTCCACTAAACACGACCACCGCCCATCAACATCTTCTTCTGGTACTTCGAGGCTCGCAATGATTTTCGAAATGCTTCGCTGGCCCTGTGGTCGAATGGAGGCCCTGGAAACTCGTCTTTGCTCGGCCTTTTGGCACAAAATGGACCATGTCTTGTCAACGCAGACTCGGCATCAACGCGATTGAATGAGTGGAGCTGGAATAATGATGTGAATATGCTGTACATTGACCAGCCGAACCAGCTCGGCTTGAGCTACGATACGCTGCGGAACAATACTCATGATCTGTTAAAGGAGAGAGCGACAATCTTGAACGCCACTTCGCCGACACCAGAGCAGATACAACGTTCGAAGTGGGCACATGGCCGAGTGAGGACAAAAACAAGACAGTCCATGAATCTGCTGAAGCAGCTGTACGCATGTGGCACTTCCTGCAAGTCCGGACCCGCGGACTTCCAGAATACAAGACGAGCGACAATCGCATCAACTTGGCCGCAGAATCTTGCGGTAAAAGATATGGCCCAGAGTTCTTCCATTCTATTTGGCAACAGGACGAGGAGCTTACAGCGACGGCATGCGCCAGCCCGTGTCCGCTTAAGGTTCTCAATGTCGACACTCTGCTCATCGTGAATGGTTGTACGGACAGTATACAGTACCCGTCCTATCCACAGATGGCCTACAATAACACATACGGCATACAGGCTGTGAACAAGACCACTTACGACCACATGACTTCCAGGATCACAAGGCAGGGTGGTTGCGAAGATTAGGTGGAGCATTGTCAACAACTTTCTCTCGAATGTGACCCAGACGCACTTGGTGGTAACGACACTGTCAACGACATCTGTTACAGTGCCGCCAAGTTTTGCGGAGATCATGTTCAGTATTTTTATGCCGAATCTGGACGCAACTTTTACGACATCACCCTGCTCGATCCAGTCTCCCTGACGACCCCGTTCTTTTGTGGCTACATCCAGAACTTATTCGTCCAGGAGGCTCTGGGTGCGCCGCTGAAATGGTTCGGACATGCTGATCATGTCGGCAGCAGAATTCCATCTATGGGCCACTTGAAAGACCAGGTCATCTCGACAAGCAGGCATACCTGTTGGATCACGGCATCAAAGTGCAACTAATGTATGGAGACAAGGATTATATATGAAACTGGCTCGGAGGCGAGGCTATCTCGCTGACGGTTGATTACTCTGACGCATCATCATTACATGCTGCTGGCTACGAGCCCATACAGACGAATGATTCATATATTGGCGGCCAAGTACGTCAATGTGGAAGCTTCTCTTTCGCACGAGTGTACCAAGCCGGTCATGGTGTGCCGGCCTCGCAATCAGAGACGGCGTGGCGAATCTTTACTCGTACCCTACGCAATATTGACGTCGCTACAGGCCGTACGTCCGCCGACGCCGACGTAGAGCCATACACAAGCAAGAGACCAAGCAGCAGCTGGCAGTTCAACAATGAGCCACCCAAGCAGCAGCCTTCGGGCGTGTGTTGCACTATGGACTTGTGTGCGACTTGCACACAGCAACAGGTGTACGATGTGGTGACGGCACGGTGCTGGTCCAAGACTACATTCTCGTTGATTCGAATGCGACCCAGCTGTACCCGGACACAATTGGAGATGGTGATGTGGGAGGCATCGACTCCACGTATGGTCGATCGCCCAAGGAGCAGGAGGTAGTTGCGGACGTGCGAAGGAAGGTCTAACCGTGCGTCGATCTCGACCTCGAGCTTGCGCGGGCAAGACTAACATTCCCTCGTGAATTTGATACTGCGGCGCAGACGCTTCGCGGAGCGCAAAAGCTTCACTCAGAACTGATTGTCTTGTACAGCGCGCACGCTGGCGTCCCGGGCGCGAATGTGTAGAGTGATCGACAAGAGTGTAGCTCGTACAAGCAACACATCCGCAGACACATGGTACCTTCCTAAATCAGCGTCGCGAGCATCGGAGTTGGCCTGCGAGGCTTGAGTCATTTATTCGGATGTGAACAGATGACATGAATGACATGTTCGATATGATCGCATCGTGATGCGCACAAACATCTGTTGACTGCTTGAAGTTGGCAGCGAGGCACGAAAGTTAGGTGTCGTTGCAGGAGAACTTTTTCCACGATGGCAACACAAAGCGAATACTAAATTGAACCTTATAGCGCCATCACAAGCGTCTTGGAACGTCACCAATCACGATTATAGGGCTGATGTTCCTTCGTTGCCTCCTAGCTCTAGCGCATGGCACGGCGAGACCGCACTGATGAAGTCGCCACTTGTGCGACCAATCACAGCCAAGCTACAGCATAAAACATCAGATGTGGCTTAAACATCTCAAACATCGCCCATCTCGCTGCTGGACGACCAATGTCATGGCAGACACCTCAATCAACAAAGTCCATCGGTCCCTGCGGCTCTCGGGACATTTGACCGTTCTGCCTTGCCGCCAACGCTCATACAAATCGTATTCCTGGACGTTGACTGGCTTTCATGTGCTGCACTGTCGACTATTATTCAGCAACAACTCATCCCGACCCACCGCGGATCGAGTCCTCAAGCCATCTAGATGCCAATGATCGCCAGGGCGGAACTCAGGAGAGAGAATCCCTTGCCGTGGTCATCCAGGCACGAGCTACTGTCCAACAGTCTACCTGGTAGACACGCGTCTTGCATGCAGTTCATTTCGGCCCCATGGTTCTCTGAGCGAGTACTGCAGCCGCGACTCTACCTCAGCTACCTTGTACCGGATCGTGTCCAGCCTCGGCCGTGAAATCGGCCTGTTCGTGGTTCAGGCTCTGCAAGCGTGATCTAAGGCGAGTCTACATCCACGAACCAGCGCCATAGATTCATGTGCGGGCTCCAATTTGTGTAGCTCCACGGTTGCGCCGCCCCGATTGCGAAGGAAAGGCACCTTCTTCAACGAGCACTTGTTGTATCTAGTGTAAGGATTTGTCCTGTATAGGTCCTTGTACTAGGTAGAAGTGCTCTTACACTAAAGGCCCCGCCCGAAGAGGATAGCCTTTTGCCTCGCTATGTTACTTGTGAGGTGCCGTCCCATCGCTATGTGGAGAAAGGAGAACGTTGTACATATATGTTCTCAGAGCCTTTCTGTCGATAGGCGCCCAAAGTCTTCACCACATCCTTTTATCCACCACTTTCATAAAAACTTCTTGGCCTTGTTGCCAATCACGCATATCGCTATGCATTCATTCTTTACAGCTTTCTTGGCAGCGACTACCATTATCGGGAGTGCATTAGCTGCACCAGTTGTGCACCGTGCCAACGATGCAACACCAGTAATGCCCGGAGGCGTGCAAGATCTCGTCATCACGAAAGACAACACTCTCAATGCAACCAACATGCAGCCTGTCACCAACTCCACTACTGGTGCAAAGCCAAAGGGGAACATCTTGAGCGTTCAAGCCAACTCTCGCCTGCCGCTTGCCCTTGTTAACAACATGGGCGGGGCTGTCAATGCGTACGTCACTGGTCTCGACCCTTCGGGCAAGGTTGTCTTCGTCCAGTCCAACGGACAGTTTTACTACCCACCCTGCGATGCCTCCTACACAACCCCACGCGAGGTCACCGGCCCTATCGCGATTCCCCTCAACACCGCTGAGGGCAGCACCGTCACCGTCACTCTCCCAGACTACATCTCCTCCGCCCGTATCTGGTTTGCCCAAGGCAACCTCCACTTCTACTCCGTCTGGAACCCAGCAACGAACTCCCCCAGCCAAGTCCAGCCCTCTTTCGCAAACCCACAGGATCCTTCTGCTGGCATCAACTGGGGTTTCGTCGAACTCACCAATAACTCAGGCGGTCTTTACGCCAACCTGTCCTTCGTCGACTTCGTCGGTCTCGCCTTGGGAATGTCCATGCGTGCCGGCTCGGGCGTAACAACCACTGTCAATGGTCTCCGCACAGGCAGCGTGAGCACTATCTGCAATGCTCTCCAGGCCCAGCAGGGCTCGGACGGCCAACCATGGGGTAGCCTCTGCCAATCAGGCGGGAGCGGACCTCTCCGTGTCGTTGCACCAAACATCTACGTCTCCTCAGGCAACGGCGCTTTCAGCAACTACTTCACCTCCTACATCGACCAAGTCTGGTCCTACTACACCTCCAACACCCTCACCATCAACACCCAGAGTGGCGCCGGCAACGTCGCTTGCCGCGTCAGCGGCTCCGCGCTCACCTGTGACGGTGACAATCGCGCCTACAACAAGCCAACCGTAGGCGATATCTGGGGCTGCAACTCCGGGACTTTCGCTATCGAGGGCGGTGACAATGATGTCCACAGAGCTGTTGTCCCACGTCTGTGTGCGGCGTTCAACAGGGGGACTCTCTTTGTCAATGGTGGTAGTACACAGCCTGGACCGGCGGCGAGCGAATACTACACCACTTCGCCGAACAACCAATATAGCAGGATTGTGCACCAACAGGAGGTCGACGGGAGGGGTTATGCATTTTCGTATGATGATGTGAACCCATCGGGTGGTGTTGATCAGAGTGGCACTCTGGCGGACGGAAACCCGCAGCTTTTGACGGTGTATGTTGGTGGTGCCTAGATGTCGCGGACCAGCGATCTAGAGATTCTTGTCTATAGTTTCGCATTAGTGTAATGCTTTCCTGCCATGCAAGGTCTCTTCTTTGCTTCAATATTTTGAGATATCCAGATATGCCATATCATTAGGCGACTTGGTAGCACAAATGCAAGGGATGATCTCCACCGGACCGCCGACAACTTGAAAAGCAGTCCATTGTCCTCTCATCAGCATCGACCAAAAACCATGTCCTTCTGCTACCTGTCTCGCTTTGCACCCCTTGTCGTCAGATACGTGAATGAAGCTGGAGAAATCACCCACACCATCACATATCCTGCTCGATCGGGCCGCTTCGAGCTTGCAGGAGACATCATCATGGCCGGTTTCGTTGTCATCAGCATCGTGGGAATCTATTGGCGCTGGTCAAAGGACAGGCCCTGAGGTGCCAGTCGCGACCCCCGGATGAAAGTTCTGGTCCCAGCCGAACCTCCCTTTCGCCAAGACGGCGGCAGGATTCACACGGCAGAGCTGATCTTAGGTGATATATATCAAAAAGACCGGTTGTGCTCAACCAATACCTCGTTGCCGGGGTAGCTCAATCGGTAGAGCGTGTGGCTCTTAGTCTTCATGACGAGATCACCTCAAGGGTGTGTTCAATCACACCCGCGCTTTGCAGACTTGATGCTAACGAATGATGTAGTCGTGGTACGTTCCTACGATTGGGCAATATTAAGTGCAACAAAAGACTGATGAATTCATCAGGGTTCGAGCGTAAGCATTAACCAATGTTCTCGATGATTAGAACATGTTGTTAACAAACTCTTGAAGCCCACCTTCGGCTATTCCTATACAAAGTCTTCTGACCTTGACATTTTTTTTTCACTTTTCCTTCGAGTGGCGACGAGGTCTTGGTGAGCCCGAGGGCTGGAGAGAAAGTAGGTGTAGTGTGATGGGGTTGTTGGTAGACGGGATATGTTGAGATGGGGACTGTTGGAACCATTTCGGCATATTTTCGTTCTTCGGCAACGGCGAGGTCTGGATTCACCTTTTTCCACCATTCTCTCTGAGATTGTCATTGCTACCAGCCTAATGCGAGGCACTGTAGACAACATTGCCACTGTGTTGCGAGTTTTAATGGTCTACAGAGGTTATGATTTTGTACTGATATGTTGACCCGTTAAGGTCCTGCGATTTCCTCAGTGATCATTCTTTCTCTCTGCCAAACTCATAGGTCGAAGGTTTTAAGGTTCGCCGCGGGCTTATAACATGTATGGAACGCTTCACAGATGCGGTTGTTGCACGTTGGATCTGTATCTATCAAGTGCCTAGTGAGCCGTGTCAGAGCATGGACTCAGAGATCTATCGTGGAGGCTCAAACGATATTCTTTTCCAGCCACTCCTCCCATTCCTGCTTGCTGCTACTGCTTCCAATACCGTTCTCGACTATGCCCTGGAAGGATATGAGCGTGATTCGGCAGTGATTTGTATAAGACGTACATTGAACAACACAGTCGGCGTCACATGAATACCTTGCAAGCGGTTGTGCTTGACCAGCGGCTTCAAGTCGTTGGTGACTCCATTGCCAACATTCAAGCTCCCGTCCTTGCCCGGCTTTGTGGAGATCTCAAGCTTGGAGTAGATGGTCTTCGAATCGATACCAACAGTACCGGCCAGATCGGCCAGTCTTTCGTAAGTCTTATTCCTGGTCTCGTTGACAACGTTCTCATCGAAGTATTCGGTCTGCTTGTCGAACAATGCCTTCGAGAACTCCCAGAACTTATCCGGCTTAGTCTGAAGCACAGCTACGCCCGCTTCGTGAACTAGTGTAGACGACGGGTGCCATGGCTGTATCTGCTGTCGAAAGATGAATTGGACCTTGTCCGGGTACTTCGACCTTGCCACTGGGAGGACATCATCATATACCCTGTCAAACATCTTCTTGGAGAACTGCAATCATCCCATCAGCCGTAACATCGCAGAAATCCATGGATTGATCATACTGGGCAGACATAGTCGAGGACTGATCTGTCGTATTAGCACATGTCGAATTCCTCCTCATCATACATGTATCCAACGTACAAAGCTCGAGGGTGTGTAACGTCTCCGGTTTGGCGGAAGCAACCCACTTCTGGCCTGCGTACTTTGGTGCGAGCGCCATGATGGTTTCCGGGAACTTTGTCCGAGTATGTTGTACACTTGATATTGTTATTTCTTCGACATGTATCCGGACATGATTGTTTCGGTGGTTGAGTTCGCGAATTGCGTCATATTCGGCTCGGATTCGGACCCGAAGAAGGCGCGTCGACGCGTCTATCTTTTTTGAGGCCACTCCAACACCACCTCCTTCATCATTGCGATATGGACATCCTCCGGTGGGCTTCGTGATACGACAGATGTACGGTATATGACACGCCTCGAATCCTGCCCAGACGATGACAGCACGCCACGATGGGCATCGAGGCGCTTCCACAGACCACAGTTCGGGCCTTGGGAGCCACGCAAGTACTGACTGATCCAGCCGCTGTGGTCAAGGAGCTCATTGATAATGCACTCGATGCAAACGCCACATCAATTGCGATAGAAATACACAGCAATACCCTCGACATCATCCAGCTTCGCGACAACGGCCATGGTATTGCACCTGAAGATCGTCCTTTGGTCGCCAGGCGGTATTGCACAAGCAAGATCTCTCACGATGACGATCTCAGAGACATTGGTGGCTCCTCTCTTGGTTTCCGGGGCGAGGCACTTGCGAGTGCTGCTGAACTGAGCGGCACGCTTACCATCAGCACACGCATCGAGAGCGAGCAGGTTGCGGCAGTATTGAAGATCAATCAGCTTGGCGAGGTCGCTGGTCAGGAACGAGGTTCGCTGCCAGTCGGTACCACGGTCAGAATCACGGACTTCATCAAGGCAAATCCGGTCCGGCGTCAAGTGTGCTTGAAGAATTCGGAAACCACATTGAAGAAGATCAAGCGCACGCTGCAAGCTTACGCCTTTGCCCGACCAAATGTGAGGTTATCAATGCGAGCAGTCAAGGCCAAGAACAGCAAAGGTGATTGGGTATACGCTCCGAAGCCCAATGGGAATGCCGAGGACGCTGCTATCAAGATAGTTGGAGCTGCGTGTGCTTCGCAATGCACATGGTCTGTCCTTGAACATGACGGCTTCACGTTCGAGGCCTTCCTTCCACGCCCAGACAGCGACTCTAGTAAGGTCAACAATATCGGCTCCTTTGTGTCTCTCGATCGTCGTCCAGTCTCGACTGCAAGGAACACCTTTAAGCAAATCGCAAAGATCTTCAGGGAAGCGCTGAAAGGCTCGAATCCCCGCCTTGCTGACATCAAAGACCCGTTCTTGTATCTGAACATCAGCTGCCCAACAGCCAGTTATGACGCGAATCTGGAGCCAGCGAAGGATGACGTTGTCTTTGAGGATCCAGGTAAGGTGGCTGAAGTGGCCAGGCTGCTGTTCTCTGCTGTCTACACTTCGGCAGTCGAGCCAGAGATAATACTCAACGTGACGGCCGAGAAACTGGTACTGCCAACTCATCATGCTGAGATCCTCGACGATGAGTTCACTACCAAGTTTGATAATCAGCCCCAAGCACAGCGCGCGGTCGAATCTGCTCAACACGATGAGCCTCCGATTGCTGGCGCAGGATCATCAGCTCTTCTGGCAAATGCAGATGAAATGGATGCTGCTGAGGTGGTTGAGCAGCCACGAAGGGCTTTTCGGTCCAACATGTATGGCTGCGATGAAGAAGACATGGATCTCTTTGACAATCGACCGCCTACTGCGCGCACAGAAGCAGACTTTGAAGAGCTTCGACAAGCAAGGAGAGACATCAATATATCGAACCCCTGGGTCCTCGCCAAACTGAATTCTTCGACACGCAGACCGACCGAACAGCAAGATACACAGACGACACCGCCTCAGCCTTTCACTAGCATCAGCCTCTCCAGTTCTCCAGCAAAGCATCCTCTAGGACTTCAGGATGCATCGGCAGCGCTTCTGACACCACAGCCTTCGTCTCCTTCACCAGCTACAGAAAGGTTTCATCCATCGAACCACGTACCTGACTTTCGCCTAGCCAGAGATGGTCGGGTCGTTGGATCATTGCCTCTGCCACCACCGCAGCCGTACACGCCGATGCCGTCTAGCGACGCTCAATTCTTCGAAGACGAGCCACAGACAGTTCCTCTGCGAGCACAGCCAACAGACTATGATTACGGTCTTCACTTCAGCGATCCTTGTGGTACTCCACTTGAAGCAACACCCGATGCCGCCACGAAGCCACGACGTGGACCGAGGGAGCGGCCTCAATCCGGGATTGTCAACAAGCCGTTAGTACCTCCAATGAAGAGCCGACAGCCTCCCGAGCAGGTATGGTTTGACCACCTTCAGGTTGTGGAGAGTTCTCGTCGCCGTCCGGATAACAAGCGAAAACGGCACAACGCAGATAGCTCGGACCCTGTTGCACGGGGCGAGCCTGGTGATCTTCTCGACGATCCACGACCGATGACTCCACCACGACGGAATCGCGACATCAGAGATTTTGCACAGCGACATGCCACAGATTCTGTTGCTTCTATGATTGAGGGCCGAAATTATGGAGGTGCCCGCGCAGCAATGTCACAACAAGAGGACCAAGCCACATGTCTCCATGCGCGCGAGAATGGTGTTCTCGAGCGTGGCGGCTTCATGCCTGCGAGTGAACTTGCTAACCTTCAAGCACATCTCGGATCACCTAAGCAGCCTGCAGCACCAAAACCTAAGTGCCGCAAGACCAGTGAGAGGCGAGCTCTTCAGGACCTTGAGCCCAATGCTCCAACATCGCACGCCACGCTGGACGATGCTGACGAGGAGTGGCGACCTGCTACTGATAGCCGAGCAGTCTCACGACGGAAGAGCTCGGGCAAGCTAGGTCGTGCCAAGTCGTCAAAGGTAAGCACACTGGATATCTTCGAGATTATTGCCAGCGCTAATCTATGAATAGCTTCCGCTCGAACGTGTACCTGCTGGCCAAGGCACGCACAACCTTTTCCTCAGCACGAAGCTGACTCTGACGAACGTGTCACGACTCGCTGGCAAGCTAGATGAGAAGTCGTTACTTAGATTCAACCAGCCAGCCGTTGACCCGCCCGGCATATTCCAGTCCGCAGCGCTGGAAATTCACGATCTGACCAACAGTCTCCACGACCTCCTCATCAAGATAGGGTCTGATAAGGACCCTCCTGCTCTAGAAAGCTTGTTCAAAGAGTTGCAGACTGCTTTTGCACACGACAGCACGACAGAAATCGAGGACGAGATTATGTCCTCTGCATGATTACGATGAGCATTACTTTTGGCTTCTTTGTTGTTTTAGCGAAGGCGCTGGGAGAGGGAAATACCGATGTTTGCTCCATTCTGCTGAATTTGATCCGCAAGTGCGGTCTAAGCGATGTAGCTAGCTTGCTTGAAGGGTGTTGATAGTATACATAGCCAGCAGCTATAGCTCAACAAACGGGGAATTATGCTATGGCCGGATCACGCCGGTATGCCACCCAAGATGGTGACATGCCACCGACACGACCTGGACATCCTGGCAATGTCTCCGCGAAGTCAAGATCAGCTTGGGTAGGCACATCATGTATGTGATCTTCACGCGTTATATGCCTGACACTGTCCACCTACCTCTCGCGCTCATTTCAACCCCTTCAAAGACTCTTCCAGATGTAAATATCACTCCCCGAGTTCCTCAACTTCTCTTCTCCGTAACAAGCTCCCCATTACTCCCGCAAAACCTCAAATGCCAAGGCCACGGATACTCCTGACTATACGCCACCCTCATGACCTTCCCATCGAGAACCTTCAGCGAAGCCTCCGCATCGTCAGGCGCATAGAGAAAAATCGCCTTATTCTGCGCCTTGTGAAAAGTGAGCTGACTCCACTTAGTCGCGGTCCTAAGGTACGAATCCGGTGTGTTGAGGCCCTTGGATTCGCATGAGATGGGGAGCTGGTGCAGTGGTAGGGTTCCGCCATTCCATTGAACGGAGTCATGAGCATGTTTACCTGACAGAACCTACAGTGCCTTGCTTGCCACCTCGCCTGCGAAAAACTTGCATTGCAAAGCTTTGGAACCTTCCACGACGGGTGTCCAGTGTTTGCTGACTCTCGCGACGATTGTGATGCCGGGAGAAGGCACGTGAAGGAGCTTTTGTTCGAGGAGCTCGATAGTCTCGAAGACTGCTCTGACTGGTGGCTCCATCACGGCCGAGCGAAGGGAGGTGCTTCCAGTTCTCAACTATGTGATGTGCAAATCGAGGATCTGGCGTGGCTTGTTGTGTCTCTGTCGTGATGTAGTCGGAGCAGCACATTCTTTCAGACGTGGACGAGCGGCGAGTGTTGCCTTGTTAATAAGTAGTCTTCCAATTCTTTTCGAAATCGCTACATGCTGCCGCGTGTTTCGCAAACAGATATCTACAAACAAGACGATACCGAGACATGCTTCTATCGAGCACTTTTGAACTGTATCTGTTGCCCTTGCCCCTTCTAGTCCAAGCTTCTACAAGGTTCGAAAACTGTCCCCGAAATATGTCCAAATCACTGTTTAGATCTTAGTCAGTCGCTGAGATGTATCTTATGCACGTCGTCTTCGACTCCCATCACGCCAATAGCCCAATTAAGCCGTGCCTGCGCCTTCTTCTTCACAAGCCGCCTGTCCGTATCATCCATCTCGTTCGGTTGGGCGTTAGGATCGAGCCTCTCCCAACTTCCATTCAATCTTGGATCGTGTGTGTACTCTTGTGGCCTGGCGATCCTTTCGTATGGTGGTCCTCTTCCTGCGGCCGCGGCCTTGACCCAAGCAGTCTCGCAGCCATTCGCGATGAGTTCGGCGCTTCCCCAACCAGTTCGTTTCGCGATACTCCATATCCGTGTGACCGTTTCGCGTCGTTGATGAGGATCTTGGTATTGTACAGCTGCAAAGAAGGACGGCATGCAGCTCTCACACAAGGCTGCACCTAAGCTTGGATTGAGTGGTTGCTCCTGAGGTCCTGGCACAATACCTGCTGCAATCCTGCCAATCTCGTTCGCGAAGAACGCTGTGTCTTGGGCGGCAATCGCTGCCGCGACATGTGCTGCAGGAGGCATATGTGGATGCGCGCGGATGGCGATGAGAACTGCCATGTTGTATAGCGCCCACATGCAGCCAATGTCGTACGATCGGTAGACCAGTGCCGGACCGAATGCAGTCATCTCGGGCACATAGTAGTCTGGACCCAGAGGTTCGAAGTCCTTGCCAAGACTAGTCTGAAACGTGCGAAGCGCAGCACGGATGCGCCCATACTCCTCCAGTGCGGCTGCCGTGTGCGCTTGGAGATCACCTCCGGAAGAATCATATGGCCGAGCATCCTCAGGCGATGTCATGGGTTGATGTGGCCTGTAGACTGATGGCATCTGGACATTTGCTCTGGGCGCTGGAGCCATACCAAAGAACTGAGGCATGGCAGGACCTCCACGTGGGTCCTGAGGAGGTATGGTGGTGCCTGGCATTGGGAAGCTGTTCGAGGCGGATACCGGCGTAACAGGCGGTGGCGGCTGCTGTGGCGGGCGTGAAATATTCATCCCCGGTGCCGGTCTCCAGTTCCCGCCGTTAGCTTCCATCTGCTTCAACTTCCGCTCACGGTCTCTTGACGAGAAATCTGCAATTCTTCCAAGGAGGAGTACAAGGTGATCGAATGTGCCGTGGACGGCATCTCCTCGTCCTAGTGGCGCCCGTGGAGGACAATTTGCCCACCGGCTGAAGTCCATTCTGCGTATGGTCAGTCGACTTCTACACAACACAATCGTTGCAAAACACTTACAGTAGACGATTGCCGCTCACGATGCTCTGAATCACATCCTGCTTACAGTACCACCAGTACAAGTCCTTCAGTATCTCAAATTTGCTTAGGTCTAGGCCAGGAGGAATGTTGACATGCGGTATCTCAATTCCGCCATGATCTTCGTATCGCACCTCTCTACCAACCATGTGACTCACCACTCGCTCGTCAACATCCATAATTTGGTCTAGAAGATCGTCTTGCATCCAAGTTTCATCTGAGCTACGCCGTCTCTTGCCTCCAAGCTGCTGGCGAGTAGCCTTCTCCTGCTTCAATCGTCGAAACTCTTTTGTCATGCTCACAAAATCCGTGTCGACAAATAGCTGCTTAGATCCCGCCAGGTGTGCGTTCCACTTCATATGATCAGCAGTCATGACTTCGTAAAAGCCAAGTAGCATAGTAGCTGCAATAGTCGTGACTTTCAGTCGTCCTTTCGGTGTAGCGACGGAGTTGTGGATGCGCTTGAGTGCCCACGCATAGTGTTGCATCGATGGCGTAACCGACGCGTTCTGAAGTCGCGCAATGTGTAGGCTGGCAAGAGCCAACATCGCATGCAGCAATCCCTGGTTCCGCAAAGCTGCTACAGGTAACGTATAAGTCCAGAGACCTTGTTGAGATGCTGGTATCGAGCTCTCATTGAACATCATCGAAGTATTTCTCGGATGGCGTTCGAAGATGGATAGACTAGGTCCCGTCGCCGAGATGAAGTGTGCAAATACCCTCGCTGTCGCCGGGTTCTTGAGTGGACTTGCCTTTTCTTCCACCCTGTACTTGTCCAGAATGCCAGCATAGATAAATGTGTCGTAGCGCCGCGTCTGGACGTCACGAATGCCGATCTGATTGAGTGCTAGGATACGGCTCAATTTCCTTTGCCACTCAAAGCCATGTTCTGGAGAAGCATTTGTGTCGACGTCCATCTCATCGTCTTGCTCGACGTCATAATAATCGTCGTCTTGTGTCTCGACTGCCGCAGCGTTCAGCATGTATGTTGGTGTGGCATATGGAGCGGCATGGACTTCATGCTCGTAGTACTCTGGTGTTGAATTATCTCCTGTTAGCGAGTGCTGAGGTCCGGAAAGGGCGGGGCTTGGCTGAGGATGGTGGTTCTGCTCGAGGTGAGAGTTGTAGTCACTAGGGTGACCAGGCTCGGGGCGAGGTGCGTAGTTATTCTGCTCCCACTGTTGCCTCGCGACTACTGCGGGTGTTTGAGAGAAGGACACCGTTCGACTTGACGTGGCTGACACGGGTGTCGGGCCCACAATATCGTGCTCGGTAGCTACAGGCTTAGCATCTGGCCATCCTTGAGTTTGAGCGTGCTCAAGGTTCAGATTGGTATGTGCACCAGCAAACTCGTGCGCTGGTCTGTAAGCATCAGAAACCTGCTCTGTAGGCATCGTCACCACAGGCAACACCTGGGCGTTCAGTAAGGCACCCTGCTGAGGATTGAACTGCACAGCTGTGACAGCCACGGGCTGAACATTGATAGTGGCGTAGTCATTCGTGAGCTCGGCGGCTCGTGCAAAATTTGGAATGTCCTGTGCTCCATCGTGTGTCGCTTCTCGATACTGCGCTCTGAAAGAAGGCTGCTGGGCCTGATGTAAGGAGGGCGCCGCGGCGCGCTGGAAATGAGGCACAGGCTGACCATGGTCGTGTCGTGAAGGATGTTGTATCGGTGGTGCGAGCTGCTGGAATGGCTGTTCTATGGTCACGTATTGCTGAAGCTGCGTGTCGAACACTTGAATGTATTGTGGACCATGGTGTTGCTGTTGGGCGTGTGCAAAGCCACTGGGATCGTAACCAGCGGCATGTATGTCCGGGTTTGTACTCGATGATCCGGCGAGAAATCCCGCCTGAAATGTAATGTGAGCACCGCCATGGGGAGCTGGTTGATAGTCGAAGGTAGGCTGCTTGAAGATGACACGCTGGTTGTATCCATCGCAATGCCGTTTGCTCTTGATGCAATTCTGACACACGGGTCTCTCCTCGCCGCACTTGATACGACGCTTGCGACATGTCAAGCAGCCAGTCTTAGTTCGCTTTCGGGACAGTCTTGCCTTCAAGGCGGCCTCAGCAGCCGAAGTGTCAGCCGTGAGAGGTCGCGCATTGTCATAGGCGAAGTCTTCCGACTTGATGTCTGGAGCCATGCGATCAACCTAGCAGAAAGGTAAGACTCTATATCGCCTTGATCCGCTCATGGTCTGGTCTGATGGGGTGATCTGTGATTGTTTGTAAGAGGTGCAGTAGATTCCAGGTCGGAACCACGGCCTGAGCGAGATACGTTCGACAAGGTACCTAGCCGCCCTCGACAGGTCGACTTCCGTCAGCAAGAGACTAGCAAGGCTGCATGTAGCACTATTTGTCAAGGGTCCTGGAAAGATTCCACGTCGAGTAGAGCTCTAGATCAAGCCCAGGTTGGTGAGCTCAAGGCGTGCCTCCAAGGATGTGAGCCGAGCTGTCGGAGACGCTCGCGGGCGAAGGAGTGCCGAGAGGTGCAGAAAGACGAGTCTATCTTGACGACATCAGATCGTGGAAGAGCAAGTGTCGCGTAGCAGTCGCAAAATGAGGGAAGAGCAAGCGACGGAGCAGGCGCCACGCAAATTATTAATGAATCCGAGAGTGTTATTTGTTAGAGCCTCAATGCTTTCCACTAGCGGGCGGACACTGCAGGTCCGATGGTGTGGAGTGTGTCATGACCCCCCTCACTCGCTCTCCCTCTCACTCGTTCTCTTTGTGTGTGTTTGGCGTGTTTGTCCTCTGCGGGATGCCATGAGCAGGGCACAGTGGGGAGTGTGCGCGACTCCGTGATATCTAATAACGATAGAGCTTGATGCTAAGCATAGGCCGTGTTTCTTATGGCCGTGCCACGTGGCCGCAACGTTGTCGTCCTGACTCTGGGCGCCCGCTGCCCGGCAGAGTGGTGAAGAAAGGTGATCGGGTTTCTCATCAGGGAACAGCAATTGAAGCGTCAGCGCCCCAACGGCAGTCTACTGTACTAATGGGGGCTTCTGTGGGGGCCGTCACCCTCGAGTATCGTCAGATTCGTTACATGCGTTTCGATTCGCAGACGGCTCCGTTCCAGGGACCTGGCCAACCCAATCTACTGGGCTACTTGTTAGCTCTGCCGTATGCAGCACACAGCTCGGGTCCGGATGGAGGATATGCTTGCTCGAGGTGTTCCGATTTGATAGAAAGCCGGATGTGTGGCTTGTGTGGGCTGCCTCGGGCGTTGAAAAGCGCCACGGTCTTACACGCTTCGTGTTCAGCTGTCATGTAGGATGCCACGCGCTGAACAGGCTAGTAGGTAGTCGTAGAAGATTGGTGATGCCAGCAGGAGGACCGCAGATCACGACCACAGGGAAGGCGCCTCACATGGATGTGTGGATCCCCGAGGCGTGGCTGGCTGATGTGAACCGTCCGACGAAGAAGTCTCTTTTGATGACGCTCTTGCACTTTGGCCTGAACCTGATACTCTAAGAATATCACCATGCTGCTGAGATGATGAGATGACGAGCCGGCGCAATCGTCGTTACCATATGCGCTGGCTGGCGTCTGCGATCGCAGAACATGATCCATCCGTTGGCTGCGAGAGGCGGCGCTTTGATTCGAGGTGGCATGCACACGAACATGCAAAGGAACGCCCGCGCTCTGCACGCCGGCGCGCTGGGATCGTACCGGCTATTGCAATTGGCAGTCTCTGCGAGAATGTGAAAAGTGACCTGCCAGAGAGTGGTACAAGAAAGCCCAGAAGAAGGAAGTACACCTGTCTATGGCGTAGATCTGAATCACAGTTATTGCTTCGTACCCAAACCATCGGAACAGACTTCGACGTCTCCAAATTCAAGTGCAAGACTGGTCGCACACTCACATGTCCTTTGTACCACCGTCCAAGATCTGGTTGCTCTTTTTTCGTCGCACACAGTGCCAGCTTCCGGTGCCGACGGCGGTGCTTATCTTTCGAATTATTCTATGCGGCGGTCTGGCTGGAGAGATGCTTTGGATCTCCTCTTATCTGTTCGACATGATTAAGTCGAAGATGCAGACGGACGGGTCTGGTAAGAAGCAGCGGTATAAGTCGATGCGTAATTGCTTCGCGCAGACTTATAGGCAGGGAAGGAGCATTAGGTTTCTAACATAGTGTCGGACCTACATTGCTCATAGCTATGCCTATTGGTGCTAGTACATTTGCTACTGTTGAGCTGGCGATGCGGTTCTTGAGTGGCTAGGTCAGGTGCTGCAGCGACCGTGTCGTCAAGACAAGATATATGTGATCACGAGGTGATGCACAGCAATCATACGGAGTGGATGCGCGAGACAACATGGATGCTGACCTCTATCATCGTGACAAGAGTGATCTTCGCCTGATATCCTCCGGCGTCATATCTTTCAAACAGTGCTTGAAGACCTCCTGGGTTGCATCATTGAAATGTCCTCGTGACGCCATGATCGGTGATAAACTAGCTGGTTATCAGGCTTGGTGGGAATGTTAGCAACTTTTATGCGTGTGAAGGAGAACAAGAAAGACCGATAAAAGCATGGTAAAGAAAATCGAGTGCTTCGGAGCAAGTCGTGTACATGTATAACACCTCAGCTTCATTCGCTAGGAGTTTCAGAATGCTAAATGGCTTGTGACGACAAGCTTGTGCCTGATTGCGTCTCAACAACAACGCTAAGCGCTTCGCCGTGTTTATCACGACAGCTTTTGCTTGAGTCTGCTGGTGCAACGAAGTTTATCGTAGATCCTCACAATCTGCACAAGCCATCACCAAACTCTTCTCCGGGCTTGCAAATGTTCTTGAACTCCTCGCCATGAATGAAGCTGGTCACTGTTTGTGAGGCTATCCACATGCGATATGCTGATTGCGTAGCTAGTTGTCAAAGCGACAGAGCAACGTATTGATCTCAAGAGCCTAGACCGCGCAAAGTATCTCAACCCATGAGGCTCTATTCCTGCGAACGCGGCATAACGATCCACGGCGACAGGACTCGGTTTTGGTCGGGATCGAGGTGGGATGACGCAGTCGGGAGTTTGCGCCAGTGTGCCGCATAAGGCTCTGTAGTCTCTGGCCTCCATAGGGCAAATGAAGGATCCGTCCCCATCATGCCATTCTATGCGGGTCTTGCCTTAAGCTGCGTCTTGAAGCACTGTTCTGGTGTAGCAATGATCCATGAGAGGGAGAGTCTCACCCCTAACATTAGGGACGTAGATGGTGGTCTCTTCCTAGTTCAGTAAAGTGAGGATGAACCTACCACTACCACTGTTCACGACGAGATGATGTGTCTTGCCGCACTTCTTGACTGGCCTTGTCTTCCGCATTTTTGCACGCTCGAGTGTAGAAAGGTGTTTCTGCATCTGTCAGTGACATGACGCTCTCGCGTGTAGAGAGACATACCTTCGGCGCCTTCTAAGGTTCTACGCACTAGCGCCAGTACTTGCAAATTCTTATGGCGACTGTGATGTCGAAGATGGTCATGTGCAGCATGATCGACTCGATGAGTTCGTGAGTTCTGAAGATAGCGCTCGGTGGTTTGATGGCCCTTTTCTGTTCGAGTGGCTGTTCTGAGTACAAGTCAAACGACCTTCAGAGGCGACTCAACGCAAGCAAACATTGTTGCTGGGAGCGTGCGGATTTGTTTTAGAAGGGAGGAAAGGCGAAGGGGAGTAGCGTTCAAAATTTGGAGCCTCGGGCTCATCGCTTAGTCACGCCTCACGGGTAGATCCGGAAAGCACTGCGACCTGCGCGTTGTCGCGCATGCGCATACTACATGTACAGTCCCGCAAACATCGCCGACGGTCTTGTTCTGCTCGCCTGCAGATTCTTGTATGATCTTGCGCGCGCGTTGGGATAGCTTCGAAGTTGGTCGACGATGGCCTCAGCACAGAAGCGCAAAGCGTCGAACGCAACACCGACGGCCCTCGAAGGAGCATCCTCCTCGAAGAAGATCAAGTTGCTGGTATGTGGTCGCCCTCATTCAATGTCGCATTGGTGTACACGATTGCACGGGGCCTGGCGACGCGCATGAGAATGTGTGCCTGGCAAATGATGGTGCATGGTGCATGTTGGGTGTAAGAGGCATGATGTCGCATGTTGTTGTTGGAGGGAGCCACGCGACTGGTGAAGTGTCGAGCATTGGACGCGGCACCATTTCTTCACGTTCCCAGTCGAAAGCCCAAAGCACTTCCGTCATAGCCAGAGCCAGCCCAGGCATTGCAACGCACCGCACTGCACCACACTACTCGCCGCAAGGCTGCCTGCGAAACTGCTGCTGACGTATCATGCTGCACCGCAGAACTCCACGCCCAAGCAGAACCCATCACCAGACGTGCAGAAGATCGGCTACAAGCTACTCGAGTACCTGAACAGAGCCACCGACAAGACGTATGTTTCCAGCCGTCTCATGGACAGCAACATGCCAAACTGACTCCTACGCAGTGGCCGTGAGATCGCAGGCGCCTTTCTCGAACTACCACCACGCGACGAACTACCCGACTACTACCAACAGATCAAGCTCCCAGTGGCACTGGACATCATCGGGGACAAGCTGAACCGCAATGCCTACCCGACGGTCACGACCCTCGAAAGCGATTTCAAGCGCATGATTCAAAATGCCAAAGACTACAACCTGCCCAAGAGTGAAGTGTATGAAGATGCCGAGAGGATAAGGAAGCTCGTCTACAACTACATGAAGCAGCACAATCCTGCATACAATGATCCATCCTACACATCGTTCGCTACACCCATACCGGATGGCGCGCTACCAATTCCTACGTTGAGGCTCACCAATGGGGCAGCACGGCAGTCTGAGGCTGTCAAGCACGACTTGGAAAGCAGAGACGACAATGTCAGGCCTACGCAATCTGCGGCACCAAAGGCATCTGAGCCTCCATCTGACAGGAAGTCTTCTGCAGCGCCAAGTGCAGCGCCGACTGCTGGGGATGCAGACGATGAGAGCATGGACTTCACTGGCAAGTCGTACCAGGAAGCACAGGAGATGATCATCAAGGAGTGCATCCGCTACACAGATGAAGAGTATGTTGAGGCGCCTTCAAGCGTGGTGTCCCGAGTGTGCTAACATTCACAGTGGCGAGCCGATCTTCTTCCCGTTCGTGAACTTACCCTCGCGGAAATTGGAGGACTACTACAAGGTCATACGACATCCAGTCTGCCTTAAGATGCTACAGAAACGTATCAACGGTATCCACGGTCGCGCACCCCCAACAGGCGTGACGGATTACAAGACGTGGGATGCATTCGAGGAGGAAACGAGCTTCATCTGGCGGAACGCAAGGGACTATAACGAAGATGGTAGCGATATGTACAAGCTCGCAGGAGAGCTTGAAGCGCATTTCAAGTCACGTCTCGCAGAGGCGAAGGAGAAGGTGGAAGAGCCGGCATCGACACGCATCAAGCTTGGTGGTCCGAAGCCGCCACAGGCAGCAACAAAGTCCGGCATTACCCTCAATTTGGCTCAGCACCGTAACTCACCTACACCTGGTGTGAGTGTGGACAACGAGGCACTGGCGCGTCAACGAGCTATGGTGTCGGCGGGAGTCAACGGCCAGCAGCAGACGCAGTCACAGCCTGCACCTCAGGTCAATGGCATGGCTAGATCAACATCGCAGCTTCCCCACGCGGACGCGCCACGACCTCCGAGCAACGGCCACGTGATGAGCCCACCTGCCGCCGCTGTCAAGCATGAGAAGATGTCGACCTTGTCACCAGCTCCAGCACCGTCGACTGCGGCTCCGGCTACGCATCACATCACTAATGGCATGATGCCACCACCTGTCATGCGGCCGACGAGCAACAGCCCTTACCCGACGGCACAGGTCTATCAGGGTGCCACGAGCTATCACTACACTGCGCCCGCCTTGCTTCCGCCAACGCCGATCCGACCGTACTCAACATTTGAAGCATTACTTCCAGTCGTCAGGATATCTACACATCCGCAGCTGTCTAAGGTACAGTACAGAGAAAAGATCCTGCCTCATCCAACGCTATCGCACCAGAGTACGACTATAACACTGCCTTCAACACACTACTGGCTGCAGATCGCACCTACCATATCGCGTGACCTCTCAATGGGCCGTGCATACAAGGTGTTTGTGAGCGTGAATGGAAGCCGAATGACACAGCGAGATACGCAATACCATACAGAAGACGGCACGCGCACGCATGTCTATGAGGGAAGCTTGGCCTCCGGTGTCAACAGGATTGAGGTCGAGGTCGTGGCAGCGAAGCCCAATGAGGAGACAGGGTTGGACATCGAGAAGGTTACTGTGTTCGCCAACCTGACAAGGCCGTAGAACCTGACTAGGAGGCGCCGTGAATGGGAGAGCTCCACAGATAGAGCCACATATCTCCAACGGGAACATTTCGTATCGGGCGCGCGCTGCGTAAAACGCGATTTTATGATCCTTCTGGAATTAAGCAAACAGTGGACTCTTGGGACACCTCGACCGCTGTGCTATGAGTTAAGAACGAAGATAATTGTCAACGCTCCCAGTCTACGCCGTCGACTATCCCAAGGATCCTCTTCATTCAGAACAAAAAGACTATAGGGCGGTCTCGAAGAACTGATATCACTCTAGCTGCATCTATGTCCGCTATCAACCACGCTGAAGAAAAAGAACAGACTCATGCCTCTGACCCCCTTACAGCCCGACCTTGCCCTCCTCATCACTACTATCACTCGATGCCATCTTCTCCACGACCTCCTGCTCCTCCTTCGGAAAGCACCAACCTGGGTGCCAGATGTTGAGGATGATACTCGCGATGCCACACATCACGCTGTCCAACCCAATGAAGAGACCCTGCTTCCTCAGTATATCATTCTGCGGTCCCCATCCCTTCGCCAACTCTGCAAGCCTGTACGCACATCGGATCAAAATCGCCAGATACGCCAACCACAGCGCCGCGCAGAACAGCCTGAACTTCATCTGTCTCCTCAACGTCGCTGTCGCAGGGTTGAGATGGGTACGGTTTCGATAGATGGCAAAGCCGTAATCTGCCGCAAGAACGCCGAACGCGACCATAGTCGAAACCTGTGTAGCGAGTCCAGCGATCATGATATTGTCACCTATTCTCAGGACTGCGTCGTTTTGACTTGCCGAAGCTGTTGCGCCCCCGGCGGCCTGAAGCATGATGCTGAAGACATCGCAGCTGATGAAGATCCAAGTGTAAAGGGATGGCCTCAGACGACTGAAGCTAGATCCGAAGGTCAGGCAGATGTGCTTCAAGGTGTAGTAAATGCCAGCGGAGTAGAAGGCTGGCGCGAAGGTCAAGAGGACGACGCTCATTTTGAAGCCGGGGTCGGAGAAGGGGTCGTTGTGGAGGAGAAGTTTGGCGACGTAGCCTAGAAGCTCGCTGAGGCAGCCGAGGACCATGGCGGTTGTGAAGAATTTGGTCTTTGTGAGAACGCCTTGCCAGGTGTAGATGAGGCCCGATATTGTGAAGAGGGTGAGGAAGAAGACTGTTGCTGCGAGGTTTGGTCTGTATCCGTAGACTGATTTCGAGGGATCGCATGTTAATACTGTGCAGCCTTGGTTGGGATCGGCTCGCGGTAGGAGGTGTAGTGCTTCCATTGCTGAGGTTTGTCCAAGGGACCGGAGCGGAAGATAGTGTGCTTAGTGTATTGTGCACTTATCGAAGTAATGCTGTTTACTGTACAGAGTCCATGAGTTGCTGATGTCTAGACCACACTTACCGGGTCGTCTGGGTGTTTAGATATATATATATCACCATGTCCACCATCAACTGACGTCGTGCAGACTCATACGGGCGAAACTTTGGTTAGCCTCGCATTCCAGTCTACGAGTTGAGGCTCCATGATGCTGCACAGCGTAGAGAAATGAACAGCGATCCATCGTAGATCGGAAAATGCTGCGAGCACAGCCAGGCGAGCTCGCAATGCGACAACTATTGGGAGAGACTACCATGGTGCAGTGGTGTCGGGAGGATTGTGCGACCGTACCTCACAGGCCCCCGTCTTTGTCGTAGCGATTAGCGGGGACGCGAAGGATTCCATGGGCTATCCTGCGTTGAGATGTTTTTGCGAAGTGCCTTGGTTCTTTGTAGCCATCAAGTACCCATGCAACCATTCGATAATATTGCTCCTTATCGCGAGCTGATGGCGTAGGCCCCTCGCTGCTGGGACTTTCTTATGCTCGGAATAGGATCTGTTGCCCGTGCTGATATTCCTGAGAGGAGGTCTTGTCGACGCGTCAAGTCAAAGTCATCCATTATCTCCTGCCTCACCACGAGGACAGCTTGATGGCAACACAACGCCAGGTCAACCCGGTGGATAAAGCAGAGACAGTCACTCAATGACCAGAGACTGATGAACATCCGCTGGTAAGAGCATCGCTCGTGCTGCTGCCGCGTCTCGAGGCCAGGTGGAGACGCAGTTGGGTGTTTCTGTCCGCAGGAGTCTGGCGGTTGCTCTGCTGTGTTCCATATGGCGCATCGCCAAGCTCACTTTTCTTGTCCGACATGCTGCAATGAGACTTGATGAGGACGGCGGCCGTGGTGAGATGAACACGTTTGTCGCAGTTTGATGATTGAGAACACCTTTGATGAGAGGCCGCCTGAAGCAGCTGACGATTTTAGCCGGCGAACGTCATTGCCCGACTTACATGTACCCACTTCGGCAGCAACAGTCGGTCTTTGATACGCTCATAATAGTGAGGCAAAGGGTTGTGTCGCCGTATGTTACGAGGCAGCAGAGCCAGAACCCGGATTTTATGTGATCTTGAGAAGACTGACCGTCAAAAACAACAGACGCAGCACAGCACGTGAACAGACAGCCACATCAAACTCAGACAGAAGACCATCACCATGACTGGCACCAAGCCCGTCATCGCCTTCGCAGGCCTGGGAGCCATGGGAGGTGGCATGGCAAAGAACCTGGTCAGAAATGGCTTCACAGTCTATGGCTACGATGTCTATCAGCCCTTGGTCGACAGCTTTGTTGAGGCAGGCGGCAAGGCCGCGAAGACCCCCAAGGAGGCCGCCTCCCAAGCAGACTGCTTCGTATCCATGGTCGCCAATGCTGCACAGAACTCCAGTCTTCTGTTCGAAGGCGGAGATGCTGTCATCCAAGGTCTTGGGAAGGGGAAGACTTTTATCCTATGCTCAACCACCCCGCCAGCTTTCCTTCATGAACTGAGGAAGAGGCTTGATGAAGAATTTGGACGATCGGATGTGAAGCTGCTAGATTGCCCGGTGTCCGGAGGCACTGTCAGAGCAGCGGATGGCACTCTGTCGATCTTTGAGTCTGGACCGAATGAGGACCTCGATAATGCTAAACAAGTGCTCCAAACAATGTCTGGCAACCTTTACCGCATGGGAGGCATCAGCTTTGGAACGAAGACCAAGACGGTACATCAGCTCCTCGCGGCTACCAATATCATCTCGGCCTCGGAGGCTATGGGACTGGCAGCGACTGTGGGCCTCGATACTCAAGCTGTCGTAGATCACGTTAACAAATCAGACGGCGCGAGCTTCATGTTCGAGAACAGGACACCGCACATGCTCAAGAACGACTGGCATCCCTACTCAGCTTTAGCTATCATCTGGAAAGACGCCGCCATCGTCACAGACACAGCTCGCAAAGCACTCATCTCCACACCACTCGCTGACACAGCAGAGCAAATGTACATCAAAGGCGGCCAAGCTGGCCTAACAAAAGTCGACGACGCAGCACTTGTTCAACTCTACCTTCCCAGATCCCAACCCGACCTCGTCAGTGAAATGACCACCGCAGACGTCAACATGAACTCCTCGCACAAAGTCAGCAAAGACACCATCGTCGACCTCCTTTCGGGCATCCACCTCGCAGCCTCAATAGAAGGCATGGCCTTCTGCAAAGACCTTGGCATGGACGGCCAAACTCTTCACGAGATTATCTCAAAAGCAGCAGGCTGGAACGCAATGTTCACGAAACATATCCCAGCCATGCTGGAGAAAGATTCCTGGACTCTCGCAGATTGTCCCGGAGCAGCAAAAGTCGGCCAGAAACTCGCTGATGCGGTACAGAAGGCGCAGGCGATTAAGTACCCGACACCAATGGCTTCGAGTGCGTTGCAACAGTTTTACTTCGCGACACTGGCGGACAAGACTGTCAGTGGGCAGGACCGGCATAGCAGATAAATGGAATACCATAGCTTCGCCTAAAGAACGCCTTCGCTAAGCTTCGCATAGGGATAGATATAGACAGGTTTCAATTGAAGCCAATGATTCCTTGCCCAACAAGATTGCAATCCTGCACGAACGAGACCCGTCTTCCGATAATCCCATCACCGCCCACGCCCAGATTCAATGGCGAAGCCAGTAAGAACGGAACACTGTCCTGTGCAACAGCCGGTAATGCGAATCGATGCAGGATCGACTCCTCTAATGACGCTTCTGATCGGAGATCTCCATCGCGGCTACACTCAAATCAGCACACAGCTTCTTGCCTCCGGCATACCGTGCTAGGAGCTCAACTCACTGGATAATAAAATGACTGCCCCGAAAACTCCCATCCAGCCCATCAACAATCGCCATCGTTCCCCCGTTCGCTGCGTCTTCAGCCAACCATAACGAGAGTTCTCTTCTTAGGAGAGGACGGCCGGATGATGAGATTGGCTTGAGAATGGCCACTGTCCCGCCTCGACTGGCGCGTCCGTGTTCGCCGTTGCACATGGTCGTTCGAATTTCGTGGTTGTATTGATGTATTGATAGGTCTTGGCACAATGCAGGTTGAAGTTTGATGTTATGGGCTGAATGTGCTGGATTGCAGGCCGCGATAGATCTGACCGTTGATGGTAGCTGTTGGTCCAGGTCAGTAAAGCATGTTACCAAGAAGAGCAGCCATCGAGGTGCTATCAAGGTAAGTGCAACTTGCTCGGCACGTGATCTTATTGTTTCCCTCAAACTCACTCAAAAACGTGCTCATCGAATCTCCCGCATGATGAGTCTGGTCCACGTGGCTGTTTCTTCACGACATAATCCACAGTATCATCTCATATGGCTATGATACTATAGGTTCCTCCATTTGACACCTCAGTGTTGAATCTCCACGATCCGTCGTGTGCCACCATATACAATATTGCCAGAATTGTCCTTTCTGGTCTTCTCCAGTTGAATGGGGTATCTCTGTAAGAAGCCTGCCACAACGCCGAAGATCCTACTTTTACCAACTTCCTGTTGAAGAAGAAGTTGTGCTCACCGTATACCAGTGAGGTTGAAACGCCTCGCTAAATGTGGAAAACCCTTGCGCACACCATCTATCATTTAATTCTTCAGCGGGCTGTTGGAGGCCGCTTTGTCCGCACCGTTAACGGCGTTGTTGCCGTCTGGTACACCATTTGTCTCTGGTGCACTACCATTGATCTTTGGTTCGTCGTGATGGCCGTTCACTCCATTCGGCGTGCCATTACTGAGACCATTCGTGGCAGGGTCGGCATCAAAGCCAGGCGCTGCAAGGCCCTTGAACAGGTCGAAGATACCGTTGTTCTGGCGGAAGTCGTTGTGCACGATGTTGACCAGGTACCAGTTCTGGGTAATGTCCTGGACCAAGCTCCTGCTGACACTGCCGTCATCGTAGCACTTGCTCCACTCCAAGCCAAGGTGGTAGAACTCGTCTCTCCATGCCAGGAATGAGACAGTCTCCACAATGGTAGGCTGGACGATCTCCTTTCCGGGGAAAACACCCCATGTCACAGCGTTTGGTCCGCCATCCGGTGGTGCGTTCGTCTTGAGCTCGCCACTGCAGTTCACCGCGTAGTAGGTGACATCCGGATCGCGGTTCATGCGTTCGATGACTTTTGCGATCAGCTCTGGAGCGACGAGCACCTCGAGGTACTGCTTCTGGTAGACGTATCCGTTCTGTGGACCCCAGCCATACACGGGGTGGTTCGACTTGGCACCATCGACCGCAGGCTGCGAGTTGATGGTGAAGATGCCGCGGCTGTTCAGGTCCACTAGGTCGTCGACAAGAGTGTTCGCCTCTTCATTGATGGCAGATTCTGACCATGGCAGAGTCTCCACCTTGCCACGCATGTAGCCGACGAACAAGTTCGCGATCTCCTTCAGTGTCTTCGGCTCGCCCCACAGCTTACGGTTATGTTCGTTGGTACCCTTCAAGCCAATGCCATACTCGTCGAGACTACCAAATGCAGGAGATCTGCTGTCACCCCAGCGGCCATTGGGGAACTCGTCCCAGTCTTGAGTACGTGCAACATATGCTCGGTTGCGATTCCGCCAGAAGATTGGGCGCACATTTTCGTCTCTTCTATTCTTGCCTAGCGACTGTCTCCATGGAAGTGGCTTAAGGTCTGGGTTTGGACTTGTAGCCGCCGGTAGGAGGTCAAGCTTCTCCAGCACCATCTCAACCGCTCTTGAGAGGTTCATGGTGTAAAAGTGCAGATGCATGATGCCAGAGTCCATCAGCTTTCTGCAGAACTCCACAATCAGATCGCATCCAACTTCTCTCACGGCACCGTCGTCGTTCTTAATGGGATCCAGAGCTTCGTGCCAGTGGGGTGGGATCCGACATTGTGTCCAGTTCGCCCGTCTGATGAATGCTGCATGTGTCGAGATGGGCATAATACCTGGTATGATCGCTACCGAGTCGGGAATTCCAGCAGCACGGCACTTCTTCACCCAGTCGATGAAGATGTCTGCATCGTAGCACATCTGCGCCACAATGAATGTGCCTCCAGCATCAACCTTCTCCTTCAAGTACTTGATGTGCTCATCCGCAGTTGTCTCTGGGTCCGGTCCTTCGGGATATCCAGCAATGCCAATGTCGAAATGGTCGCCATACGTCTTCTTGATATACTTGATCAGATCTCTGGCATATCTGAATCCTCCCTGCGTTTCTACCCACTTCTCTTGTTCTCGTGGAGGATCGCCTCGCAGGGCAAGGATGTTCGTGCAGCCTGCGTCATATGCATCTTTCAGTGCGCCGTCGACCTTGGTGAGCTCCATGTCGGTACATGTCAAGTGCATGCACGTCTCCAGGCCGTACGCAGCTTGTGCGTTCTTGACCATCTCGACAGTCAAGTTCGAGTGACGTCCTCCCGCACCCCATGTGACATCGATGAAGGCAGGGCCAAGGCCGTGCATCATGTCCATGCGGTCGTACAAATTCTGTACACCTTGAGCTGTCTTTGGTGGGAAGTATTCGAACGAGAAGGTTGGCTGGCCCTTGCTGTGGGCAGCATCCAGCTTGTGTGTGATATGCATGTTGGCGGGAGCGAGTGTGCGTGTTCGTTATGTCGTTCGTGTGTATCGGTGGCGTTGGCTGAGGTATGCAGCCGAAGAGCAACTATATAATGATGTTGTTAGCGTCGTCGTAGGAAAGAAGCCGCAGAGCTATCGATCAATCGACGCTGTGCTCTCAATGCTGGCAGCACAAGCATACGATAGCAGACAGAAGGTGATGCAAGACGTGGTCCACGCACATTGATCCTCACAGTGTTGTGTCGGGAGGGTAAGCGGCGTTCTTATATCTTAGGATTGTTGGCTGTCCTGTGACGCTGCGGCAGAAATGTTTCAACAATGCTCCGAGGATGTTGCTTTGAAGTCTACCAATTCCTGTCCGTTGTACAATGACATTACGCCAGGGACGGCTACAAGCACAGGACTGGATGGGCGAGTATGGTCGGCAACATAGTTGTTGAGGAGGGTAGGAGGAAAGCTTGAAGCGATGATCTCGACGACTTGGACTTCAAGGTGACACAAGGAAAGTCCACCCCCACTTCGGCGATGACGGACCCTGCGGAAGGTATCGACCGGGATGTTTTCTATTTGATATACATACTTCGAAACGAGCAACATCGATCGACTGCTCTCAAGTCATCAGTGTGCTATTTCACCCCGACTGTGAAAAGCAATGCTCCTACCGACAACAGCCATTGTGATGTCGTAGGCTTGGAACGTATGGCTTAGCCTGTCGGGACATAAGATGTCTTCGCTCTGCCAAACGGCCCGAGTCGAGCTCATCTCAGCGCTCTCGGCCATCAAAGGCACCTTCCTGTGGCATCAACGGTCCGCGAAATGATCGACGCTGCTTATTACTTGCATGACGGTGAGGCATATGTTCTTCTTGTGCGGTGAGCTCCCAGAAAGCAGCTGGGACTCTGTAAGACGCGCCGCAAGTCAAGAAGGAATGCTGCTTTCGCGTCGTTATGCTGGAGCTGATCGGACAAAAACCACGGGGTGCGAAACGATTCCAAACACGACACCACGCTCGAAATGAATGCTAGTGTGAACGGCTTTTTGCGATGCCCAAACCGTTGAGCGGTGCGAGCAGTAATGTGGAAACGTGACAGTTCGACGTCGGTCTGCGGGTAAACCGACCTGGAAGGCCTCGTATGCCGCGGGCTACTGGAGTACTCAGCATTGGTTCATCTCCCTTTGTGGTCGAATCAAGGAAGACGAGGGCTTGCTCCATAGTCGTGCCTTTGATGACCTCGTGCTGCAAGGTCTCGGTTGCTCTATCTCTGGACTGCCGATGTCGAGCATACCCGAAATCAGAACGTGCCCGACTAAGGGACATGAAAATTTTACTTTCCTTTACTGCCATAGCATTAACAGCTGCACACCCTGCTGACAACGAGATGAGCGTCCACTTCTGCGACAGCCGTCATGCGAGTCGAAAAACCCAAGACCGGTGATAGTGAGGTTCAAGCGAGTCGGTCCCCCTTGGCCATCGACAACGAAATGTGTTGACACGTTGCTTCCTTTTTTCTTGTCCCAATCATCCTGCACCTCCTCCCGTCTGGCGGTTTAATGCTTGAACGCTTTCGTAAGTGTAGTTTTATCGGCCTGTATAGTACGTCGCCAGTGCGCCGAGCTCGCACAGAACTCGACTGATAGCTGTCGTTTGAGAATATGGAGAGCGTGTCTTCCTGGGCAGCAAGGAGACTTGGGTCGGCCACTAAAACTATATATGGTCTTCAAGATCTTGAGCCACGGGATAATGTTCTTTGGTTTTGGCATGTGAAAGGGACCATAGTCAAAATACGTCCCTAATGACCTCCGACCACAACACGGACCCGTACTTGCAGTTCCTGCAAAGATGCGTTTGAGAGCACTTGCAGGTAGTGGGGCATTCACAAGCAGATTTTCTTTGCTTCCAAATTTAGTTATTATATACGATTTGAGCGAAGCGCTTTTCATGAGCACATCCGATAATGGTGTCCGATATGGTCTAGGTTTGTCAAACCACTGTTCCACACCTCGAACAAGTGCTCATAGTATCTAGTGGCTAGGATACCTGTCTCTCATTGCTCGCTTTAATGCGTCCAACGATAGCCCACAGGTGGCCGGGGTAAGCAGACTCTGAACCGATTGACGATGTACAACTGCTAACTACCTACTAGGTTCAATTCCCCGTGTCGGAATTCTTTTTTGCTCCGTCATGACACGTAGCCGTTGCTGCCTTTTTGTAACATTGAGAACCATTTGCAGACCGGAATGCAATATGATAACCAAAACTCTCGCCTACGTTGTTTTTCGATCTCTAACAGATCGTCGAAACTGTTCGGCTGCTCCTTCTGCATGCTAACGATGTAGAAAGAAGTAATGTCGACGCATTGGGCTGTGAGTCTTGACATGTACATACCGTGCTAACTGATTTATATGCAAGACGAGCTTCCTTTGGCATGTCATGGTGTCCGTGTGTCAACCTTGCTACCTAAGCTACATACGAGAATCTTCAAAGATCGAAGTCAGCTGCGATTGATTGTTAACGGATACGGCAACGTCGAAGCCGCAGGCCAATTGTGCATCTTGGAACAGTCAGGCCAGACACGCCCAGGGAGCAAATGAAGTCCCATCTTGCGAGATTAAGCCGCATTGGAAAACCATGGCTCTCGAGACGTTGGAGTCAGTGACACCTTGACCCACGTCTTCAACGCTGCAGAACCGTACCTCATCTGGGGAACAACGTGACCTATCTCGCAGTCCCGGTCAAAAGTATGTGTCATCTCTTCCTTAGGTTGCAGTTCAGATCATGGAGATGCTTCTCTCGTGGTTGTGCGCATGCTCTGTCAACGTGCGAGGAGTCGTCTCTTCGTCGACTGTCGCGAGTTCCTTTCCATCCCGTGATCGCTAGTATATTTCATCGTGCAACGACTAGTAGTAGCATAGCGGTGCAATTTCGGTCACTCTCTCGTCCGTCAAATAATTCACGCAGAATCTGAGCAATTGCGAGAAGGGTAAAGTCGCTAATAAAGCTCAGTCTCCGATGTACATCGCCTGTTGTGACTGTCGTTCAGTAGAGGTCGTTGAGGGTGCACTGCTGATTCGGGAAGCTGAGCGCATTGGTAGCAACTCTTTCGCGGCGACGACGAGGACTTTTGCCCCGTGGCTGATCAAGACCGCGCGAGTGAGCGGAAGCATTTTCGGCGGGTCGCCGTTTGACGGTTTGTGGGCGTTTCCTCGTAAGGTACGAGCCGGCTGCATATTGCGCCGAGATAACCCCAGATGTCTGTGCCATGGGGAAATCACGAGCACCGGGTTGTGTTTGCAGGCTTCTCCAGCTCACCAGCAGACGTAGGAGGTAGGGCTGAGATGGCACGATGGATCTGTCGTCGAGCAGGGCCGTTGCCGCCAAGCTTCGACACGCGATCTCCACGTTCCACGAACACTCACCAGATCTCGTCCGTCACCAAATCTTGTCGTGACCATCACGCGTCGTCGTTTGATCGAAAGCTGCGGGTCATGCCCACGAGCCAACACGAGCTTTGGTGTTCCCATTGGGGTTTCTCGCTGACGGAGCCGTGCTTCCCGGTCCTAGATCTCTGGAGTGCATGCGGAGCTGCAGGCATCTTCATCGCACTGCATGTGGCCTCCACTCGTAGAAGCACTGATGATGACCGCACGATGAGAGCTCTCGATTCTGCTGGTGATGGAGGCGGCGCTCTGGTGAGATCTCCGTCAGCCAGCCGTGCAGGGCATCATTGACTCTGGTGCTCCGACGGCGGGATCGTGCACATGTGATCAGCTGCCTCTTTCTTTTCCCATCGCTTTGCGCTGTATGGCTAGGACGCACGCGTCTTCCCCGCCTCATGGAGACCTGTACGCGCACGGCACGGCACAATCTACTGCTGTTGCATCCTTTGGAATCCACTACGGCACCGACTTCTCCGACGCCACAGAACTGTGGAACTTCTGCCCCAGAGCCGGGAAGACTATTGCTGTGATACTGGTGTCGATGTTCGCTCAGATCACAAGTGCCGCTGTGCAAGCATGTCGCGTGGTATCTACTAGCAGGGACATGGTGCTGACGGACACCTATGACTGTCGATGCACGCGAAGCTGCCAGACGGGGCATGGACCCTCGGACCGTTGTCCAGGCAAGAGCCAGAGCGGCCATCCAAACTTTGTGCCACTTCTATTCGGGCCGTCAGCGTGTCCAGCCAAGCTTCACCTATTCTTGCTTAACACTCGCGCCGTCTAGTGCCTTCGAGCTTGGAGCTAGACGAGCTGGCCCACCAAAGGCTCGCCGCTCTGGGGACCCCTCTGGGTGTGCCCCATACCGTTGCATTGGAACGGTCGTCTGACGAGAGTGCAAGGGTGCACACATATTAAAGTCGATGCGAGCCTGGTAAAGTTTGGATCTCATCTCGTGCTCCTCCAGCCTCACGTCTGCCTTTACACCGTCTTGTATCGATCGAAGTCATCGACAAGAATTCATCATGCCTATTGTCATCAAGCCTCCACCCGGAACGCCAGGCTCGGCATGGCCTGCCATTGCTGTTGGCCTGTTTGTGGCCTTTGGAGGTATGTTTGATGTGTCGGACGGCAAGATCCGTACTGATCAATTAGTCAGGTGTTCTGTATGGATATGACACAGGAACGATTGGTGGCATCTTGGCCATGCCATACTGGCTCCAGACATTCTCCACTGGCTACATCAACCCAGCTACCGGCGGACCTGGTATCACGTCCAGCCAGTCCTCCGAGATTGTGTCGATTCTCTCAGCCGGCACATTCTTCGGAGCTCTGACAGCGGCACCAACATGCGACTTCTTGGGTCGTCGCCTTGGTCTGATCGTTTCCTGCTTGGTCTTCATCCTGGGCGTGATTCTTCAGACCGCATCATCTGATATCCCACTCTTCGTTGCTGGTCGCTTCTTCGCCGGCTACGGTGTTGGCATGATCAGTGCATCGATCCCGCTCTACCAGTCCGAGACAGCTCCTAAGTGGATCAGAGGAACAGTTGTTGGTAAGACACACTCAGAACGCCTGTGGTTTCTGTCGGTTTGAGGCACTTAGGTTTGAGGCACTTAGGCTAACACACCTCACCTTTAGGTACCTACCAGCTCGCTATCACCATCGGTCTGCTCCTCGCTGCCATTGTCGACAACTCCACCAAGAACCGCAACGACAGTGGGTCTTACCGTATCCCAATCGCTGTGCAATTCGCTTGGGCCCTCATTTTGATCGGCGGTATGCTGCTCCTGCCTGAGACGCCCAGAATGTGGATCAAGCGTGGCAAGCCGGAAAGGGCAGCAAAGTCTCTTGCGACCCTTCGCCGTCTGGACGTAGACCACCCTGCACTGGTCGAAGAGCTCGGAGAGATCACTGCCAATCACGAGTACGAGCTGTCGCTCGGTAAAGCCACATACCTCGACTGCTTCAAGGGCAACCTCGGAAAGCGTCTGGCGACTGGTTGCCTTCTTCAGGCCCTGCAGCAATTGACTGGTGTCAATTTCATTTTCTACTACGGTACCAGCTTTTTCAAGAACTCTGGCATTACCAACTCGTTCATCGTCAGCATGATCACATCCGCCGTCAACGTCGCCTCAACTTTCCCCGGTCTCTACATGGTGGAAGCCTGGGGCCGACGACCTCTGCTCCTCTTTGGTGCGGTCGGCATGGCCGTCTGTCAATTTATCGTCGCTGGTGTCGGAACCGGAGCTGGAATCGCAAATGATGCCGCTCAAAAGGCTCTGATCGCCTTCGTCTGCATCTACATTTTCTTCTTTGCCTGTTCCTGGGGACCATGCGCCTGGGTCGTGACTGGTGAGATCTTCCCATTGAAGGTTCGCGCCAAGTCGCTCTCCATGACCACCGCAAGCAACTGGCTGCTGAACTGGGCTATTGCGTACGCCACGCCGTACATGGTCGATGCTGGACCAGGCAACGCCAACCTTCAGAGTAAAGTGTTTTTTATCTGGGGCGGCTTCTGCTTCATCTGCATCTTCTTCGTCTGGGCTATGATTTACGAGACCAAGGGTGAGTACACTTGATTTACAACTCTACAGAAGCTCTCACTAACGCTTGAACAGGTCTCTCCCTCGAGCAGGTCGACGAGCTCTACGCAAAGGTCCCCAAGGCCTGGCGATCCGCTGGCTTCGTCCCCACTGTCTCCTTCCAGGACGTTCAAGACATTGGTGGTGACCACCGCAATTCCAGCTTGGCAGATATTGAGAATGTTGCTATGCGCAAGAAGTCGGTCGGTCACGAGGAATTCACTGGCGAGAAGTACTAGGTGTTCAGTATTTCCCGAGTAGTACGGACAGGGAACGGGAGAGTATAGATGCGATACAGGCTTATGTACATGTTGTATCCATCATGAGACTATCACATATCGCCAAGCTCGAGTGAGTCAGACTACTGCTAATGCAAAATTCTGGTGGCGCGAGCACAAATGCGTCGCTCAGTGAACGTAACAAGGCGCCTTCACAGACATGCCACTACTCCTGCCAGCTACATGAATACGCAGCACCCTCTCCGCTTTCTCCTCAAGACCGAGTGCGCAGCCTCTACCTGCAGCCTGTCATCAATCTGATGTCTCTCTTCCTCCATCTCTGAATACCTTCCCTCCCACTCAGCAGCGCACTGTCTAAAGTGATGTTGAGAATAGAGATATCGAACCGTCACACGAGCAATGCCTGCATCTACCGCCAATCCAGTTTGTCCGCCAAATCCCAGCAGCTTGGAGAGGAAGTTGTCGTAGGCCAGTTTGAACGCTAGGACGTCCAGCCCCATGGCGGCCCAGTATGCATCAATGGTGCTGTGGTATCCTTCTTGGGCGTTGTTCGTATACTTGATTAGAGAAGCAAGGACGACTTCACGGCTTTCAGGTTGAGGCGCATATGTTTGGTGGGTCTGTGGACGAGGTTGTAGATGATTGGAACTGGGTGCAGATGGGTCTCAGCTTGTGCCTCGCGGTTCGAGAAGTCAGTGGGAACATACCTGTGTCTGTATCCGGATCACCGCTTCCTGAACACTCGTTGTAGGCTTTTGCGGCGTTGATCCAGTGCTTGCGGTCTGCTCTGCTGACTTGCGTGAGTATGACTACTTCGTGGTCGGCGCACACTATATGCCGAAGGACGAGTCTGAGCTTTGGGCGTTATCTGACCGTGAAGAAGGCAAGTGCTCTGGAATAGAGGCCTGATGGTCTTGATGGATCCTCTTGTCTAACGGTGGCATTCGTTGATCGTTGCGCGCGATGCCTCATACCGGCAAGGAGATGTTCTCGTTCTGGATTGGTGACTTGCTGTTGACAATGTCACAATGCTTCTTTAACTTCGAGGGATCGACCTTCTTTTTGGGCGCTGTTGTTGAAGTCGTCGCCGCTGACAACCTCGAAGCCATCGATTGTGCGTGTCTGCGTCGCGCATCCTCCAGCTCAAGTCCACGTGACTGCTGCTCGATGCTACGGAGCTTGGCCTTGTTTTCGAGCTTCTCCACCGCCTCCTAACGAGCAAGCTGCTCGGCAGACATGGCTAAGAGGTCGCCATGGTCTGGTGCTTGCGATGAGGCGTGTTTGGTAAGATGATGGTGATTGTGAATCCTTATCTGCCATGCTGAAGGCCGAAGGCTGGGTGCTCGTTGGTCTGCCGTTGGGACGTTGGTAGAAAACAGTGGATTAGTGGACTCGGAGAGTATGACGCGAGAGAAAAGATTGACGGCAGTGTTAGTAGACATCGCTACTGACAATCGGTTCGGCACTCAGCACGTTGTTGTTTCCGTCTAAACCTGACCATCCCGAGCAGCTACCACGAACGTTCTTGCCTATCCATGCACAATCGCCCACACCTCAACTTCATACAACAGCTCCTTCTTTGCCAAACTCGTAACCCCCAGCACCGTGTCCGGTGGTCTATGCCCATGTGCCTCACGATCCATAAACTCCATCCAATGCTCACCCCACCCACGTTCCACCACATCAATCTTATCCACCTCTGGATCACCAGTCTCTGTCACAATGTAATGCCGCACATGGATGATATCCCGTGGATGCGCACCAGCGGCTCTCAATGCTGCGTGGACGCTCTTGTATGCTTGCTTGGCTTGCTCAGCAATGGACGAGGACGCTACTGTGCCGGTTTCTGGTGTTATCCCAGTCTGGCCTGCGAGGGTGATGAATTTGCTGGTATCAAGGATTGGGGTTATGCAGGCTTGGTTGTAGGTTGGAGGTGGTTTGAGGACGCCTTCAGGGTTGAAGGCGTGTGGTTTGTCGTCGAAGCCGCGGGAGCTGGCCATTGTGATGGTTGATTCGGTTGACGGCCGGGTGGAGGTCCAAGTTGCCTCGCGGCTCGGTTTGAATTCGTCGCGAGTTATAGCTAGCACCGGCTGTATATTGCCTCGACCGGTATTCATATGTTTTTGCTCGATGTAACCTTAGCTGCCAATATCGATTGTCCAGCAGTGACGTCCGCTGTTGCTTACAGCTGCGGGCTATCAATGTGGGGAGTGAAGGAAGCTATGACGGCCATCAGCGCTACTAGAAGACCCAAGAATGAACCTACTGTTCTCGAGCTGTCGAAAAACCAAAGCTCTTCGTGATAGCCAGCGCTGCATTGACTTGCAGAGATCCTATCTGCTCTTGGTATCCATGGCAGCTCCTACAGCTTCAACTAGCTTCACAACGACCTGCATGCCACCAAAGTAAACAGCTTGAATCGGTCCAAAGCCATTGTTGTGTTACCGCAGGTGTGACAACGATGACACCTGCCAAATACGCTTGATCCGTAGCCATAGAGATCATTGTTATGGCAGACGCAGCATCCTTTGCCTCGAGCTTGAAGCCCAATGTCGCCTGTACGGTTGTCAACGGGATCTTTGCAAGCACGCCATGACCTCGACTGAGACTGCTTAGCGTCGATGGTTGTCATGATGCTGACTGTGGCGCGTCATGTTGACTCGGCGAGTGCAGGATGTGCTGAGACGAAGACGAAACGCTCAGGGGCTTGATCTTCGTCAAAATGCGAGGGTTTGATACCGAGCTGGCCGGATCGACCGAGTCCAGAATGTCTCCGCGTGGAAGATCCCTCTTGGAGGTGCGCTCGTACTGGACGAGCCTGTGGATACGACAGCTCAACTTATCCATATCTTCATTCTGCAGGATCAGTGGCAGTTCAGTCATGGCCGACGAAAGCCCAGTAATGGCGCAGCAGTCGTGTCCTCCCTGATCGAGCAGCCTTCGCGCGCTGTCATACAATGTCGCTCGGCATGCAATGCGATGCTCGCAGTCGTATCGGCGACATGTAGATTGTTCAACGGGTCCGAGAATCACGAGTCTGGCATGGTAATGGCGGAGAGTAGCTGCAGCGTGCCGCAGCAGGGTCCCCCTGTGCTCGAAACAGGGTGGCGAGCCCCAGATGCTCAACGTCCGGCTAAACCTTCACAAAAGACCGAATGATGAATCGATCGTCGACACCACGAACGGCGAACATTTCCGCGCGTCGGCAGTGGCCAATGTGGTCAAGATGGCGTGAAGATGCGTGGCGGCCACTCAGCAGACGGCAGCGCAGTCACACCACAACACGACATAGCCCACAATCTCCCGCTAGAATCACACAGCAGACGACTGTGCTGCGGGAGAATAGAGAGGCTTGGTGAATGCTGCATGTGATTCGCTGCGGACCTTTAGCAGTGCCAAGCAGGTTCGGCATATACCCCTGAGGCGCTTGTTCCCTCGTGCATGTTGCTGGCTCTGGTTTGCCGCGAGAGGAGACGTGCTACAGCTCTGCTTCTTGACTCTGTCCCTGTGACTGCGACGACGATATTCTGTGGCAGCGCACGAGTTGTCGCCGCGCCCGCTCGTCGGATTATCACTCCCCTCACATACCACCCGTCGCACATGCTCCCACCACCCCCGGATAGCGATTGTCCTTCGCCTGTTTGTTGTTCCCACAAACCGCCGACATCTCGCGATACCAGACAAGCACAACAATCACCAGGGACCTCCCGCGATCCCGAGACAGCAGCATCCCTACAAGCCTTACCCATACCTCCGCCTACATGCACCGCTAGCGAGGACAGAGGCATCGATATCAGCCGCCGCATGATCATAAGGTGCTGCCGCCGTACATAACACACAATGGGTCCGCGACCCGCCAACCTCAACTTGGGCCAGGACCGCCGGGACGCCTTCGAGCCGCCCAAGATGTTCGCACATAGAGACTTGCCGTCGCCGCGCGCGGGCGAGATCCCCCCAGCGTTGTCACCACTAGACGCCTTCGCCATGCAGTCGCGGGCGCTGCAGAGGAAGTTCAAGGAGCAGCAAGAGAATGGCAGGCGGATGAGCAGACTGCCGCCCATGATGGTGCAAAAGGAGATATCAAACAGACCAGGTTACTTCAGAAGCATGAGCGGCGAGAGCAAGATGACGGATTTGGTGGAGGGAGACGAAGATTCAATGCCCGTGTCATCGCATGGTCAGACACCAGAAACGAGTCCTACAGACCAGAGACCGTTGAACGAGAGGCCGGTGAGCTACTATCCCAGATTCAGCACCGCCACAGAGCCAGATGAAGAGCAGCCACCAGTGCCAACACCATTCTTCGATGCGCTGGAGCAACGCGCACCTACACCGCAGCAAGCAGCAAAAGCAGCTGCAGACTACTTTGGCGTCTCAGCGCCACGAGCATCCTCGCCAGAACCTGTGGACTCGACATTCGTCAATGTGCAGGCGCCGTCTCCCAACGACTATCCCAGCCTCACGAACAGCATCGATACCATTTCTTCCCATCCACGAACAATGACCATCGACTCGCAACGATCACATCGATCGAACACGCAAACATCCGAACGCGGCCTTGCAGTCCCTCAGTCGCCGCGATGGCCCAGGTCACCCAGAAGCTTTCAAAGTATTCGTTCTGTGCCGCCCGACAGCGGTGACGAAGACGGCGCCTCGACAACAGGATCCCACGCTCTGTCTTCATCTCGTAAGTTCTCGGGTAGCAGCGGCGTGTCAAGACCGCAGTCTCCATTCTCACCATGGATGCAACCAGTGCACCGATCACCTTCGATGACCTCGGAATACTCCATGAACGGTACACAACCATTGCAGCGACCGGTCCCAAATTTCTCCAATTTTTCGCGACCAATGAGCAGTTCTGGCAGCCGTCCGTCTTTCGAAGGCCGTCCATCGTTGGACAAGAGACCTATACTGCCAACGAGGCAGGCATCTGGCGCAAGCAGTAGCACAGAGCACTCATCAAAGTCGCCGCTGTCACGACAAGCTTCTGCCGACGATCACGACGGAGACCACAGTGGCGCCTTCCCTGACATCAATACACCTGCCCTGCTCGAGACTTCACGGTCCGAGTTCATCTTCCCACCCGGCAGACCTAGCGATGATTCAGGTTCTTACATCTATGCCAAGTATATGCTTCCTCGAGGACGACACATCGATCGCGACTCTCAAGCATTCCGTGACTCCTGGATTCAGAAGCAATTCAAGTGGGACATGGCACATGGATCTGCTCGTCCTGCACAGCATGAGCGGACACACTCTGACAGTCCTGCACTGGAGCAAGCTCGCGAGAAGGCACGTACAAGAGTCGCCAAGGCTCAAGCAGAACCACGAACTCAGGCTCCCGAAGACTCTCGACCTGGTCGAACTCTGGCAGCGTCTCCCAGCGAGATCAGAAGTCAGTCCGTGGATCCTCGTGCATTAGATAAGGTGAGGTCGGAAGGGCCATATCGATCTTCGCCGTCCGTGAAGACCACCAGCACAGATCATACCATTAAGGCAATGCCTTTACACCGCAAGTCCCCATCGGCTGACTTGACACCCGAGGAGCATCTCGAGATTGGTATTCGGTGTCATGAGTCGGGCGAGACGAACAAGTCAACGTACCACCTTCGACTTGCCGCACTTGCTGGAGTACCCACCGGTATGCTGCTGTATGCTATGGCCTGTAGGCACGGGTGGGGCATGCGCGAAAACCCCGAAGAGGGCGTCAGATGGCTTCGCAAGGCTGTGGACATTACTGGCCTCGACGTTGCTGATGCTGAAGAAGGGCTTAAGACTCTCGACCTCGCTGAGCGTAAGAAGCGCAAAGCTCAATTCGCCCTCGCAATCTATGAGCTTGGTACTAGTGCTAGGCATGGGTGGGGTTGTCCTAAAGACAAGGCCCTGGCTGTTCGCTGCTTCGAGATCGCTGGCAGCTGGGGCGACGCAGACGCTCTGGCAGAGGCAGGATACTGCTATACCGAGGGCGTCGGTGTGAAGAAAGACTACAAGAAAGCAGCCTCGTTCTATAGACAAGCTGAGAAGAAGGGCTTTTCAATGGCCGGCAACAGCTGGTGTGTACTCCTGCAATCCTTCTCGACAGCTTGGCCACTAACATTCTCGCAGGATCTACAAAGAGAAATACCAAGACGATACCGAAGCGCAACCAAAAGCGCCAGATACACCAAAGAAGCGACCTGGTACCTCTCACTCCAAGACCGAGAAGACCGAGGAACGCGAATCTCGCAAAGACGACAAACCAGCTGGGCGACAACGATCAAGGAGTATATGGGGCAGATCCAAGAAGGAAAAGCCACCTGCACTGCCTCTCTGATCATATCTCCTTATGTTTGTTTCATACTTGTCTTATCCGAACCTCCGCTGGGCGCTGGGCAGGCGATTAGAGATGAAGCTGCTGCTGCGGCTAATATATATACTATCTTCCTCTTATGGAACGTCACGGCCGATCTTGCATTGGCATCTTCTGGACAGGATGTGGCTGGCAATAATCTTATTACGGGCTCAAAGCAGGGAGCACAGGAGCAAGGACGAGCCTTGATGGCTGAGCTTCCAGGCGCAGACTGAGGCGTTCTTCTCAGATGTATGGTGAGCGATTAGGGGAGCATGGCGCTGAGGAATCCTATGTATGTTTGGTCACTGTGTGGACATAGTATCGACAAGCTGTACAGCTTATCTACTGAGTCGAGGATTGAACCTCGTTCCCAGGTAGTGCTCCGGAGAATTGTGATCACTTAGCCTTGCTCGGCTCGAGGTCCTTCATACTTTGGATCTGCGTGGTGATCTGCAGCTATGGCGTGGTCGTGTACCAGAACGTTGCGTGTTCGGTCTATCGTGATGTTGCAGCGACACACGAGGCAGTGCCATTAAAGCTGCACGGCTGAGTGGAGATGGGAAAACACATGTCTGGGAGGTCCTTGTATTCATGAGGCACAGTACTCGAAATATGCCACTGCAGCACAAGATCGACTTGACCAATAAACGAACTGCTAGCACTCTACAGCTCAACAGCTTGGACTGAGGCTTAGCCAGCGTCTACTTAATCAACCGCGCCAATTGCCAGCCAGATCAAGCATTCATGCTTTTGGAGACCAAGCTTGAGCAGTGGAAGTGCGTGTAGTGCGTCCTTCACAATGCCGAGTGACGTAGCTGGCGAGCTCCTCTGGCGCAACTCGTGATGAATCCTGCTGTCAGCCGCGTGTGTCCCTTCGGCAACGACCAGCAAACGCCATCGTGGCCAGCGCCAAATGGCGAGAGTCCAGGTTGCTTCTGCTGTTGGTGCTCGCGCAACCGGCGGGACAGGCGGCTGGACGAGCGCTGCCCATTGACGTAGGTGCTCTCGTGGCCAAGTCCCGTTCCTTTCAAGCCTACCCCTAGGTGCCTCATCGCTGCGCAGTCGGACGTCTCTGAGAGCCACGGTGCTACGCAGTAGCCGCTTTATAAAGAAGTGCTGATTTCCTTCTGCAAGCCCTCGAGTCAGTGGACCTGCAGTGGATCGCTGTGACATACGAACGAGTCCCGACTGTCCCGAAGGAAACGGATTTGTGCTTAAGGCTGGACACTCCCCGGTCAGGATCTGAGACTTGACATCACTTCTGGAACTCGCATCTCTTTGGAGAAGACCTTAAGAACCAACGACCGCCGTTACAGTAGCAGACAGCAAACTTCACCAAGACACAACATGGCCGAGATCAACGAGAGTGAGTGAAGTCCCGCCGATGTCGCCAAGCTGTCAACCTTGCCCGTTGGCGAGTCATGGCTAACCACCCATGTCCTTGCAGATATTAGCGGCAATGCCGTCCACCAAGAGGGAACTGAGCACATCAAGGATAAAGTCTTCGATGAGCGACAGACAGGTACGACTGGCGTCTCTTCCAACTCAGCGCTCATCGCTCCCGCGCAACCACCTGCGAGCAACCCCGGTGCCGACGATGCCTCTGCTGGAATCGGCAAGCACGCCGGAGGTGTGAGCAGTACCGCGCACATTGAGAGTCCTGTCCAGGCGTCGGGCCAAGAGGGTGAGAAGGGCGTCGTTGGTACTGTCCTGGGATATCTCGGTTTTGGCAGCACAAGCGTAGAGCCAGAGCGTGAGGCTGCCGATGTTGACGCAAAGAATGCGGGCACCGCTGGACCGGCAGCGGCGACTGAGGGAGCCATTGCTACCGGCGCTGCAGGAGCTGTGGCAGGAGGTGTGCTTGCTTCTCACGCCCAGTCTGTCGATATACCAGATCGGACCAGGTCTTCCGCCGCAGGAGAAAGCTCAAGCGGCGTTTCTGAGAGCACACTGACCCGGTACAGAGGGGACAACAGCACTACCACAGGCACCACCGACAGCACCAGCGCGACCACAGGAGCGATTGCAGGGCGTTTAGCAGCCGCACACACAGATCTCAACGCCCCGAGCACCACAGCTAACATTGCCAACATGACAGGCTCCGACGATGCCCAACCACAGCAAGGGGGCCTCTCACACGAGAACACCCAGAACAGCACTCGCGATGACAACGAGAATAAGAACCTCCCTGATACCGAGACTTCAGGCGAGAATGAGCACAAGCCACCACAACACGAGCAGTCGACGAGCAAATCAAAGGGCAGTTCTATGGAGAACCGCGAGTCTATCCCGACTGCTGGTGGTCAGAAGCTAGGAGAGAAGCACTGGGGTGAGAGCAGCATTTTGCCAGATGTGCCGCCGAAGAGGGAGAGTGAGGCGAACATTGCGAGTAAGGATGGTCAGCCTACTGGTAAGTGCTGATAGCAAGGTTTGTGGTGCCGAAGATACGCATACTGACAAGGCGAAAGGCGAGACTGCCTCCAATACCGCTGCCAACACTGGTGGTGCGACTGGCGGCCCAGGCCACCAAGGTTCTGGCGGCGAAGAGAAGCAGAAGTTCACTGATAAGATCAAGGACAAGCTGAACATGGGTAAGAAGGAGTAGAACATGGATGATGGGGATGACTTGATGAGTTCAGATGATTGACACTTGGCGTGACTTTTTTTCCTATGATAACTTCTGCAGTGCGAAAAGCACGACTTGACACAAGCAATAGTACCACCCGCCTGAGACTTCCAGTTGATCTTGGAATGTCGGGAGTACGTACTCTGAGATTTTTTGCATCATCCCATGAAAGACTACCAGCGCCATGTAGCGACGTCCTGCTTTGCCAAAGCATCATCGAGAATGCTACTGGAACACTCCAGCGTTGTCCCAGTCGTCTTCCCGGTAGATCTCCGGCGAGGGCGAGCGACGGTCCTCCTTACGCTTCATTTCCAAATGCTCGCGCCGAATCATCTCCGCAAACACCTCCGTGTTGAGATGTGGCTGCCGGTCGAGGATGCCGCCCTCGTGTAGCGGATGCAATCTACCCACGTCTCTTACCGCGATATGAACCACGCGCTGCCTTAGCTCATCGGGCACAGTCTCGAATGCGCAGATGCGATCGATCACAGTCTCGAGCTTGCCGGGCATCTTGCACACTGCGAAGTTCGCGATGCTGTCTATGGCGCTCTGCTTGAGGGGTTGGATGTTGTACATCTAATAAACATTCAACACGTCAGTCGTTCTCTGCTCACCAGGATCAAACGTGGGATCTCCATACCTCTGCTAAGTCCATGATGGTGAAGAGGAAGTCGAGGTTGGAGGCGAGGTGTTGGATGCAGTCACCTTCGAGTTGTGGCTTGGTGGCTGCCTTTCCGTCTGTGATTGCGAGAGTCGCAGCTTTCGACATGAGCTGACTTTCACGGACAGCGGACGCCTCCTTTCCTTCGTCCACCTCCTCGACGACTTGCTGGACGATCTCCTTGAAACCTGTCAAGCTGTCGTAGACGCTGAATGTCTTCGTGTGCCAGGGCCATGGTTCCGAGTTGGTGTTGTACATGTACTTGACAAGGGCTTCGATGCACTCTGAGTTGAAGGTGTTGCCGTTGATGTCTTTAAGCTCAGCTCGGCCTGATTTGCACTCCTGCGCGACCATGTTAGTTCAAGGTGCACTCTGATGAGCTTTAAGGTAAAGTCTGAGCATATAACAAAGCTGTCTGAGGTACTCATCTTGGAAAGGACGTCGGAGTACATGAAGATCACGATCTGATGTACTTTCCACTCTTTGCTGCCAGCAATGAGGGCGAAGTCGGAGAGGGTGTCATCGGTTCGAATTCTGTGCCATCGCTATCAGTATGTGGCAACCGTCCACTGAAGCTCAGAGTGTACTCACTTATTTAGTCCTCGCTCGACCTCGAGTAGGGAGATGATGGTGGACTCGGCGGACCCACGTCTAAGCGCTCGTTGTCTGAGCCGACGGGTCCTGGTGTCATGATTGGCGGTGGTGTGGTTCGTAGTGGTGTGTGGTGGTGGCTCGAACGTCAAGAATGAAGTAGGTGGAGGACGTTTGTTTGCTTAGATATCAACCTTTCATGTGAATGAGCAAACGCATGAAGCTCGGTCAAGCTTTCATTCATCTTGTCTCTCACATGCTAGCACACTCCATCGAATCAGATTCTCGATGTCGATAGAGACATCGCATGTCTCATTTCCACTTATCTCATTCGCATGGTGTGAAAGCTATATCTACCAGCTGCCGTGTCCCAAAGTCTCTCTACTCATGCCTCTGGCCGCACTAGCTCACCTCGACTCGAACGGCTCGTTGGTAGTGATGGCAGCGTCTCCGGCGCTCTGCAACAACAAGATCATTTGGCCGAATCTATTAGTGATCCTATGCAACACGCTTGCGCGCCTCCTCAGCTCTCATGCGCGATTGATCTTTATTGACCAGTCCTCGCAAGATCTCCCTGGCGAACTGTGGATGACGATCTAGCAGTCCATCTACAGTCATGGGAAAGAAAGACATCAGCTTGCTGAACAGAAACGTCGATGATTGCTTGCTTCATGTCCTCGGCCACTGGCAAAGCGCCTGCAGTATAGGGATGGCCCACCGTGGCTACCAGTTTACCTGGCATGCTGCGTGTGCCTCAAGAACTCATCGCACCGATGGCATTTTCTTTGAGGTATAGGATGTTGTACATCTGGCAACGGTCACGTTAGCTTTGGTCCATCAGAACACGGTACGAGCTGGGCATATTTCGGATTGAGACGTTGAGACTTACCTCTGCCAGGTTTGCCATCGTGAGGAGAGTGTCGATGCCGCCAATTTGAATGCATCTTACAGTCACCCATGATATCTGCAATGCCGCCGATCGCATCGCTGTGACCAGCAAGGTTGAGACTGGCTTTGTGATCTCCTGCTCCATCGTCCGACCCCGTAGTATCTCGCGTGCTTTCCTTTTCATCGGCCCTGCTCCAGCCATCGCAGGGACGAAGTCATAGTCCCACGGGCGTGGGTGGTCGTCCGAGTTGTACATGTACCGGATCAGAGTGTCGATATACTTCGCCTCGAATAGGTCGCCGTTCATGTCCTTCAATTCTGCTCGTTCCTTCTTGCATTCCAAGCAATTTCTCCATCAGTGGACAACCCGCTAGGGAGGATCGTAGCTGACTTACGGTGAAGTTCTCGTTCGTGCTCATCTTGTAGAGAACATCCGAGTGCATGAAAAGCACAACGTTGTGTACTTTCCGCTTCCGCTCGCCGCATACGAGGGTGAAGTCGGCCTGGGCATCATTCGTGCGGAGTCCGAAGAGGGCTCATTAGAATATTGGCCAACGCACAAGGGATGCTGTCCCTTGCTCACCTTTTCATGCCGTCGAGGATGACTCCGATAGGCGATGGTAATCCCCATGGGGCGTTGTTGCCTCATGTTATGGACATACTGTTTTGTGTTGTCTTGTGGCAATGGGGCTAGTATGCGCTTCTTACGCATGAAGGTTTCAAAATGTTGTGCTGTTGCTGAAGTAGCGCGAGACGAAGGAAGCGGCAGCAAACAGAGAAGCTCAGCGTTTGGTCAAGCTTTCTTCACGTGCCCGTAACCTGACAAGGATCATCTCCACCTCACTTCACTTCCCCTCACACCCACCCAAACTCGCTCAACTTCCCCTGCAACCCCAACACAGGTCTCGTCCACACCTCTCTATCCCCCTCCTCCACCTTCTGATCCGGCGCCACCTCAGCCCTATCCACAACCCGAATCATCCTCTTCAATTCCGCTCTCCTCTTCTGCGCCTTATTCTCCCTCCAGCTATCCAGCACGCCCCCAAACAAGCTCGGTTTCCTGGTCGAGCCAAAACTCTCCTCCCCCATAGAGCCATTCTTAGTATCGTTAAGCAGCTTCGGCGGTCCGATGACATGAGTTAGGTGAAGACGCGAAGGGGAGTGTGTTGGGATATCGACTTCGTCAAAAGTCTTCTTGGTGCTTTCGGTCCAGCCGAGGTGGACGGTCGTGGCTTTGATGGGTCTGGGAAAGAGGTGTGGTGAGTCGGGGGAGGGCGCGAAGGCTCCTGGGCTCATTGCTTGGGGGGAGTTCTTGGATTTGTTGGAGGATCTTTTTCGGCTTTTTGCTACGTTCTTTGCGGCGCGTTCCCACATCGGGACTCTTCCTGGGCTTGAGGCGTCATCGCTGGCGGTGCGTGCTACTGGTGGACTGTTTGCCGGTGGGAAGGCATTGGGAGTAGATTCCGGTGTCTTTAGCTTAAGCGCAACGATATCTGCAGCCAACAGAGGTTTGCCAGGCTGCACGCTTTGCTTCAGATCGTCTGCTTTCTTCTGTTCTTTCTTGGAGCTTCTCATACGTAGGAACCTCGGGTAGAACGCATCGTGACTTTTATCACGATCACGATGCGATTTCGACCTGGGAAGCTTCAATGTCTTCGTCTTAGACTTTCCAGGCACATCCGTGACGATAGGTGGAGGCCGACTTTTCTTTGGTTGGTGATCGTCGGGTGGTGAGATGGGAATTATGCCAGTAATGCTGCTTGCTCGGGTCGAAGTTGGCGGCGACAGACGAAGGTGGGAGACTGTGGACCTTTTACCCGACGAGGCACTACTGCCGCTGCCTTCTCGCCTACGACCGTCCGGAAATGAAGGGGATGACTGACTACTGTGAGGACCTTCAGGGGGCCTCGATTTCGGAAGCTGCTTGGACTGAAACAGCGGCTGTGGTAACATCTTCATCCGTGTCCTGATACTACCATCCGGGCTCCATCCCGACGACTTTGAGCCCCGCCGAGCTTGCTGCTGTGTGAGCATGAAGTGGTATGCCTGTGCTAGCTTGTCTGCTTGATCAGCATCACGGCTAGATCTCCGCTGTTTGGCACGACCTCGTGATACATTGCTATCATTGTCTTGTGGAAACAGCCCGACGTTTTCTCTAGACACCCTCCTTGCATGAGCAACGAATGGCGTCATGGTTCTGACGGGGCCATGACCCACATGGAACGCGTTTGCGTATGGCACGCTGGCCTTAGCAGGTACGGACGTGATCTTCGAGCATGGGCAATTATCAGCGGGCGCTGCGAATTCAACTGGTGGTGTCAATAGTGTCCTTTTCCGTCCTTGACGGTCAACGAGAGTCGCAACCGGAGGCGATTGAGTCGCCTTTCCACCTGCCGCAGAGATGTCAATGCTGTCGAGGCGGATGTGTCCTTGTGATCTCGTCATCTTCAATGCTTGTGCTCGCAACTCCTCAGGCAGTAGAGGAACTGCACCTGGAGCCTTCAGTGTCTTCTTTGCTCTCTCTAGTGAGATCATCTCGGCTCTAGGACGACTTGGGACCCGCAAGCTCTGACATGGAAACCCAGACTGTCCGGTCCTTGGAGAGATCGTTGACAGTACCTCGAGTTCCATCCGGTTCACAGTGATTGTACTGACGGTGGGTGAAGGGCTGATCATGAGCGCTGAGAACACTCGTGGCACGAATAGAGGGGGCGCATCGTCCCTCTGGCTTAGGTCCGGAGTACTGGCACTGTATGCAATGGGCTGTAGCAGTAGTGGTGGATCACCTTCCGGAACTTCCTCCACATTCCACTTAAGAATCGATTCTGTGTCCCACTGGCTAGGGGTACGACTGTAGATGCTTGACGAACGCCGGAAGTACGAATCGATCAGTGATCCTTCAGATCGCTTTTCTGCCAACGACGGTGTCGGAGGTAGCGGCTTTTGGGAATCCAGGGATGGAGTCCGTTTGATGAAACTCTGGAAAGATGGTACTGTTTGTTCGAGGCCAGTCAAGGATGAAGGCAACGAACCTGAGCCCGGGCACTTAGGTCGCTGGAGTGGTGTTCTAAAGGGTGGGTCATATGAGCTGGAAGAAGTAGCGGCGCTGCCAATAGGGGGCCGTTTGAGCTTGCCTGGTGACAATGGCGGTATGATCCCGCCTGGCGTATGCTGGTAGGTTGACAACGGCCTCGCCTCGATATGCATTGCTGCTGTGCATGTAGCCAAGTGAGGCGTCACGAAGAATTCAAGTCCGAGGCGTGAGAACAAAGAAGATCCAACATTGGTAAACCTCATGCTCATTGCGGACAGACCAGGGATGCCGATCTTGGGTCAACAAAGAATAACCCGTGGGTGGGAACCCGATCCGGAAGCCAGACGTATGTTCGCTGCATACCACCCAAATGCACAACCACGTCGAGTGCAGATTTGTATCCAAGGAGTCCGTGATCTGAAGATGGTCGCTGGTTCGCTGTCAGTGAACGGTACACATCTCGGCTTGATGCCTACTAATCAAGCTTGATATGGCGCCGGCAGTAGCACAGCACAATAGCGCTCGCGGTGTGAGACTTGTCGCTATAGGCACGTCAGCAATCATTTTGACTTGCAACATGCGACTATACTGATGACGGTTACTTGGAAAAAGCTATGGAAAGGCATTCAAGTCCTTCGCTCGCCGAAGATGCTGTATGCCATGCAGTGCTTGAAGAGATCAGAGCAAAGGAGCTAACTTCCATGCCTTTCGGCTATGTCTTCTTCGTGCCAGAAGCAGCCTTCTGCTGGTCACCCTCAGCAGCCTTCTCGAATTCAGTCGAAGAAGGCTCTTGTGGTACGTTGCTCATCACAGCTGGATCAGCTTTGCGCTTATTACCGAGCTCTGCGCGTATCTGAGATCTTCGCTACGATTGTTCAGTAGTCTATTAGCCCGCAGAGATCCAACGAAGCACACCTTGCGCTCCTCCGGGTCCAGGTCATGCTTCGCATGCATCGCTTCTAGGTCGACCGCCTCTGACCGCCTCCTACTCGCCTCTGGAGTCAACTCAGTGCTGTCGAGCTCAATCGGTTCATTGTTGATCGAGGCCGCAGACAGCGTGAACTGTGGTCCTGGCTTCGATGCTGTCAGTGGAGATATTGGTGTGTCATTGCTGCGATCCATGTCTGCGTGATGTGGCCCTGTTGGAACCTGTGTACTGGCCGGATCGCGACGGATTATGCCTGATTGACCTTCATGGACTCGGGAGCCCATTTACATGGTGGTGATGAGCACGACCAGCTGTATAAAGCGGTGAAAATCAGGGCGCACAATGACTTCACGTTGGTGAAATGAGTCGTGATCCGTGGAACATTTTGAACAGGCGCAAGCAAGACGAGCTGGAGACACGTTCCTCTCCACTCTCACTGCCAAGCCCGACCACGAGGCGAGGTTGTGACGAATCAGACGCGTCAAAGGAAGGAGCAGAATTGATGTGGCGAGTTGATCTCGATCGTTGTGTCAAACGCCCGACTGGTATCTTTGCATAGATCGCTCGTACATGCAAGACATGGCTGTTACACATCCGCTGTATGTCATTTCGAATAGATGCTTTTGTACATTATGAATGCGCCTTCAATATTTCCTCCGACGGCGCCTGTCCTCCCAGATTGTGGATTGCTGACTGCAACGCACTGGTCAAGTCGATATGGAAGAATGGTCTGTTCAAGCCATGGACGACAGCAACCTTGACAGTGCTTTGACCATATGCCTTCGACTTCTGCAACTGTTTGTCGACGTCGCTGGAAGAGCTGACTTCAGACTGATTGATGCTGTCCACCTCTTTTTGGCCGGTCTCGACGTCTTTTTGTTGTCTGTGCAGTTCTCTGTTATCTTCCTCTTCTGCCGCGGCAGCCGCGCTCCAGTCACCGCCAAGCTCAGCGACACTGAAGATTGGCTTCCAACGAGAGAAATTGCCATCGATATCGGAGGGGTATCCGAACCCGGCAGCTGCCAGAGCACGTTTCGTCCATCGGTTGTTAACGCAAGCAATGTGCCATTGTACGCGTTCGGGCGCTGTGTAGCGGTCGAGCTGATTGCGCACGTCGATCAGATTCTGTACCGAGGTGAGATCAACATTGTTGACGGACGAGAAGTCGAGAATGATCGCCTTCAGTGTTGGTCTGGGGTCATGTTCGACAACCTCCTTGCCTGACTTTGGACCTGGATCGTTCCAAGGCCTGTCACCTGGTCGCGCGTAGCCGTGAGGGTTGGTGCGCTGTGTCTCTTCAAATATTCTGTGAACCATATAGTCAAGGTAGTGATTCGCGTTCGGGTAGTTGAACCCTTCTGAGAACCTGTAGATGAAAATTCCAGGGTATGGGTGCTGAGCGCGAATGTTAGGGTTGGATCCGTCGCCGTGCTCGATTGGCAAGAAGATGTTCCTCGACGACTTGTCTGGATCGCTGTCCTGGCCAAGCCTGACTGTACCCTTGCTGTCCTCGCCCTCGACAAGGTGGTCACCAATCACGGAGTGCACCTTGACGCGGCCGAGGAAACGTCCTTGAGCCTTGAAAACTCTGAATAGCAGGAGAGCCATCGAAGTCGAGATTGTGACATAGACACCGATGTCGATGCTAGTGAAGACGGTGACAATGACACCGGCGAAGAAAATGAACACCTCCAATGGCGACACCCTCCAGAATTGGTAGACAGTGTTTGGTGGAGTGATCAAATCACCGACGGCGTGGATGATGACAGCACTGAGGGCTGAGCTGGGAATGTAGAAAAACACCGTTGTAAGCGCGTAGATCGCGAGCAAAACCACGATCGCAGTGATTACACCGGCGAGGGGCGTGCGCACACCTGCCTTTGACTTGATTGCGGTTCGTGAGAAGGAGCCGGTCGCTGGGTAGGCGCCCAAGAAAGGACCAAGCAGGTTCGAAACCCCGATGGCGACAAGTTCTTGCGATGGATCGATCGTGTAGTTGTTGACTCTGCCGAAGGACTTCGAGATGGAGATATGCTCAATCAGCAGAACGATGACCGATACTGGGATCTGACTTGCGAACGAAGTGACAATGCGGCTGGTGACGGTCGGCACAGCTGCATCCTGGAAACCTCTCGGGACGGGGCCCAAGATTTTGACAGGTGACTTCGCAGCGGATTTGCTGGTGCGGTTCGGCAGATGTCGGTTGATCAAGTAGCTGATCAAGGTGTAGAGCAGGATCACGAACGCAGTGCGCAGTGTGTTGCAGAAGAACCATAGCTTCTTGCGATTTGGTTGTCTCTTGGCAAGCTGATTGAAGATGAAACGAATCAGGTATAGCATCGTCAATGCCGTCAGGCCCAGTGCAGCGTCCAACTTCGTATGTCCCAAATCTTTCAGTGAATTGATGACCACCAGGTATGTCGAAGCGCGGTTATTGACAGAGCTCAGACCCATCAGACCGGGGAATTGGCCAACGGCGATGTTGATGGCAGACCCAGTCATGAATGCAGAAATTGCGGTGAGCGAGATCAATTCGACAAGCCAGCCCAGACGTACGAGACCGATGAAGCAGACAATGCCTCCGACGATGATCGCAAGAGCAGACGCGACGACATGGCCAGGCAGGCCAGGATCTTCCTTTGCAACCTTGAGGACAATGTTTCCCACGATGGTGGACATGACAGCAACGGGCTACAGCACCTGTCAGCTTGATCAATGCCAATTCAGCTCAGACTCAACTTACACCGATGGTAATGTCTTTCGAGGTAGCGAAGAACCAGTAGATGAGGACACCCATGAACGAAGAGTACAGACCGAACTGTACGGGAAGTTCGGCGAGTTTTGCGTATGCCATACTCTGCGGGACGACAACGGCGCCCACGGTGATACCAGCAACAAGATCTCCGTATAGCCATTGGAGGTTGTACCTCATGATCCAGTGAGTGAAGGGGAACAGGTTGCGAAAGTATCGTAGTATGCCACGTCCACTAGGAAGGACTTCCCGTATCCAGTCCATTGCAGTTGGCTCTTCCTCGACATAGCTGTCTGAACTGTCGACTGAGAAGACAGACTCACCGCGACTCAACTTCGAAGCTCCAGTCTCGTTGCGGTAGTCCAGCTTGATGCCAAGCACCTTCGCCAGGCCGTGGCCGACCTTGGTACTTGTCGACGCCATATTGTTGACAGGGCAGGGTTGGTAAAGCGTGAAGACTCTCTCGGGGGTCTTAGAGTTTTATATACGCTTGAGACTCCAGTGGGAGCGAGGGCGGATGAATGGCCGCGACGGTAGCCACTAGAGTAAAAGCCACCTGCGATATGCAATGCAGTGCAGGATCGAAGAGGGCCTAGGCCAAGGTGTTATTGGCCTGTGGTTATTGAGGTGAGTAGACGACGGCTGGGCGTCGGTCGTCAGCAGCGATCGCTATGGCGAACAATCACGACAGGCTCGAGAAGCAAAACGCACGACCCGATATGCGCCTCGCCAGATCTCTCTCTCAAAGTGCTGGCGTCGGTGGCTTCCAGCAATAATGACACCACTCCTTGACGTTTGGTGACTCTCTGTGGGATGTGAAGAGCGTCGTTGTCTGTAGCGCGTACCAGGTACGGCTGAAGGAATGGGAACTTGACCGTGACCGACTGTGTGGGACGTTGGCTGGATACTTGCAGGATATAGCCGGTCGGAGCACCAGGGTACGACGTATCAATGAAGCACGATCACGAAAGGTTCTCGCCAACGATGCATAGAAGGCTCAGTGAAGGGTTTTGGCGGCATTGTTGACGTAGCGGACCCAGCGCGAGCCCATCACTCACCCAACAAACCATTGCGCACCTCTGCGGGTCGTCGCCGGTCGCTGGTTTGACAGATGGAGACGAGCGTCTGAGGTAAGTTTAGTCCCTAGCACATCATCCGAGCTAGCAACGAGGGTCCGGAAATGTCTGCTCGTGCGCCTAGGAAGATCGGTACAACGAGATGCGCGGTGGCCTATGAACGACGCGGTGAAAGGCGTGCTCGAAGCCTTTGAGTGTGCGTGCATGATCATTCTTTGCTCCGTCGCGGGCGCGGTCCAGGGCGATTGTCGCGAAGTGCCGCTAACGTCGGCTCACCAGGCGTCTTGCATGTGTGTTTCTTGTTGTCTTGCCCAGCTGCTCCGGAGCCTCGTGCCTGGGCTGACACAATCGTGACAGCGTGCCTGACGGTGATACAACGTTGATAAACTAGTTACTCACCAGCAGTACTGCGAGCGGATTGTGAAGATGCGGCCGAGGTTGATTCACGTGGCCGACTACCGCCCACCAGCCTCGTTAGCCTCGTAGCAGCAGCGGCGGCCGAGAGCAGGCGCTGTTCACACAACTTGTTGCGCGTCTTGCAGCCGTTCGCAGTGTTGCAGAGCCTGGGTGAAGATGTGGTCCGCATTGATGACTTTCTCGTCTTCGAAGTGTAGTGTGGCGATCAACGATCATACCGCTGTGTGGTGCGGTGTGCCTGGATTTCTCGTCACCCTCACGTGGAAACCACTGGAGTGCACCTGCAGCGAAACGTCGATCGCCACAGCTTCGCTTCGCTTCGCTGCAGCAACATGCCCCGGCGTGTGGCTGGAGAGTCGACGCGACTTTGTCTCACTTCTCAATCGTACATGCACGACGTCCAACAAATACTACCCACGTTACTTGCGCGCGTCATGGCTCAACTAGATACTTGGATGCAGCAGGGCCCGCTCAACGGCGACCTCGTCGCCGGTCTGGACGAGTTGCGGCGGGTTGTGCTGCTCGATGGCATCCCGTCTAATGGCGAGGGCATGGCATGTGACAGGTCGAGAAATCGTGGTGTACGCCGCTCAGGCTAACGTTCACGCAGTCGGAGTTGCGCATCTATGTTTGGCTGATTCTTCTCAACGTCCCGCCGCTGCCAACAAAGACGTACTTGGACCTGGTAGAAGCCGGCGCGTCTCCAGCATATGCGAAAATCAGAAACGACACCTTCCGGACACTCACTACCGATCCTCTCTTTCGCCGACGCGTCACCGAGAACAGCCTGACGCGTGTTCTGAACGCCGTCGCATGGAAGCTGCACGAGGCGGACGAAGCACGCATCAACGGCTGGATGTCGCCTCCCACTCTCGGCGTGCCGAAGAGTCTTGATGGATCAGATGCCATGTTCCGCTCGCCAGCTTCCGTCAGTACTCGGCACACACGAGGTTCTGTCACGGGCACAGAAGACTCGGATCCTGGCGACAATGTCACCAGCCACATCGGCTACGTGCAAGGCATGAATGTCATGGCCGCACCATTCTTGTATGCTGCGCGAAGTGAGTCGCAGGCATATGCTGCCTTCGTGCGTTGCATCGAGAACGAATGTCCTGGCTATGTGCGAGGTAGCATGGATGGTGTGCACAAAGGCCTCGCTCTAGTCGACCACATTCTGGCCATTGTCGATCCGAAGCTAGCATCGCATCTGGCGGCGAAAGGCATGAAAGCAGAGATCTACGCCTTTCCAAGCGTTCTGACGTTGTGCGCATGCACGCCGCCACTGCCCGAAGTCCTCCAGCTGTGGGATTTCCTCTTCGCGTATGGACCGCACATCAATTTGCTTTGCATTGTGTCACAACTGGTGCTGATGCGAGACTCATTGCTCACTAGCAATACGTGCGTGTGCTCACATCTCAAACATACGACGCGATCGCTGACCTATATTACTAGACCAAAGCCAGACTTCAAGCCGTTGAGAGCGCGCAAGGTCATCGAGTACACCGTCAACTTCGCACGCAAGATTCCGGATGATCTGTACGAACAGATGCTCGTCCATGCAAAATGAAAGAAAAAAAAAACTAGTCTTCCGACGACAAGTCCTTCATCAAACTGCAGCAGTGCAGGCTCAGAATTGCCCGATGCAGATCCAGACCGCCCAATGCATGACAGCATCCAGCACGACCTGCACATCCGGCCTAGCCATCCAAACCAGGTAATCGGCGCGTAGTGCAGCCAGCCTGCGCAGGTGCCTCGCTCATCACACGCGGGCTATACAGCGTGCCAAGTGGGGCATGAGCGAAGCACGCCATCACGCCCCAGCAGGTCTCGAACGTCCTCGACATCATCGCATGACCTTCGATTGAGAGCCAGGTATACAATACTGAACCAGACGATCGGATACGATCGCCCGTCACGGCTCGTCTCCGTGCGGTCGATCACGTCTGGCCCCTGTTAGTCCCATCGCTTCGTTCTGGGAGACCCCCACAGACTCACGCCGAGGGTATACACGCTACGCGCTCGTCCTGGACAGCATCGATACTCTACTGTCCGTTCGAACAAGGCTTCGTGTCAATGGCGGTGGCACCTTGCACATCAATCACTACTACTAGTCCTCACAGCACGAAGACCATGGACATGGACCTTCCACTACACCCCATAACCACTCTCGAGCCCCGAAAGAATGGCTGAGCGACACTCGTATCCGTTCAGCAGACTGATCACGCCTTCGGTTCGGGACATGGGCTTGGAACTCGCACTCGCGATCCAAAGACATCGATGGCATGTCGCAGCTGAGACTATACCGCGATGCACTACTTCCTCTCCAATTACCTCCTCGACTGGCCATGCTACTTCGACGACCCTCACGAGCCGGACAGCAGTCAAAAGGTGGGCAAGAACCACAGCCTTGATATTCAATGATAGTTGGCAGCAACAAACTCGATCGATGTTCGGTATAACACATGCTGTCAGGCGTCAACAGCCGCAGAATGTACCGAGCCTACACGTCAAGCGCACGAGCATTCGACATAGCGGACTGAACTGGAGTCCTGCGCTCTCTCGATATACTGCTCCCGCTTGGGACTCCCACGTCACGCCCAGACCTTCTCGTTGCCAAGATCAGCCTTCTCACCTCGCCCTCATCAAGCGTCCTATCAAACGCCGTCCACTCCTTTGACCCCGCCTCCCCATACGACCCTTACTATACGTCAACCTCCCCGTTCCCTTCACCAAAGTATTCATCCAGACCTTCCAATCAATCTCGACCTGCTTTGCCGTGGCTCCCAGACCTATCACAAATGTCAGCGACGCATCCCAAGTCACTGATCGTCTCGAGTCCGATATCTTACCTGGCGGGTGGTGATTGAGGTATATGCCCTCCGACGAATGATTTGGACACGCAAACACCTCATGCATAATCCCAAGATGCCCCAACTTATGCTCCGTCTTCGCCCACCACTCCATCGCCTTGGTATGCAGCGTCCCGTGCGCGAACTCGTGCAACTTGTGCTCATTCTCAAAGTAAGACGAAACCCGTACTCTCGGAACTTGTACTCCGGTCATGCGCGCTGATCCAAGTGGAACTCCCCAAATAACCCATTGCAGTAGCATTGGCATCCAGCTCCTCCATCATGACCGGGAAGTGATCCCCTACTTCTCTGGAACCTGGTGCGAGCATTCCCAACGGGTGGTTTGACGAGCGCATGGCGAGGGAATCGCACAGATGTTCTGGCCGGCTGGCGTATCCTGCGCGCCGTTGTTCTTCTCGTTGGGGAAGACCGGGACGGTGCGGTAGGGCACGACCGCTTCCATGCTTCGTTGGAGAGGAAGCCAAGACATGTGAGGAGGAGGATGAGGGATTTGTAGGCGAAAAGGAGGAAGGACGGGGCGACGAGCGTGAGGTCTTTGTGGGGGAGTGAGGATTAGGATGCCTTGCAGGACTGCGCCGAGGAGGAGGAGCCAGCTTGTTAAAAAGAGTTGGTCGCGCAGGGTCTGGGGTGTGTATTAGGATTTGTGAGAGGTCATGGAATGATGGGACGGGGAATGCACGTGTAGGAACGGGACCAGTCTGCCAGCTCGGAGGGCTTGGGGCCTGGGCCGTGTGGCGAAGCTGTTGTAGATTGGTTCGATGGCCATGATGATGATGAATCGGATCGATGGTAAAGTCCCTAGGTAATAAGAGCCAGAGAAGGATGACCGCTTGCCTTCTGTATCGCTCAACTAGAGCATCAGGCACACGACGGTTTAGAATATTCTCGCGAGCTGACCTCAAGACACTTACACGACAGGTCGCCTCACGCTTATATACCCACTCCATAAGCAGCGCCCATCAACTCGCGCAGCCGTTTCAGCCTCTGCAGATACCACTAAGCTCCCCCCAGGCGCACAAAGCGTGCGTATAGCACCTCGTACTCCACGTCCCCGGCCCTATAACAACGCGTCTCTCTGTCACCTTTACGGCGGATACAACGCCACAGCAAGAGATTCCTGTCTTTTGCACGCAACACGACGTCGTCGAACCACGTTCAAGAGCTGCAAGGCGTCCGGTGGCATCCCACTCTAACCCAAGCTGGTCCAAGCCACCTTCATCACCATACTCAATTAGGTCACAGGTCTGAGGGTGAACAAGGTGGGCGAGAAGCGAGATTCCATTTCGGGCGCTTAGGCCATTAGCGAAAGCATCTAAATGAATACATGCATGGACTGTCCCTACCATGTTCGATGGAAACAAGAATGAAGCGCAACGTTGGAGTTGGCAAAGACCGTACCATCGCATAGCTTGCACCGCTTGAGTTGAGATGGGAAGGCGATCGAAAAATATTCCAATTGACGTGGCGTTCAATGGTATAGGCGTTTCCTGCTGCTGACAGCGTTGATATTGAATTGCTCTTTGATCTACATAGTTAGCATAACCCGTAGGCACGCATGAAGTCGCCCTCCGCTAAGGCCCTGATGCCCTGAAATCGCTCAAACGCAGACCTTCCGACCTGTTCCTTTTACTCTCGTCACTTCGTCTCTCTTCCAAAACACAAGACTTTGTGCCTTCCCCCGCCGCCCAACTCCTAGCAAATACTCTTCACCACAATCAACCCGTAAATCTGAACTTCGTCGCCTCTAACCGGCCCAATCCCTCGCGTGGCGCAACATTACGCCTGCGGTAGCTGTTCGTGAAGTCCTGCAGCAGACTCCGGATCTTCCTAATCTCTTTGGCGTCAATCCGCTGCTGAATGTTTCGCAACAGTCTCTCCTGTTCTTGTGGTGCGATGCTACCGGCTGGCAACATCTGCACTGTCTTCGCGATCCACTGGGCTACCTCGTTGGGCATCATCTGGAACAGTCCAAGAAGGACACCTGATGCATCCGGGAAGCAGTCTTGAGGGAACGTGTACATCATGCCAGTCATGCTGCGCTGCACGAGTGTCTCGCCCTCGGCTGCGATGAGGCTCTTAACGGTATTGCGGATTTGAGGTGGGTTCGCACGAAGACTGTAGGTTCCATCGTTAGCATCGAACGAAGGCGAAGGCATCTCTTCGCCGCCATAAGAAAGGAAATCGCGAAGGAAGTGCAGCGTGGCTATTAGTGGCTCCTCTTTCAGCAGCGTAAGTGATGTCGATGCAGCTGACAAGATCGGCGACATGAGTGCAGACGAGACCAGCTTGCTTGGGTGGTACAGCAGCACGTCTGTGGTTAACCGGAAGAAGTCTTCGATTACGTCCGGAAGGTCCTCAGGCGCCAGGTCGTTGAGAGCACGCAAGAAAGTGGTCGCTTGCTGCTCGTAGAAAGCGTATATGCTGTCGGTCGTTTCCCGCGACACGTAGTCAGAGACGTCTGAGAACTCCCGCACTACACTGTCAGTCGCCCACAAGAAACAACCTTGCCTGCTGGTGCTGAATCCGGAGGAGAGTTTTCCAGCGAGCTGAGGCAGGAGAGGTGCAGCGTGGATGCGATACGACAGTACCATATACCGCCAGCACCTGCACACCCGCTCAACAATCGGGACGAAGCTGACGAAGGCTTCGCAGATGGTGGTCAGGGTCGGGAAGATCTCTTGGCAGTACTTCACTGCTGGGTGAGGTTTCGATGGCTCTACCCAGGGTGTGACCCATTGGATTATGATCGTGATCAGGTTGAGGTGATCAGCAATGGCAAGCTTCTGCTCCTTTTCTGTAGCATTGTTCGCCATCACCATCAGTCGCTTCAAAATCGGATCGCAGCACAGCTTCATCGAGTCGTAGAGAGTTTCCAGCGGCTGCTTCGTCAGTACAGAAGCAACACCTTCAGTAGTCTCCTCTTGGCTGGAAGATGGGAGGCTGTCCAGGTTCTTCTCGTAGAATGACTGTAGCTGTGGCATGTAACCTTTGAGTAGATCGGCACAATCGTTGCAGAAGAACTTGAAGCTGAGAGCGGCGGCTCGCACGACTTCCTTGGAAGGATGGGTGAAGGCGGCAAGGATGAAGTTGAGCTGATCTTGTAGAGTGTCGGCGTGTTGCGCTGTCCATTCTGTATACCGGCCGAGAGCCATCACAGCTTGGAAACGCACCTTCTCCTGATCAGGGATCTGGACCAGTAGCGGAATGAGTCGTGGCAACATGATGTTCTCGTCCGGCGGGACTTGTCGACCCATCGCTCGCATGCTGAACAACGGTGCTTCAAGAGCCTGCCAGTTGGGCACCTTGCCATCGCTTGCCTGAGGGCCATACTGACTGACCCACTGCTCGATCTTGACAAAACTCTTCTGCAAGCATTCTGTCACGCCAATTACTTCGCAGCAATCCTTGAGCACGTCTCCCAGTTGGTGTCTGAACTCGCGGAATCTGTCTTCCGCTTCTCGGTCGCCATCGAAGAGGTCGGAGTCGTTGCCATTGTCAGGTACCGGGTATTGTAGATGGTGAATCATGACGTCGACCAGGCTTGAGTAGATGTCAACGTACTGTAGGCGGGCTTCCATGTATCGTTCCAGGGTGATGTACTGCTTGAGCTCGTACCAGAAGTTGAACGTGAGAGACACGGCTTCTCGATCCTTGTCACGCATGCAACACTCGAGAACAGCCTCTACAAGCCCACGGAAGTCGCCTGGCTGTCTCGCTGCCAAGATGACCCACGCCTCTCCTGCTTCTGCGAAAATCCGTGTGATGCCCTTGAAAGTTTCCCAATCCTCTTCTTCGGCAACAATTGCTATTCGTGGCTTGAGTGTGGCAAGTCTGGGAAATAGCGCTTTTATTGTGTTCAAGTTCTCGTCCACCTCTCTCGTCTCCTTGAAGATGGCGCAAAGCGTCTCCACAGCGGCATCAAAAGAAGTGTCTGATTGACTTGCAGCCATGACAACATCCATGAGCGGCGAGTTAACGATGTCATTCAAAGGCACCTCTCGAATCCATGATGTGATACACTCCAACAACTGGGGGTTATTCGGGGCGTCCGGCGTGGACTGTGCGTACTGTGTAAGCAGGCGCAAGACATGTTGGCCATTCTGCTCCAGCAACTCCTCTTGCCGCTCCCTCAGCTCATCCTCTGCCAGATTGATCTTCCTCCCCTCTGTCACCTCTTCTGGCAGCACGTGCAAGAATTCGAGTACGCAAGAGATGCCCGACTGGTCGCTGCCCAACGTCGTGACTATTGTCTGCAGCACATTCTTCCATTCAAGCATGAGAATGGCGAGGTTCGCTAAGCATACACAGAGCTGTGTTCGGATCGGCTTGGGGCCTTTGGCGTAGGTTGCTACCACTTGGAGGAGAGTTTCTCGTAGTTGCGGCCATGACTCTCGCGGCAGTTGGTGGAAGTCAAAGATTATCTGTTGAAGCATTGCAAGTTAGAATCGCCTCCCTCGCCGTCTCTCACCCGCCTTACCTTACCTTTCCCTTCAAGGTCGTCGCGGCGAACAGCTTCGCCTCGCTTGTAGAATCTGGCGACTGCAGGATCGCAAATGTGGATGTCCAGGCGTCGGCTGACTTCTGGAACTGCTCGAGGAAGGTGTGTGCCTGGCTCTTCTGCGATCGGTCCACATTGCTAGACATGGTCGCGAGTGCAGACAGAACCGGCGCAAAGGCCTGCTGTGACCCATTCATCGTGGCTGCCGTGGCCATGTTGCGGGTGGAGTTGCTAGTGAGCGCGCTGTTGTTGTGTCGTGCTGTTGATCATCTCCCAGTAGCAGCAGTTTGGGAGAGTGAGTCGGTTGTGAGGATGGCAGCGGTGTTGGTGAGATTCGGTCCTTTTTTATGGATTTGGTTGTCAAGTTGGTCGTGTCCAAACAAAAGAGAAGCCCCGCCCGCTGCACTTTCTCGTGAAGCCGATGCCTGGTCTGAGCGCAAATCCCCAAACTTTGTCCAGAAGAAGTTCAATTCGAAGACCACGAGTCAAGACAGACCACGACCGCCAAACCCTCATTCACCACGCCTGAATTCCGAGTCGCATCGCATAGAGCGTACGCTAATATCCTCGACACCCACGCGACACCGCCTTGATCACCGCACTGCGCATAATCCACCACACGCGACCCAACCACCACCACCCTCACAATGTCCGGACGAGGCGGCGGCGGCCAGCGCAAAGTTCTACTCCCACCCATCAACTTCATCTTCAAGCTCCTCCAACAACACAACACAGTTCAGATCTGGCTTTATGAGCAGCTGGGAATCCGGATCGAGGGCAAGATTCGCGGATTCGACGAATTCATGAATCTGGTGATTGACGATGCGGTCGAGGTGAAGCAGCCAGCCAAGGGACAGACGGAGGAGGATGTGAAGGATCAGAGGAGAGAGTTGGGCGAGTACAATCAGACAATGCATACGTGGGCTAGCTGAGATTGTGCTAATGCGGATTACAGGTCAAATATTGCTTAAGGGTGACAACGTGTGCCTCATCCAGAGCTTGACATAACAGCAACGTTGGAGCAATGAAACGATGAGACCCGGGAAGTTCGACAATAGTGACGGCTTGGGTAGGGAGTGCACACGAGATAAGGATGAGGATGAATCAACGTTGCGCAGCGGGTGCCGAGACCGCAGCCCAACATGGAAAGTACAGACGCTCTTCGAAGGCCTCGCAACCAGAGGCAAGGAAAAGCCATCGCGTAACGTCCGCCATGACCCCAAGGGCAAAGATGCAGAGCGAGACGAAGGCGTCGTCGACGGACTACGCAACGAAAGTAAGTAGATGAAAATGCACTCAAGTCAAATGAAATGCTCATTGGGTATCTCAAAGTCAAGTGCCGGCCAGTCACAAGGTTCACTGCGTGACATGCAAGCTACCATCGCCTACTGCCACGGCGTCCACTTTCCAGTCGTGATCCTGCATCACGATCTGCCCAGGTCCTAGCAGCTGCTCTGCAAGGCACAAGCCGACTGGAACATTGTCAGCACATTACACATCTTCAGCGTGGTGAGAATCGTACCTAGATATGGCTTGTTATTCTTCCCATCTGCACAAGATCTACTCAGAAACGCATCATAAAATCCAGCACCGTGCCCAGTCCTCGCACCACCCCGATCAAAAGCCACGCCAGGAACCACAATTAGATCCAACCCTCCGTCTGCACCATCACTACCGTCCTCGCTCCAACCAAGTCCTTTCCCACCCATGGCATTCTCTCTGAGCCCAACACTCCCCGAACTCAAACTCGGGATTCCCCAAGAATCGTGTTCGAGCGATTCATACTCCTCCAGTGAGTTGAGGCGGAGCATATCCATGATCTTGCGCTTCTTTCCATCGGATTGAGATCGAACGCTATGAAGACAAGGGACGAAGACTTTCTTGTCCGACCTGAAGGCGTCCTGGATCAAGAGGTCTGTTTGAGCTTCAGACTTGGGCATTGAGAGGTAAATCCCGATCCTCTTGGCTTCTTTGTATCGCGGAAGAGAGAGGACGATACCTTGGGCCTGCTTCGATTGTGTCGAGATGTCATCTTCGCCGAGAGCGGATAATCTGTCCTTGATCTGCTTCCGTAGTGCTTTCTTTGCTTCCTTCTCCGAGACCGTTGCCATGGTGCGTGCTGGTGATCTTGGGCCGAGGATCTTGGTTGATTGACGTGCCGCCGAGATGTTGCCTAGATAGTGGAGAGAACGTGTAGTTGACATGCCTAGCTTGACGTAGCTATGGTAAGATATCCATGTCATCACATGTCTAGTACGTACGACGTCGCTACTCCACGGCAGTGCCTTGCAGCGTTGGAGCCGCTTCTGCGGGTGGGGAAACTTGGAAGGCGCCATCGCCGCCAAGCTTTCGAGGGTTGCGATGGCGTCGACTTCCAGCAAAGTTCCAGGGAGACATCAACCACAATTCCACCGTCGCTACTGACTTTCGAACAACCCTCACATCCGGCGAGAACTACGAGCACCTCACATCACCTCTCACATGCTCCGAGCGCGACCTCCGCTGGAGCAAAACGACTGAACTACCGTCTCAAGCGCAACCCGTATCTGGCCCAACGAACAACGACGTACACGCCGCCGCCGCCAACTCCCACCGCATAACAAGGAAACGCCGCACATAGAGCTGCTGTACACCACATCAATCGACGATGCTGCTCTACCACTCTCTCGTCGCTGTTCTCTCGCTGGTCTCGTTCTCAAATGCGCAGGTCGCGTTAGGAGGAGCAGGCGCAGGCGCTGCAGCAGCGTCCGTCACGCCAGCAGCGGCCGCGACAGCAGCAGCGAACCCGGGAACAGGCTCAATAATTGGAACGTGGTCGACAAAATCGAATAAGACACTCACGGGACCTGTATGTGAATTGGAAACGGTGACATGGCAGCAGGACTAATGTTTTTGGTAGGGATTTTATAATCCTGTTGAGGACAAGATGATCGAGCCAGACCGGACGGGTTTCTCGTACTCGTTCACTGATGACGGATTCTACGAGGAGGCATACTATCGCGCCATCGCAAATCCTCAAAACCCAGCATGTCCGGCTGGGATCATGCAATGGCAGCATGGCACTTATGAGAAGAACGATAATGGCAGTATCACCTTGACGCCGATCTCAGTGGATGGAAGGCAACTACTGAGCAAGCCTTGCGACTACGATAACGGCATCTACACACGATACAACCAGACGGAGCTGTTCAAGGTTAGCATGAAACAGGTGCATCACTCGGATGTAAGGGTTCGCTAACACACGACACAGTCATGGGAAGTGCTCACGGATCCTTATCACAATATTCCACGCCTGAACCTCTTCAAGTTCGATGGCTCACCCATGGCACCAATGTACCTCGCGATGTCTCCCCCCGAAATGCTCCCAACCACGACTCTAAACCCCACTACATCCTCGACAGGCGGCGCGAAATCCACAAACAAGGCAAAGCGAAGCCTGGAATACGAGGTGCCACTGAACTGGAAGCCACAACTATTCGAAGCGAATCATAGTGATGTAGTGCACAGGATAAATGCCGAGCGGCTCTGGTGGGTCGGCCTGACATTCACGGGCGTCGGTGGACTGTTGTACTTCGGTCCAAGACGGCTAGGTCTCAGACTTTGAGGATGATGTCCCGAGGTGAAAATTAGCATAATGATCGGAGTGTATATATAGATATGTACAGCATAAGGAGCATGGTTATGGCGTACAGGGCATGGCGTTGAATGTGGAATGGGAATGGGAAGTGGGATGAAGTGATATTAACGGTCGACAGTGTTTAATGGATAGTGATGAAATGCAATATCACGAAAACAAAATATCAATCATGCATTCCAAAACTATCTGCCGGGATCAACTCCAGGCTTCTTCACCACCTGAGAGTCACGTTCATAAGCTACAATACAGGTTCAGTGTCGTCGTAAGCTCATATCTCATGTCTCATATCTCCGCTTGAAGCGTCTCCATATCGCAACGCATAGCCGTGGCCACGAGGGGCTCGAGACCCTCTTCAGGCTCTTCTGGTTTCCAGACCATGATCCCTCTACTTCTTCCTCAGATGTGGCGGGCCTCTCTTACCATTGCCCGGAAGGGCCTTCGTCATCTCCTCGTTGAGACGCTTCGCCATGGTTAGATCGCCGCCACCGCACCAGTTGGGAAGATGCTTGTTGGCTTCCTTGTCCTTCTTGACCTCAGGCTTGACAGGAGGCTCAGGCTTGGTAGCAGCTTCCGGCGTGGTAGTCTCGGCCTTCTTGTCGTCGTTCCAAAGCCAGGTGTTCAGGCCGCTGAGGCCGGACTCTGGGACTGCGGAGGCACGTGAAGTTGGCTTCGTTGGAGAGTTGCCGAGGGCGCATGGCGCATCGCGATGCTTCTGCTCGATTGCGGACTTCCGAGGCTTGGACTCGCCTGCGGCCTTCTTCTGCATGCCAGCCTTATGGAGCTGGGCCACAGCGGCAGCGACGTCGTCACCAGTCTTTAGCTTGACGACCTGGACGGCATTGGGCTCGATTGCACCAGCCTTGAGCGATGTCTCGTGCGTAGTGCGGACCGGAGGTGTTTCAAGGCGCGTCGTCGGCATGTATGCTCCCAGCTTGCGCTCTTCCTTCTCGTCCAAGGCACCAGCCTTCAGATTCGTCTCTCCAGTGCCACGAACTGGAGGCGTAGCTGGCCGCTTCGCGCCGCCCTTCCCGGAGGCCTTCGCAATATTTGGGTCCTTGCTCAATCTGGCCATCTTTTCATAGAATGCCAGGTTGAACGTCTGGAACTCGAAATACTCCCACCAGAGCCGCATCCCCGGCTCAACGTCCGAGTCAGGCTTCGCAAAGCTCTCGTAAATCGCCTCCTCGGACAGGAAAGTCACTTTGAAGAGAGCATCTTTCTTCCAGTCCTTCAACTCCTTGGAGTACTCCTCGAGCACCCTCATGACGTGCTTCTCGATTCCACCGGCACTGTCCTCGCCAGTCACGGAGGTGGCAGGTGTTTGGCAAGCTGAATCAGTCGGTGTAGGACCATCGTATGTGGGGCGTGGCCAGAACTGCTCGATCAACTTCTCGGTCACCCACTGAGGGCGGCCCTTGCTGCCGAGCTGGTTGGCCCAGTAGCACCGAACATGCTTGGGAATCTGCGTCATGAGGTGGTCATAGTCGACCTTGTCGGAGAAGCGGGTCTGGCTGTAATCGCCATAGTATTGGTACTCATTAGAGTCTTTCTCCTTGATGAAGACCGGGCAGTTCATGTAGTGATGCTCGCCTGGAGCGTACCTTGGATTGCCGAACGAGTCGTTGAAGAAGGGTGTCAGCTTGGCACCGTGCTTGCCTGGTGCTTCGGGTAGGTAGGGCTCGTGTTCTGGGTCCAACAGCCAGTATGCCTTGCCCTCATGCTTGACCTCCTGCTTGTCGTCCATTTTGCTCGGCTTCTGGCGCTCCGCAGCCAATTCCTCGCCGGCATGGCGGTTGTAATAGAAGCTGGGCGACCACTCTACGCCCTCGAGACAATCGCGGAGGAACTCCCAGGAGAATGTGACCGTATTGTTTGGGATCTGCGCAGATTGCTCTGTCATTTGACGGACGGCAAAGGGTACCCACTTTGTGACAGCCTGTTCTTGCGCTCCATGAGCCATGTTCATCTCCATCAGTCGAGCTAGGATTTGTCCAGTCTCAACGCCCTTGTCGGCAGGAGCCTTGATCTCGATAGCTCGTGATCTCGAATGCCGTGGGCGTGGAGCGGGCACGTGGGTCGGAGTGTCCGGGGTGCTAGCCTCGGAGGCCAATCGTGGCTTGACAGTCTCGGGGTGAGCCTCCTTAACGTGAGCAGTCAGCTTGTTCACATCACTATATGCTGTTTCGCAGCAGGCGAAGCCAATGACCTTTGATCCTGGAGTTGGTGGAGCTTCGAGCATCTTTGTTTCGGTGAGGTCCTTCTGATAGGCTTCACCTGTGATCTCTTGGGCCACTTGCCTCATGAGAGTGGCGGCTGTTTCCTGGTTACTCGCTTGTATAAGATACTCCTGAGCTACCAGCTTTGGATCCCAGCGGCTGAGCGTCTCTTGTGTTGGCGAGAGGTCGCCCAAGAACTTGGCCTCTTGAATCAGTGTACTCAACGAAGCTGGACCGACGGCAGTCTCGTTCATCCCGTGGTCGACGGTGGCATGGTCAGTCTCGGCATCGTCTTCTTGAAAAGCTTTGAGCCTGCCCTCTAGGATCCGCAAATCATTCTGGACCGCGTCGCGAAGCTCTGCGATCTCCTTCGCGTTTGTACGTGCCGAGCGCTCCAGGCGGACCTTGTCGTTGATGTGTGACACGTTCATGTCGACGATGTACTTTTGCATCTGTTGCATGTCAGGAGTCGGAACTGTTCGTGGCTCCCTGTAACGCTGCATGTCCATGCCATTGGGCTGGAAGCTTGGGGTTGCTGGGTCGTATGGAGTAGGCATGTGGATGTTGGCATTGTAGCCTGGAGTCCACTGAGGTTGGGCGAAGCCGCCTGGATATGCCATGTTCTGGTGGTGGTAGCCTTGTTGTTCCGATGGGTACTGGTAGCTAGACATGTTGGCGAACTGTGTTGGTGAGTTCAAAGGTCGATGTGAGGTGCAGTGTTGTTTTGAGCCTGCGAGGTTTAGTAATGAGTTGATAGATGCGTGTGATTGTCTTGTGACAATGAGTCGCAGGCTTGTGCCTAGATTGCGAAAAGTGAGGGCCTGTACTGAAGCGCTTGCGGCCAGAACTGAGAAAGACACTCCCTACATCATTCCGGATTAGTAAGAATCCTTCTGAACTTCCACCTAGACTGACCTTTCCAGAGCACTGGTGGTCGTACCGGCAGTAGCTTGTTATGCTCCGCAGCGGAGACACTGCTCCCGGCCTACTCTCGCGGCGGGCGATTTGTGCGGTGGTCAGTAGAGACGAAAAGGTAGGTATGATGGATCGGAGTTGTTTAAAGGGACTAGTTGTGTCAGTGCAGTGTGATTCTGTCGGAATGGAGGAATTGAAGTCAGAAAGCCAATAAGTACCACATAGATGGTCATCCGCCGTGCATGTGCAAGCGCAAGCGTGGGTGCAGGCTTCACGTGTGACGTGAGCACTGTTTAGAGCACAGATCCCAATCCGCACGTTGCCAACGCTCTCTGACCGGAGCACCTGTTGTGAACTGCGCTTCCGTTGCCAGAGCCTGCCCTGTGGGCCTGTATGTTCTTTCCGATTTTTCAGCATAAGACTCTGCCGAGAGTGATGCAAGCTGGAATACTCAGCCTCGGCCGGGCCTGCTGTGAACCGCACACTCAAGCATGATGCCACCCGAAAAGAATTATCATTTCGCGTGCCGTCTAGATCGAGGAATGCCCAGTACACTGGCCACTCAGAGCCTGTGGTTTGACGTCGAGGTCTCCCACCACACTCTTTGCACAAAGCTCGACACCTGGCACGGCACCCGAGCGTTCGCATGCAGCACGGCAGGTCGTACCGAAGCTGAAACTGTTTTGAGGCGAAGTATTGTTGCGGGCACTCGAGCTTGCGCAAAATGCCTGACATTGCAGCAGTGCTCTCGATCTTTATCGATATGCTTCATCCGCAGAGTCGATGCATCGCTGCCCCTGCGAATTGGCAGGCTGACCTGAAGTATGATCGACGACCATCCGGGAAGGTGGTCTTCCATTACCTCAGGTACAGCATGCTGCAAATGGCCAGAGTAAAAGAGCCAGGCTCGCATCCAGATTATCAAATCACAATTGTCATCGACACGACCGACTGGAAAGGGAAGGTTCGAAGCCAGGAAGCCGTGAAAGTATGATGGCGATTTCAGTCAGTCCGCAGGCCCAGCCACGCCTGATTACCCCGATGTAGTCGTCGATTCTCAGTCCTGTCGCGTCTTTCAGGCCACCGTATTCATTGACGGAATGGTCTGTGGTCCTGCGGTCTCGCCCTCGCTACGCCGACTGCGCTTCTTGTCGGTGGTGGCTTAGCAGGCATTCTTGTTAAGGTGGCGGCGAAGCCATTCGGGAAGCCGGCGGCCTGGATATGGTCGTCTTCGATAAGACAGGTACTCTCATGCAAGGTGGTGATCCCAAGGTAACAGACTCCCAATTCTTGCTGTCTAAATTCTGCCTTGGATGAGCACAATATCCTGGCTGCACTCTAACAACTTGGAGAAAACAGTAGCCATGCAATTGGCAAAGCGATCGTCGACTCCTACAATCCACAGCCCAAACAGGCGTGAAAGCTAAGCGTATCAGAGAAGTGGTGAGCACGGGAATGTAAGCGTCTTTTAATGTTCTCGACCGGTCAGTAGGCATGGAAATGCTGGTTGGAAACGAGACTCTCATGTCCGATCACGAAATAATCCTAACAATACGACTTCGGCCGCGCTAGACATATGGAAAGGGCAGGCAGAGTCGGTCATCGTTGTGGCAACGAGAGGTGTTTCAGCCCTCGAGAAGACCTCTCAGGAGCCAGCATTGATCCTGGCAATTTCTGATGCCATCCGGCCGGAGTCCCGCTCTGTCTCGAAGCACTTGCGCGTCAGAACGTGGACGTGTGGATGCTTTCAGGAGATTACCCCAGTACAGCTTGTGCCGTTGGAGCCATGGTTGGCATCCCGGAAGAACCTGTTATCGCTGGTGTACTTTCACATCAGAAAGCCGCGAAAATTCAGTACCTACAGAAGGGCCAGTTGGCAAAGGGGCCACGATACTACTTTGGGCTACGAAGCGTACGTTGGAAGCGAAAAGTGATCGTAGCAATGGTTGGTGACGGCGTGAACGATGCGCCTGCATTGACAATTGCGGATGTTGGCGTCGCTGTGGGCTATGGGTCGAACGTGGCAGTATCCTCAGCGACTTCATCCTCGTCAATCAGGACCTGACCACGTTGCTGAATTTGGTCAGTCTCAGCCGAGGAGTGTTTCGCAGAGTCAAGTCCAACTTCGCCTGGGCTCTGATCTATAAGCTTTTGGCTTTGCCTATTGCTGCAGGAGTTCTATCCAGTGAACACGGGGGAAGACATGTGAGGCTGACACCTGTCTGGGCTAGTCTAGCCATGGCTCTGAGCAGTATCAGCGTGATATGCACCAGACTGATCATGAGAAGCAGGCCACCAGTGGTCGGCTTTCGAGCGCGAGGAGTTGTCAAGGCTATTTCGAAGAACCAGTGAAAGCGATAGAGGATCCAGGTATCGAGACCAGAGGGTCCAGTCGTATCGTTGCCACTGCGACACTCCCCGGCTCAGCGGCCCCATGAATCAATGAGTGCACAATTCAAGATCCTTCATCACCATAAGCGTGAGGCGAATGGTGAGCGGCATGCGTTGATTTTCAGCTACGCTTTGAAGCTCGAGCGGACTTCCGTATCCAATCGACGTCCAGAGTGCATGGCCAAAGGTGGAATGCGTTGACATTGTAGTAGAAATGCATTCACAATGTAGACATGTGTCGGATACTGCCCCAGTAAAACTCAGCGCAGGGAGCAGAATGCGGTAGGTGGCACCCATGTAATGACCATCCCTAAGACCATCCCCACCGCGGTGAAAGGTCCGTAGGAAAGTGCGGTCCGTATGATGATGCTGCCGGCGAGGTTGATTCCATAGCAAATAACGAGCTGGCAGTCAACGCATGAGGGTGATGTTTTCTCCCGGCGGAACATGACAAGGCACGGGCCGTGGTGACCCTGCATGGTGACGCATTTTAAATTAAGCCGAGCTCAGTCGCGTGTCTTGGGAGAAGCGTGCTTGAGCAGTCTTCTTGTAATGTGTCGACAAAAATCAATCGCATAATTTCAATTACATCAGACAATTCGCGATGATCGGAAGGACTCTCCTGCCAACGACAAGCTCAAGGACGAGCAGAAGATAGCCCTCGAGCCACCTTTCCAAGCTAGCGACAATGCCTCCAGCAAAATCCTCGGACGCGAAGGCGAGTGCCTCGACAGTAAGAGAACGACAAATCGCTGCTGCAGCCCATGCCAGAAGCATGAAGAACGGCGCACAGTCGCATCAGAATGGTGTAGGAAGCAGTAGCCTCAGAGACTTGGCTTTGATCTCGACAGACAATGGTGCTGCGGCAGCATCAGCCCAAGGTCCGGGAGTGAGTGGTGCAGCCTAGCAAAGGAAGACACGATATGTCCTGACAGCCGTGCGCGTAGATGCAATGGAACAACGCATCGTTGCGGCTCCTGAACACATACCGAGTCTCCCATAACCTTTCGACGCCGGCTGCCTTCACGACGCCTTATCGACAAGCACTTTTGACGAATCCTGGCATTGGACGACAATCGCCCACGATGGCTCGCAAGAAAGAGAAGAGACGTATCTCAAAAGACCAATTGGCATTGGCAGTGCGCAAGAACTTTAATGGCGCTGCTGTGAACGAGATCGATGTCGTTGTGGACATGGTGTATAAAGTGCGGAATCAGGGTAAGTGGCTGACGAAGAGCCTTCATACTGCGATGGTATAGACCAACGCGGCCGTGGGGACTAACGACATTTGCAGATAAGGCATTTCGAATGCGTTCAGCGCCTGCCGGTGTAACGAAGAAGCAATAACGAATTTGGTAACGCATGGAATGGTGTTGGGCGTTTGTTTGACGCTTCTTGCATTTGACGCTTGTTCCGGATCTTGGACTGTTGATGAAGGACTGGGTAATGTATATGAATGGACGATACCGCTCTGTTTGCTTATGACCGAGAGTGCTAAGAGTAGCATAGTCTGCGAGTAGTGCTGAACAAACAATGCTACTACGGCAGAGCACTCCATCAAATATTGCTTGAAGCTTTGGTCAAAAATCACACGAGTCATGCAGCTGCCAATCGATCACTTTTTGCGCCTGACTTCCGGTCCACCAACTGCACATGTCAGTCACATTATTGAAGGTGAGTTCCGCGATCGTCATCCAGTGAGCATACATCATGGCTAGCGAGAACAGCGCAAAGCGACGCAGAATTGACGACGGCGATTCGGACCACCTGTCCATCAAGCCGCGACGAGAACGCCCAGACCAACCACGAGATCATAATGACAGACAGTATGGCTCGAGAAATGGCGATGCGACGACGCGATCATACCGAGGTGAGGGACCATCGCCTCGAGACAAGTTCGAAGGAACTGAAACCGGGGTAAATAACGAAGACTCGGCTGCACTGGATCGTGACTGGTATAACTATGGCGAAGAGGGAGCTGTTCTGGGCGATGATTCGCATAACCCGTTCGGAGGTACCGAAGACACATCTTATGCCGATCGTATACGTGAGCAGGAATTACTGGAGAAGAAGTTGGCAGTAAGGTCGAAGGTCAATCCCAAGTTCCTGCAGCGGCAGAAGGACAATGATGCTTGGGAGACAAACCGCATGCTGGCCAGCAGTGTCGCTCAAACGAGAGACATGGGCATGGATTTTGGCGAAGACGATGAGGAAACCAGAGTCCATCTGTTGGTCCATGACCTGAAGCCGCCATTCCTGGATGGTAAGACGGTTTTCACCAAACAGCTGGAGCCCGTAAGTGCTGTTCGCGACCCGCAGAGTGATATGGCAGTATTCTCGAGAAAAGGCAGTAAGGTCGTGAAAGAAAGGCGTCAGCAGAAGGAGAGGCAGAAACAGGCCCAAGAAGCAACATCGACAGCCAATACAGCACTGGGAAACATCATGGGCGTGAAAGACGAAGACACAGACTCGGCCGCTCCAGCCACGAATGGCGAGGAAGAAGGCAAGAACAAGGGTAGCAAGTTCGCTGAGCACATGAAGAAGCAGGACAAAGGACAGTCAGACTTCTCCAGGACGAAGAGCTTGAGAGAGCAGCGAGAGTACTTGCCGGCTTTCGCTGTACGAGAAGAGCTGCTGAGAGTCGTAAGAGACAACCAGGTCATCATTGTGGTCGGTCAGACAGGTTCTGGTAAGACAACGCAGCTTACACAGTTCTTGTATGAAGACGGCTATGCCAAGAATGGCTTGATTGGATGTACCCAGCCACGACGTGTCGCTGCCATGTCCGTCGCAAAGCGTGTCAGTGAAGAGATGGAAGTTCCTCTGGGTGGCAAAGTCGGCTATGCGATTCGTTTCGAGGATTGCACGAGCAAAGAAACCCAGATTAAGTACATGACCGATGGTGTGCTCCTGAGGGAATCTTTGACGAATCCTGATCTCGATCAGTACAGCTGCATCATCATGGACGAGGCTCACGAACGAGCGCTGAATACCGATGTGTTGATGGGATTGATCAAGAAAGTTCTCGCTCGACGACGAGATCTCAAGCTGATTGTGACCTCGGCAACGATGAACGCAGAACGCTTTGCTCGATTCTATGGTGGTGCTCCAGAATTCTTCATCCCTGGCAGGACGTTCCCAGTCGACATCCAGTACTCAAGATCACCTTGCGAGGACTATGTGGATAGCGCAGTGCGACAGGTCCTCGCCATCCACGTAAGTCAACCTGTTGGCGACATTCTGGTGTTTATGACTGGACAAGAGGACATTGAAGTCACTTGCGAGCTGGTTGAGGAAAGGCTGGCACAACTTAACGACCCTCCCAAGCTCAGTGTACTCCCAATCTACTCGCAAATGCCAGCGGACTTGCAGGCCAAGATTTTCGATCGTGCCGCACCAGGCGTGAGGAAAGTCATTGTGGCTACAAACATTGCCGAGACGTCTCTGACAGTCGACGGTATTATGTATGTGGTAGACTGTGGCTTCAGCAAGCTTAAGGTCTACAACGCACGCATGGGCATGGATACTTTGCAAATTACACCCATCAGTCAAGCTAACGCATCACAACGTGCTGGCCGTGCTGGACGTACTGGACCTGGAAAGGCATTCCATCTTTACACGGAGCGAGCATTCAGAGACGAGTTTTACATCGCAACGATACCTGAAATCCAGCGAACGAACCTGGCCAATACGGTCTTGCTTTTGAAGTCGCTTGGAGTGAAGAATCTCCTGGACTTCGACTTCATGGATCCTCCGCCGCAAGACACCATCACAACATCACTTTTCGACTTGTGGGCACTGGGAGCTTTGACGAATCTGGGAGAGCTGACAGATCTGGGCCGACAAATGACATCTTACCCTATGGATCCATCACTGGCAAAGCTGGTCATTATGTCTTCTACCACATATCACTGCGCTGAGGAGATGGTAACCGTTGTGGCCATGCTCAGTGTGCCGAGCGTCTTTTATCGCCCTAAAGAGCGCCTAGAAGAAGCAGACGCTGCACGAGAGAAGTTCTTCGTACACGACTCCGATCACCTAACACTCCTCACTGTGTATCAGCAATGGGTCGCGAATGGCCGGAGGGACAACTGGTGTGTCAAGCACTTCCTTCATCCCAAAGCACTCCGACGAGCAGAAGAAATTCGCACTCAGATCACCGACATTATGTCCTCCAACAAAATGGAGGTTGTCTCCTGCGGCTACGACCTTGACGTGGTTCGCCAATGCATATGCAGTGGTTATTACCATCAAGCGGCGAAACGAAAAGGCCTCGGCGAGTATGTCAACCTCCGAACAAGCGTGACCATGGCCCTGCATCCTACCAGTGCTCTATACAACAGCGGCGACCCACCCGACTACGTTGTATACCACGAGCTCATTCTCACAAGTAAAGAATACATGAGTGTGGCGACCGCAGTGGATGCACATTGGCTTGCGGATCTGGGTGGTGTGTTCTACAGTGTGAAGGAGAAGGGATACAGTGCTATTCAGGGAAGGAGGGAGATGGAGTATAGCAAGAAAGCAGAGCTCGAGGAACAGATCAGGAAAGATCGGGCGAGGCAGAAGGAGGACGAGGAGGAAGCGCAGGCGGGACTCTTCGGGACTCAGGGCAGCTCTAATGGAACCTCGACGACCGCTGTGAAGAAGTGCGGTGGTTCGAAGGGGAGTGCTGTTGTTAAGCCGGTCATTGGAGGAAGACGGAAAAGATGAAGACATCAAGATCAGTCAAGTCTGGAATATCTAGACTCATACATGATTGGTACAGACCGACTTCAGCACTGCTCCGTGGGCATAGTCTTGGCTGCCTATCACATCCGACCCCTGTACCTGCTTGCTACCCCGGACCTATGACTTCGACGATGTGACGATCAAAGGTCCACCCGTGCTATGTCGCTGCATGCTGCGCTTTACTGACTTCCGCAAAGCCTTCCTTCCATTGACCTTACAAGAAATTGGACGACCAAGTATGAGATGTCATACAGAGTCACTTTCGTCCTCGCATACCTTCTGGTGTGAAAATTGAATCGCCTCACCAGAAGATATGAAGCACGGCAATCATGATCAGGCACCGCCTCCAGCCTATGACACTGTTGTCGAGCACTCAAGTTATCAAGGCGCGCTATCGCTGTCGACTGCACAATTCGAGCGCCAAGCAGCGCTCGAGAGGCTGGAGCACGAGCGTATTTGGCGCCAAGCCGATCTCGATAGGCTAGCATATGAGCGTCAAGTCCGACTTGAGGGAGATGATACGTACAGACTGCAACTCGCAAACCTGCAAAGTTCTTGCAGATGGTGAAACAACTCGAAAAACGCCGTGCTCAATGGTCGAATTGAAAGAGTCCTAGAGGCAGCTTACGCACGACGATGCCGAACTGCGCATGCCTCGACTTAAGGAAGGAATACACCACTTGTGTAAGAGATCCGACCACCGACAACCTATAAGAGGCTTATCGGAAGAAGCCACTGAATTCAAATCCTTCCTCATGGCGCTGATTGAAAGTAGCGACATGCCCCTGAAACTCTCTGGAACTGCGAGCGACAAGACTCGCAACGAAATCCTCGACGATCCTCACTGGGACCGCATCACTACCCTCATCATCAACAGCAACCTCGCATGCAGCAATCGTACCCGCCCAGCCGAAACCTTCCTCAAATGTCCACGGAGTTGCAGAGGGACGTATGGCTGCCTGCCGCGGAGCTGGGACTGCTGAAGGAGGCGATTGAGAAGAGCCTTATGGCCTAGCGGGTTGCATGCTATTGCGTTGCAACGTGTAGTTAACACACTGAAGGCGAGGTTGTGATATGATTGGTATAAGGTGAGTCTGTTGATGGAGCCGGGCGAGGCGTGGGAAGCTTCATTGGAGGAGATATAAGAGAGAGGGAGGGAAGATCTGGAGGAGTGGTGGGAAAGGAGGACGGCAGTCAGACATTTACGAGAGACAGAAATATTTGGAAGGAAAGAAACAAGAGTAGGGTTCGCAGCACGACGTCGTTGGACACAGTAATCGGAAAGGATAGTCCAATTTGACTACCACATGGCCACGAGAGAAATCTTCAAAGCGGACAGATAAGGTGTAAAGACGACCGAACGTTGATAGAAGGTCTACCTGAAATGCTAAAAAGATACAAGCCAGGTCTCTGAGCACAGAGGTGGCCGCACTCATTGTGGCTCGAGCATCGTTCAGTGACCGCGGACGCCACATGGTATTCTGGAGGGACTCGATATGTTTAAGTACAGCAGCGCATCTTGCGAATGTCGTGCAATGGTGTCGAGAAAGTGGTTGGTGGTAGGAGGCGTCAAAGCCAGCATATCATTTTGGGTCAAGTCTACGTGGAAGGAGATGATGCTCAACGAGGCGACCAGCACTACAATGTTGGTCGTCAGAAGCATGCAGATTGGGCGGATGAGCACTCAAGAGACCAGCGCACTGTATGAGTAGATGGCGCGAGCGCGTGCGATGTATTGTCTCCATTGAACGGGAGGAATCGACAGCTGCATTGGACCTGATGGGTACAAGGCAAGGCTTTCCGCAGGGTAGCTGATGAAGTGAAGAACAATCAATGTAAGCATTGTGAATCTGTGACCTCATCTTCTGCTTCTCTCCAATTTACGCAATCTGTGCGGTGCAGCTGGTCAAAGACAATGTTGCATCGAACTCCGTTTTGTTGAGTCGTCGTGCCAATAGTGTAACGACTTGCCTGACCAGCACATGAAAACGATATTTTGGCGATGTTGATGTTGATGTTCTTGATCTCGAAGCCGTGTTGTCGTTGAAGCGGACGAAGCACGGGCCCGGGCATTAAAAGTGGATCCCGCGTCCACGACCCTCAAATCGCACTGATGAGAAAAGCTAGACGAGAAAAGTTCGAAAGCTCGACAGCGGCACTTAATACACGCTTCCACCGCCCACCTGCGCCCTGTCACCCAGACACATCTCCCACAAACACATCCAACATGGCAGACGAAGTCTACGATGGCGCGATCGGTACGCTAACAACACCCGCCGAACACCACAGCCGGACTCGAAACGCATGCTGACAATGCCGCCATCACAGGAATCGATCTTGGTACCACCTACTCGTGTGTGGCCAACTACGAGGGCGCCAGCGTCGAGATTAGTATGTTCCGCCCGAAGCTCCGCGACGACGAGTCCACAACCTCCTAACACAATGCCTTGCAGTCGCCAACGAGCAGGGAAGCTTCACAACCCCATCTTTCGTCTCCTTCACCGCAGAGGAGCGTCTGATCGGTGAGGCTGCCAAGAACCAGGCTGCTATGAACCCAGAGAATACCGTCTTCGATGTCAAGTGAGTGCGATTGGGAAACAGGAGTAGGGGAAGGGCAATGGCTGATAACATCACAGGCGTCTGATCGGTCGACGATACGATGACCCAACGGTTAAAAAGGTCAGCTGCCGATATACCACCGTTTGGTCTACGAGTAGAGCTGACAGTTCCCGCAGGACATCGAGTCGTGGCCATTCAAGGTTGTCGAGCAGGGCGAGAACCAGCCACACGTCCAGGTCCAGTACCTTGGTGAGACCAAGACCTTCTCCCCACAGGAGATCTCCGCCATGGTCCTCGGCAAGGTATGCGAAGCAGTTAACTGCACATGTAACACTTATACTGACCAAGTCAACAGATGAAGGAGGTCGCTGAGACCAAGCTCGGTAAGAAGGTCGAGAAGGCTGTCGTCACTGTCCCGGCCTACTTCAACGACAACCAGAGACAAGCCACTAAGGACGCTGGTGCTATCGCCGGTCTCAACGTTCTCCGTATCATCAACGAGCCAACTGCCGCTGCTATCGCATACGGTCTCGGCTCCGGCAAGTCTGACAAGGAGCGAAATGTCCTCATCTACGATCTTGGTGGTGGTACTTTCGATGTTTCCCTCCTTCACATCCAGGGCGGTGTCTTCACGGTCAAGGCTACCGCTGGTGACACCCACTTGGGTGGTCAGGACTTCGACACCAACCTCCTCGAGCACTGCAAGAAGGAATTCCTGAAAAAGCAGAAGAAAGGTTAGCGCTAGTCTCCTGCCCGCCGTGACCCTGGATCGCTTGCTGCGTTATTCGAAGCGTTTGCCGCGCCAATGCTTCGAGATCTGATGAGCTGACTTTGCGACTAGACATCTCCGGTGACGCACGTGCTCTCCGCCGTCTACGAACTGCTTGCGAGCGTGCCAAGCGTACCCTGTCCAACGGAACTCAGACGACAATTGAGATCGATTCTCTCTTCGACGGTGAGGACTTCAACACCAACATCACCCGTGCCCGTTTCGAGGACATCAACGCCAAGGCTTTCAACGGCACCATCCAGCCAGTCGAGCAGGTCCTCAAGGACGCATCAATTGAGAAGAGCAAGGTTGACGAGATTGTGCTCGTTGGTGGTTCTACCCGTATTCCAAAGATCCAGAAGCTCCTGTCCGACTT
>KZ108420.1:206662-227734 GCA_002116355.1 Dothistroma pini CBS 116487
TCGAGAAGAGCATCAATCCCGACGAGGCTGTCGCATACGGTGCCGCCGTCCAGGCCGGTATTCTCTCAGGCAAGGCCACCTCCGCCGATACTGCCGACCTTTTGCTCCTCGATGTCGTACCACTCTCGCTCGGTGTCGCCATGGAGGGCAACATCTTCGCTCCAGTCGTCCCACGTGGCCAGACAGTAAGTTGCACACCGAATCTCAGTATCAAACAAATGCTGACTCTACTTCTTAGGTCCCAACTATCAAAAGCAAGCCCAGCTCCCGTTCCCTATTATGACGCGCATGCTAACAGTCTCGCAGAGGTTCGCAGTACCCTCTTTCTTCTTGCTTCTATTTCGTATCTCGTATGTTGTAAAATTTCCAGTCTCCTAGGAGTTTTGGCCATTGGACCACGTGACCTAGATTTTTGGCCTCAAGGACGCGTGCCTTCCATATGGCAGCGCGACTGGTGTCTGGCGCTCTTTCCCGGATTTGAAGATGCAGCATTTTCGATAAGATTCTGCATCGAGGCCTTGAGGCAACCACCCATTGTTGGCCGCCCCACCCACTATCACTGTCAGCGAGACCATCCCGACCGCATGACTACCCAGACTGCCACAATTGTTAAGACCCCCAGCAACGCATCAGCAGCAGAGAACGCCGCCGTTCGCTCGAGTGCGTGGTGTGCTCGTCAGGACCTTCACCCACCAGGCCTTTGGACCCGGCCCAAACAGAACTTTCCAGCTCGCCGCCATGGGGATCATCGACCTCTGCAGCGACAGCGATGAAGCTCCCATTGTTAAGAAGTCCACCAAGACTACCTCCACCACCAAGACCTCCACTAAGATTGTCACCACCAAGGCCGGCAGCACCAAGACCTCTTCAACCAAGACGACCACCTCCACCAAGACGTCCAATTCCAAGCAGACCACCCTCGACTTCAGCGAAGTCGCCTCAGGTCGCGTCAACAAGCCTCCCACCAAGAAGAAGCCTCGCCGCGTCATTGACTCCAGCGACGACGAAGATTCTGAGCTGCCGACCTCCAGCCGCGACGCTCCTTTGAGCCCGGCTCAAACGAGAGACTCGTTGCCGGTCGCCTCCACCAAGACCTTGCGCAAGAGGAAGCCGCGCGTGGTCATCTCGAGCGATGATGAAGACTCTGAGCCAACGAGCGCACGCTCCAGCTCATCACCACTGGTCGCTGCAACGATATTGCAGCTGGTCATTCAGCTCACCTGGGCCTGTCTTCTCGCCGCGCTGTACAAGATGGGGCTTTACGGACAGTTCTTTACGAGCCAGGACATTCTCTAAGATGTCCTCACCGCCGCCTCGTTGTCCTTCTGCCCCGGTCTCATGGCTGCTGTCTATGCTGCCAGTCCGCCTTCGCTGGCCTGGTTCAAGAGTCTCCCTTCCGCGATGGGCAGATCGAACACCTGGGGCATCTATGTCTTGGTCCTTAAGAAGGTCGGCTCGCGACCCTTGATCTACATTGGATCGACCACCGCTTCCACTGGCCTCGTATCTCGCATGGGCTCATATCGGCGGCTCGACACTAACAAAGTCGCACCAAGCATTCTCGCCGCCATCAAGGACGGCTATGCCATCACTCATCATGGCTTACTAGTCTGGTGCATAACTCCGACTGTAGCTGCTATTCCAATGCTTCACCTCGCTTTCCTCGCCATGGAGAGAGCATGCGCATTCCTTTTCTGGTCCACGAAGTCGGTTGCCAAAGACTATGGCATAGCAAGCTGTCGTCACTGGCCTCGATCTGCATTTACCTCCAGCGGTCTCTGTACGCACAGTCCTCTCGTCGAAGGCGTGCAAGGCAACCTTGATCTCACCAACGAGCAGCTGGACGCCATTGCCCTGCAAGACAAACAGAGGAAGCAGCGACTTGAGAAGGTCACATCCAAGCGCTACTATGAAAAACGGAAGACGACTCACCCTGGCTTCCTTGGTATGGGAGCAGCTCGTCGAAACGTCTTCTATCGCAAGAACCAAGCCAGACTCGATGCCGAGAACAAGCTCTACCATCAACAGAAGAAGGCGAAGAAGGCCTATTGGAGCGACACATGCAAGGTCGCATGCTCCAGGCCAAAAGAATGGACGAACCACCTCAATTCTCAGCGACACAACAAGAAGCTGGCCAATGTTGCCGCTGGCATAACTCTCGACTGCATCTGTGAGCTTTGTGACAAGACCTTTGAGACCAAGAAGGGTCTGCTAAACCATACTTACACGGCGGGTCACAAGAAGAAGGCCGCCGCATGATGCGCAGCTCAGCATCACTGATTCTGAGCGAAACACACCTACAGCACGACGCGCCCTATCGCTACCCCAAAAGATCTTTCCAGCATCTCTTTGAACGAGTCTCTCGTTTGGACCCGGCGCACACAGCATACCACTACCATATCACTACCATCTGGCTTCACTGGCGACCTCCCTGGCGACCTCACTGGCATCATCCTGGCACCTATACCACCGGCTTTCTTTGTTTCTTTTCATGTCACCACTTCTGCATTACCACTACATCACGACGTACCGACGACATACTGACATATTATCTTCTACAACAGCGTACCTTCACCACGGTCGCCGGAAAGTCGCATCCCCATTCCTCCTTCATCATGCACATGCTAACATCCTCTTAGATAACCAATCCACTGTTCAATTTCCCGTTTTGTGATTATTTTCCTCCCCCTCCCGTCACCGACAGTGCACTAACTTCTTTTCTAGCCAGGGTGAGCGTGTGAACTGCGAGGACAACACCTCCCTCGGAGAGTTCACTCTCGCACCTATCCCACCAATGAAGGCTGGTGACGCAGTCCTCGAGGTTGTCTTCGAAGTCGACGTCAACGGTATCCTCAAGGTCACTGGTCAGTAGTCCACCACCCGCACTCATTTCACATGCTGACCACCACTGTAGCAACTGAGAAGTCATCCGGTCGTAGCGCCAATATCACCATCTCCAACTCCGTCGGCAAGCTCAGCAGCGCCGAGATTGAGAAGATGGTTGAGGACGCCGCCAAGTTCAAGTCCAGCGACGACGCTTTCAGCAAGAAGTTCGAGGCCCGACAACAGTTGGAGAGCTACATCAGCAGAGTCGAGGAGATTGTGTCCGACCCCACGATGAGCATGAAGCTCAAGCGTGGCCAGAAGGAGAAGATCGAGAGCGCTCTGTCCGACGCCATGGCTCAGCTCGAGATCGAGGATGCAGGCAGCGACGACCTCAAGAAGAAGGAGCTTGCGCTCAAGCGTGTGGTCACCAAGGCCATGTCCACCCGATAGACGGATATGACGGTATGACTGCTTTCTGCTTGGGTTCGGCGTTTTGCGGGCAACGAAGGGGCAAGGCATCACGAGCGGCATTTCGCTCTAGGTGCCAACTGGGCCTCTTTTCAGCAGGCATGGTATAGAGCAATGATGATACGGCCCAAAGGCAAAAAGTCAAGATTGATGTATGATCAGTTCGGGGCCAGGATGTCACTTAGTGTACGCATCGCCAGTAGCCATGATTCTGTGTTCACTCCAATGTTTCTGCTCTCGTTTCCTTGGTCCTGGCTGCCGTTGGTTTCGGTCTCAGGCATGCATATGATTGTCCAATCAGAGGGGTAATGTCGGCATGTAAATCCAGGTGCAAAGCTTCGACTCGAGCTCTTGACATCACCTTCAATCGTGCGTGTCACAAAATTAACTGGTGGGACAGCACACCGCAACCCAGATAACAGTCGTTACCATCCCATTGGATTATGTTATAACATTCCAGATGTTGGAAAGCGGAAGGCGTGCTCGTACAGCGAGCATGGAAACACAAAGTGAGCAACTTTCTTCATATACCTGTACAACACGAGTCGGCATCATGGAGACAGCTTTCAGGGACCTCCGGGAGAATATGACGAATATACTGACAACATGACTGCAGAAAGGCCTACTGCAGGCAGCCTCTCGGAAGATGGACTCAAGCACTTCAAGACGTACAAATACTCCTCCGTGGACAAGTCGCCAATTTCATACTATGTCTTGCGGCATTATGTACGACCACATCGCTCCCGGCAGCAGTGTCGTCACCAAAGACCTATATAAAAATGGCTAACATCCTTCTAGTGGAACTTTTGCGTGGAATTCCTCCCCCTCTGGCTCGCTCCCAACATGGTCACCCTCGTGGGGTTCTTCTTCATCATCGGAAACGTGGGCCTCCAGCAATTAATGGACCCGTCCCTCACCGGGCCCGAGCACGCCTGGGTCTACTACAGCTACGCCTTCGGCGTCTGGGCCTACTCCACCATGGATAACATCGACGGAAAGCAAGCACGACGGACCGGAACATCCTCCGGTTTAGGGGAGCTCTTCGACCACGGGATTGATTCTCTCAATTGTACGCTGGCTTCATTACTCGAGACGTCTGCGATGGGACTGGGAGCTACGAGGATTGGCGTGCTGACGGCTCTGGTTCCGTGTTTGCCCATGTTCTTCTCGACGTGGGAGACGTATCATACGCATACGCTGTATCTTGGGTACTTCAATGGCCCTACGGAGGGATTGATGATTGCTTCGCTGATTATGCTGGCTTCCGGGTTCTATGGGCCGCAGATTTGGCATGAGCCTATGGCGAAGATGTTGGGGAATGAGGCCGTGCTTGGGACGTTGAGTGTGAAAGATATCTGGGCCCCGCTCTTGCTGGTTGCGTTCTTTGTGGCGCATTTGCCGTCTTGCGTCTTGAACGTTGTGGCAGCGAGGCGGGAGAAGAATCTTCCTATTGCGCCGGTGTTCTTGGAATGGACGCCTATGCTGCTCTTCTGTGCATCGTTGGTTGCGTGGATTGGATCACCTTACTCCACTATCTTGTCGGAGAACCACATCTGCCTCCTCTGTCTTACCTTGTCCTTCGTCTTCGGGCGGATGACGACCAAGACGATCCTGGCTCACCTCACGAGGCAACCTTTCCCATACTGGACGTCTTTACTGGCACCGCTTGTGGGAGGAGCGATTATGGTCAATTTGCCGTACTTCGGCTTCCCGGCTGTCTCTGCAGAGGTACAATTCTACTATCTCTGCGCATACTTTGTGTTCGCGATGGTCGTGTACTTTCGATGGGCGTACGTGGTGTGTACTGCGATTTGTAGTTATCTAGGCATCAACTGCCTGACGATTCCGGAGGAGAAGTGGAAGACGCTGCAGAGGCAGAGGGCGAAGAGTGCTTGATTGGAAAGGGAGTGAAGAGCTGGGATCGGGATCAGCAAGGTCGTAGAAGGCTATGCTGAACAGACGCGGCCACTGCGATGCGAAGGAATGACAACACTGTGGCACTCGTAGGGTGCGACGAGTATCTTGGACTCGATGATCCAAATCGAGTCGAAGCGCGCTTCATACTCTTCGATGAATAACAAGAGCTGAGCATTAGTCTTGTTGTTGCAACTAGTACAGCTCGAAGTTGTGTTTGTGAGAGCGGATGTGCCGGTGCGGAAGCGGTGGAAGCGTTGTAATCTCACAGCTGCAGAATAATTGTGGCGATACGAAGGGCGGTTGTGTTTGCGGCCATTCGTCTATCACCGACTATTAACGCATTGGACGGATGGGAAAAAGAAAGTATAGCTATCGTCGTGGCTGGGTACGGCGTGGCAACAGGTTCCAGGAAGAGGCGGAAATTGGAGTGCGCCTCCAAATTCAAATTCGGTCGGGATCCTGACGATCCATGAAGAAGAGGCGGCTGCTCTGGGCAGTAGGCAAGCACAATGTGCACTGACGCAGGGGGTCTGATGTGATGTGATGTGATGTTCCGTCTGCGCTGGCAGTCCTGAATCGAGGTTTGGATACCTGAGAGATGTGCTTGTCTCGGCAATGGCGGTGGAATGTGGTAGTGAAACGGGACGGCTGGTTGTGCTTTCGTGGACATGTCGAGTCCGGATGTGTCTCGGTTGGCATGACATTGTTCCGAGAAACAAGGGGCCAGCCGAATGATGAGCGATCATCATTGCGATTGCGCCATCCGTCTTTCCGTCTTGTCTGATAAGTGGGAGACTGGTGCTGAAGCTCTGGACCCGCGCGCGTGTCATTGGCCACAGATCCGGGCCGTCCATCGATTCACAGATTCCTTCTGTGCTTCCAACAGACGCCTCGCGCTCAACCGCCAACAGCCAACAGCCAACAGCCAACAGCCTGTCACCCGTCGCATCCGCCAGACACAAGCAACAACACCTCACTCTGCAGCAAGCAAGAAACGTCAAAATACCGGGCCCGCCATCGTGTGGGAGCCGTTGTCGACTACATGTACACCTAGAATCCACTCTACGAATGGTTGTGACTTGTTGGCATTCGCATCGCATGGCTCTGGCGTGGCATCTGCAGCCATGATCTCTTCTTCGTGCATCACGCCAGCAGAACGAGATCATCATCCCGCTTCCTTGTCGAGGTTGGGAGTGTGATGAGTGTTTGCGAGTCGTCTGTAATAGCACGGGAGAGATACAATTACAGTAGCACACCAGCCCGCCGCATTGGGATCCGCCGAAACTAAACGACCTATTCCGGACTGTGCAGCAAAGAGGCGCTTCGGCCTTACTGGCCTACCCCTTACTACTGTACAGTATGTGCAGGCGACGTGCGCTTCATCAACGCTTGCCCGGCCGCTGGGCCATCAACTAATCGAGCCCTGCGCCTAGCTCGATTCCAGACTGCCAGGGCGCAACCTTGCTCTCCACCCCACATGCTTGGGAGACCTTTTCCAGCACCTTGCCACGTGGGGCACAACATCCGAGACCATTCACCTTGCCTCAACATCAATCATGGACATGCCACTACTACCGACGTGCTTCGGCTTAACTCAAGACTGCTCAAGATTCTCGTGGCTGAGACACAGTGGCATGAGCAGGCTGGAGCCCGGTCTGCCATGACCAGAGTTCTAGAGTCTAAGTCTTGATCGACGATGCCGGCCGAGAATGCAATTGCACTCGATCTGATCTGATCCGATCGAAAGGAAAGCGAGTAACTCTTGGGGATGCGCCGCAGGACGGCAATCGCTAGAAGAAGTACCGGTCTCATCTCACATTGTGCAGTAGCATGAACTCTCGACATTGTCTCAGGCTTGACGAGCCACGCCAAGCGAGATAAGGCAGCTGCACGAGCTCGGTCTCGGTATGACGACTCGCGAGCACCCCAATAGCAAATCGCGCCTGAAGTCAACGATCCGTACTCAGCCTTACTCAAAGCGGCATGCACAGATTCACCCTGGACTGAATAGGACATCTGCACGAACCTTTGAGCCAGACGCCTTCCACTTCGAGCTCCTTCGAGACCTGGTACGCCTGAGTGTGAGCGGTCGCATCTTCAGCACGGCGTCGCCGCTTGCTCGTCACTCTGCTGATCCTGAAACTTCTTCCCGAGTCATCATTGCTCTGTGGCCTGCTGTACGCGCTGAAGGTCGGGGCACTCTCCTTGCATGTGCTCGAACGTTGTTGCTAAGGAGCGCAAAGAATACTAGCGAGACCCATGTTGCTAACGGTGGCGTCTCTCTCGCGCGAGCACAGTCTTCTGCAAGCGTCCACGATCGGCTCATGTGATCCTTTCGCAGTCCCCTTTAGGAAAGGCAATTTTCTGACTGACAGATGGCGGCATGGCATTCCCAACGACGTACTGCAACGTGGGTAGCAGGTAATGGCAGGCCTCGAGCAGGCCCGTCTGGAGTCTCGGAGCAGCTGCTTCCAGCTCAGCACCATCCAACCTCGCGCGTTCAGTCTCATTCTGCTGTCGTCAACTCTAGGTTCAGCATGCCTTTCGTTTAGAGCAAGAGGTCCACAACTTCATCACGGAGAGTGCTTCGTTGCCCCCAGCTTCTTTCTTGCTGTTGTCTAGCGCGTCGAGTGCCAATTGGCACAGCACATATCATGGGCGTTACAGGGAGGGTGGTATCGTTCGCGCTGAGCATTGTTTTAACCGCATCCTACAAGTTTGATCCAGCATATACGGAATTCAACTTGAACCAGAATCAGACCGCTGTGCAACCGCTGGACTTCTGGGGAGAGTGGACTGGACACAACTATACGGCTTCGCCTACCAACTGGCGATTCCCATTCTACACACTATTTTTGGATCGCTTTGTCAACAACGACCCCCATAACGATGATATCAACGGCACTGCTTTCGAACGCGTCACCGACTCGAATCAAATGCGCCATGGAGGTGACCTTCAAGGACTTGTCGATACTCTGGACTACATCCAGGGCATGGGCATCAAAGGCCTCTACATCGCTGGCTCACCATTTTTAAATCAGCCCTGGGGATACGACTCCTACTCTCCTCTGGATCTGTCGCTTCTTGATCCCCACTTCGGTACGATCGATACCTGGAGAGTCGCTATCGATGAGATCCACGCTCGAGGGATGTACGTAGTGCTCGACAATACTTTTGCCACTCTCGGCGATCTCATCGGCTTCCAAGGGTACCTCAACGAGACTACACCCTTCACACTCAAGGAGCATGAGGTGTTGTGGAAGTCTGACCAAAGGTATTGGGACTTCGATATCTCAAACGAATACGATGAGAGCTGTACTTATCCGAGGTTCTGGAACGAAACAGGTATGTTCAGAAGGACGAGTGGCACCGTCTATGTAGAACAGGCATTCATTTGGCTTCCTAACTCCTGTTCAGAAGGAGCTACTCAGACAGTGCGACGCGATTCTTGAGTATAACTGACACACCCTGCTTCTTAGGCTACCCGATCGATCAGGACATCAAAGACCAGATGAAAGGCTGCTTTCGATCGGAGTTCGATCAATACGGTGACACTGAAGCCTTCGGTGTCTTTCCCGACTGGCGACGTCAACTGTCGAAGTTCGCCTCCGTACAGGATCGTCTCCGAGAGTGGCAGCCTTCTGTCCGCGAAAAGCTGGAAAATTTCTATTGCATGGCTATCGCCCAGCTTGACATCGATGGCTTTCGTTACGATAAGGCAACACAAGCCACTGTCGATGCAATGGCGAGTATGAGCGCGGAAACAAGAGTCTGTGCTAGGAACTATGGCAAGGAGAACTTCTTCCTACCAGGCGAAATCACCGGAGGCAACAATTTCGGCTCCATATACCTCGGCCGTGGGCGGCAACCAGATCAGCTCCCGAGCAACATCACGGAGGCAGTGCTGCTCAATCGCAACACTTCGGATGCATACTCCATACGCGACAAGGACGCGGTTGCGCTCGATGGCGCCGCGTTTCACTACACGACATACAGATCGCTTACGAGATTCTTGGGCATGGATGGGAACCTCGAGGCTGGCTATGACGCGCCGCAGAACTGGGTCAATCAGTCAGTAAATCTTTGGGAGCATATTCAGTTGCGGTTTGGTTGGCAGTGTCTCCAGAGGGCTGAGTTGTCCTATGGAGCGACTTTGCCGCTCTGCAGCAGAGCCTTATAGGGCGCTCCTGAGAGCGACATTGCCAGCCTTGTTGCAACCGCATAGCTCTTTCCCTCTCGCGCAAGATATGTACTGACTATCTGACGTTTTAGATGGAACACATTCCTCCTCACCAACGACATGGTCAATGCTAACACCGGTGTCTTCGACCCTCGCCACCTGTTCGGTGTCACCAATCAGGACGTGTTTCGTTGGCCGGCCATCGAACGCGGTGTGGAGAGACAGCTACTTGGCCACTTTATCACTATATTGTTGATGCCTGGTATTCCGAAGATTCTCTGGGGCGAAGAGCAGGCTTTCCACGTCCTGGACAGTACGAATGACAACTATATCTTTGGTCGACAGCCGATGTCGACTCAGACGGCCTGGCAAACCCACGGTTGCTACAGTCTCGGCTCGAGCCAGTACTATCAGATGCCACTAGATGCCGCAAGACACGGTTGCAACGACGATAGCGTCAGTTTAGATCACCGAGATCCTGCCGCGCCGGTACGGAATATCCTTAAACACATGTTCCACCTGCGGGACGCATTTCCTGTACTCCACGACGGCTTCTTCTTGCAGCAGCTCTCCAACCAGACATGGGAGGTGCAGTATCCTGGTTCAAGTGGTGTGGCCACGGAGACTGGTCTGTGGAGTGTTATGCGATCCGGCCTGAAGGAGATCCAAAATCTCACCAGCGTTATTGCTCCAGCGAGCAACAACCAGACTGAGCCAGCGACGCCTGTATGGCTCGTCTACACGAACCACAACGAAAGCCAGACCTACCAATTCGACTGCCGAGACAACTCCACTGATCTCAATTCGACATCTTTGATCGCGCCCTTTCCTCACGGAACAACTGTGAAAAACCTGCTCTACCCATTCGACGAGCATATATTGGAGAACAGCACGCAGTTCCTGGGCATCTCTGGCTCGGAGACCTCCAACGGCTGCCTCAGTAAGCTTTCGATGGAGGCTTACGACTTCCGTGCGTACGTGCCAATCAACCGCTGGGTTGGGCAAAAGCCTGTGATCACCAAGTTCTCACCAGGACACGATGCGCGCCTATTGACCGAGAGCACTGATCCAAGCACACCAGAGGATCTGCAGGTGGCTGTAGAATTCTCCGTTGATATGGAGTGTGACAGCATCACCGACAGTATCAGTTTTGACTCGAAGACGGTGACTGGAATCTACCCCTATGTCGACCCCGAGACTGTCCAATGTGCTCAAATCAATACTTCGGCGGAGACGTCGTGGGTCAGCGAAATTCCTTCTGCTCTTACGTGGTCGGCAACCGTCAGAAACGTGTCGCATGGCATCCACCGTATGTCGTTTAATCGACCGTACGCCAAGCTGCTGGTACCAGGGCAGAAGCGAATCGTCACGACCGAGGCGCTTGATCATTTCTTGTTGCGCGTTGGACAGACAGATAACCCCATGGTCTTCACCCGATCTGCAAACTACTCCACGACGCTCCTTACCAAATCCTCGCACGGCCAAATTACGCTGAACCACTCTGCCGCTGGTGCAGACTTCTTCCGGTACTCGACTGACTTTGGCGCTTCCTTCTCCGATTGGACACCCTACCAACATGGTCTGCACCAAGTATCTTCGCATCCCACCGGCAAAGACCGATCAAAGTCTTGGAACGGAGAGCATGTTCGCGTTGAATACCACAGTCAACTGGCAGGCTCTAGCAGTCACGTGCAGCAAGCTGACCTCCACGCGAAGGCTCGCAGATTTCCACACATGTACCTTAACGGACCATACAATGCTTACGGATTCGACGCCGGTCTTGACAACAGGATGAAGCTTCAAGACGACTACACTTGGGAATTCACGTGGAACCGAGAATGGAGCAACAATGGCACCATCGCTCAGATCAATGTTTGGGGCATAGACGCAGATGGGCGCCCGGATAATACTAAGGTGCTGGGAGACATCGACGGTGACTCCGTGCTGGACCAAATGCCTCCGTCTTCACTTGCTCAGCTCGTGCTCAACGTCACTGCACCGCCTCCAAGGCCATACCTCGCCTGGAAGTTCGTCGTCAATGATGGCAACCTGCGCTTCCGATTGGAACCGACAGGCTCTATGTGGTGGCAGCTTGCGCTCTATGTCGTGCTTTGGGTGGCACCTATAATAACGGCTGCGGCCGGAACCTGGACCTTCGTGGGAAGCTTCTACAAGATCAAGTTCAACAAGATCGGCGTTTCTGAAAAGTTGGGACTTCTGCGTCTTCTCCCAAAACCAGTCAGGAAGCTTTTCAAAATTGATTCCGGCGAGGAGACTGTCGGTCTTCTCTCAACATTGAAGCGCCGTTCTCAGATCTTCTCTCGGGGATCACAGATCTGGTCTCGCAAGGGCGAGGCTATTCAGGCTCAGCCAGATTCCCGCCGGACCGTTTTGATCGCAACTATGGAGTACGACATCGAAGATTGGGGCATCAAGATCAAAATTGGTGGCTTGGGTGTTATGGCTCAGCTGATGGGTAAGAATCTTGAACACCAAGATTTGATTTGGGTCGTTCCTTGCGTCGGCGGTATTGAATACCCCCAAGACGACCTTGCGATGCCCATGACAGTCGCAGTCATGGGTAAGACGTACGATGTCAACGTCCGTAAGTTGGACCCTCTAGCACCTCATAGAGACTAACATGGAGCTAACCGATTGCCAGAATATCACAAGCTGCGAAACATCACCTATGTTCTGCTCGACGCACCCATCTTCCGCCAACAAACGAAGTCAGAGCCATATCCAGCACGAATGGACGACCTCGACTCCGCGATCTACTACTCCGCCTGGAATCAATGCATCGCTCAAGCACTTGTGCGATTTCCCATTGATCTCTACCACATTAACGACTACCACGGGACTGTAGCGCCACTTTATATCCTACCTCGCACTATACCTGTCTGCCTATCCCTACACAACGCAGAATTTCAGGGTCTTTGGCCGATGCGGAACCGCAAGGAGCGAGACGAAGTGTGTTCGGTCTTCAATCTGCCCCCGGACGTCGTAGCCGAATACGTGCAGTACGGAGAAATCTTCAACTTGTTGCATGCTGGAGCGTCCTATCTCAGGATTCAGCAAGAAGGGTAAGCTATCAAAGAGCCAAATTAGCTCATGCGCGATGCTAACTGACTTCCAGATTCGGCGCTGTTGGTGTCTCGAAGAAGTATGGAGCTCGAGCCTACACCAGATACCCCATCTTCTGGGGATTGAAGGAAGTTCAGGCACTGCAAAATCCAGACCCTTCGGATACCGCTGTTTGGGACAAGAAACTACCTGCTGAGAAGGACATCCGCATTGACGAAGAATTCGAGAAGAGACGTCTTGAAGAGCGCAAGCAAGCTCAGGAATGGGCTGGGCTTGACCAGAACCCAAATGCTGAGCTCTTCGTCTTTGTCGGCAGATGGTCCATGTGAGTACGGCCAATCACAGCGTATTAGAAGCGTGCTGACATTTTTGATACAGGCAAAAGGGAATTGACCTCATCGCGGATGCCTTCCCAGCCATTCTCGAATCGCATCCCAACGTCCAGCTGATCACAGTCGGCCCGGTCATCGACTTGTTCGGGAAGTTCGCAGCGCTGAAGTTTGACAAGCTTATGAAGATGTACCCAAACCGAGTGTGCTCGAAGCCCGTCTTTACTGCATTGCCACCCTTCATCTTCTCAGGCGCCGAATTTGCCCTGATTCCATCTCGTGACGAACCATTCGGTCTTGTCGCAGTGGAGTTCGGTAGAAAGGGCGCTTTAGGTGTTGGTGCCAGAGTCGGTAGGTTGAGAATGTCTTGCTTGAATTGCGGAGGATGATCGCTGACAGCATCGACTACAGGTGGTCTAGGCCAGATGCCAGGATGGTGGTAAGTCACAATGAGGGATCATCGAGCTCCGTAGAGAACCTCACTAATAGCACCGTAGGTATACCGTCGAGAGCACTACCACAGCCCACTTGCTAAACCAATTCAAAGATGCCATTCGTGGTGCGCTCAGCTCGTCCGCAAAGACTAGGGCTATGATGAGAGCTCGTTCTGCTATGCAGCGATTCCCCGTGCAGTAAGCAAAGTCATGTACAGAAGGCCGGATGCAACACCTGAGACATCCCCTCCGGCGCGCGGCTTCTGCCCTTCTCTCTGAGACACGAAGGCTGACATACCTTGAACTTAGGCAATGGGTGGAGGAGCTCGAAGTACTGCAGTCGACCGCCATTCGTAGGCACGATAAGGTATTGGCGGATAAAAATGTCTGGATGAGCAGTACCCTCACGCTAGTCCACCCTCATCCGAGCATTCATCCTACTCTTGGATCTGGAGCAAGATCTACGCCTCGTACCTCCATGTATGGGCCTAGCTACCTCTCCTGGGATGAAAAGGAAGGCTACGAAGACGACGAGATCATTGTTGGCGATCGCGAACCACTTCCCCCTATGGCTGCCGAGATTGTGCGTGACTTCAGGCACAAATCGCACCCATTCCCCGATTTGCGCAACGACCAAGAAGAAGTAGAAGAAGAGGAAGAAGACGATCGCTCTGTATGCTCGATACACACACCACCACGATCACCCTCTCCGGTGCAGGCGGCGTCACCTGCGGCAAGGAAGTCGCTGCATAGTACCACAAATCGATCCAGCATGGCGAACACTCAGACGGCCAGATCTAGCTTGGCGATCACATCCACTACACGGACCAGTATGATTCCACGCACAGTCTCTGAGCTGTCCATGCAGAATATCGTAGGCGAGAAGACAGACTTCAACCTCCAGAACGTGGATCCCTTCTTTACAGACGACAACGGCCATTACTATCGTGCATTTTCCAAGAGACTGGACACTCTCAACGCTAGCAACTCGGAATCAACGAACTGCATCGAGGAGTTCCTGGTCAAGTCGGAGAAAGCCTGGTTTACCGAATTCAGAAACGCCAAACTTGGTATGCTCAAGCGCGATGGCACAACAACACGTCCAGTGTCGATCGCACCTTCGGAGCCGGCAACGGCAGATAGTGCCTCGGAGAAGTCCCAGGTCCAGGCCAGTGAGTTTAAATTGCGAGACGAGTATCAACCACCAACTGGCTTGCGCAAGTGGATGCAAGTCCGTGTTGGAGCATGGCCTCTCTATGCCTACTTCATGGCCCTGGGCCAGATTATCGCCGCCAACAGCTACCAGATCACGCTCTTGACCGGAGAAGTTGGCCAGACCGCTACAAAGCTCTACGTCATCGCCTCGATATACGCCGTGAGCTCTGCGCTCTGGTGGTTCTGCTTCAGGCGCTTCCCATCGACGGTCTCCCTCTCGCTACCCTTTCTCCTTTACGGCACGGCATTTTTCCTGATTGGTATGGCGCATTTTGTCCCTACCATCGGGGGTCGAGGCTGGGTCCAAAACGTCGGCACAGGCTTCTACACTGTGGCCTCGGCGTCTGGCGCTCTCTTCTTCGCTCTCAACTTCGGAGACGAAGGAGGTGCTCCGGTGAAGTCCTGGGTCTTCCGCGCCTGCGTCATCCAGGGATCACAGCAAATCTACGTCGTCGTACTCTGGTACTGGGGATCTTTCATGGCGAAGCAGCGAGCACTGGGGTTCAACGCGGGTCAAGACGCCGTTATCGGGACCTGGAAAGTCACGGCCATTACTGGGCCCATTGCAGTGTTCCTCTGGATCGTCTGCGTGATCATGTGGATGGGCCTACCATCATACTACCGCCAGGCTCCCGGGAGGATGCCTAGCTTCTACAAATCTATCGCGAGGAGGAAGGTCGTGCTCTGGTTCTTCGTCACGGCTCTGGTGCAGAATTTCTTCCTTTCTGCTCCGTATGGTCGGAACTGGTCCTTCCTCTTCAGCAGTGTTCACACACCAGCTTGGCAGATCCTGCTGCTGGTCGTGCTGTTTTTCGTACTTGTCTGGGCCATGTTCTGTGGCCTGTTCGCATACTTGTCGAGATCGCATTCTTGGATCTTGCCATTGTTTGCGATTGGACTCGGCGCTCCGAGATGGGCGCAGATTTGGTGGGGAACGAGTAATATTGGGAATTGGTTACCGTGGGCGCCTGGCAGTATTGAGACTGGGGCCATCTATATCTCGAGCGCTCTACTGTCGAGGTCTCTTTGGCTATGGCTGGGCGTTCTTGACGCTGTCCAGGGCGTTGGTTTGGGCATGATCATGCTGGGTACTCTCACACGTACGCACGTTGCCTTTGCCATTACGGCGACGCAGGTCCTCGGATCTTTCGCCACAATGGTGGGACGTGCTGTTGCGCCTAACAGACTTGGACCTGGACCGATATCGCCGGACATCAGCGGTGGCATCAGTAACGGCCTTGGACAGGCTTGGTTTTGGGTTGGCTTGCTGGCGAATTTGGCGCTCTGTGTTGGCTTCTACAAGTTCTACAGGAAGGAACAGTTGCAGAAGCCTTAATGGAATGGCTGATAGGTGGATATGACCATGTAGAGACGGACGACAGAGACGCTTGGCCATGAGCTGCATGACACGCGATAGATGGCATTTGAGCGCACATAGACAGCATTATACCCATGAATTTGCTTCGAACTTGATTACTCTCCAACGAGATATAGAGTATCTCGTCGACGAAGCTGACTTCTGTATCGATGGACGATCGACGACGCGGTCGACGCTGCTGGTCTTTCTTTAACTGAAGGGGAGGCTTGCCAAACATTTGAAGTACTTCCTTGCTTCTGCACACCTAGAACAACACGGTATGGCTTCCCGTTTGCCTGACGCAGGCTCGGTGGTATCGTGCTCTCATTGACCGAGGTGTATCTGGAGTCAAGGTGTATTTTTCATTCTCATGACATGTAGGAGGGTACCGTGGGAGGCGAACACCGCTGCGGATAGTGCAAGCTCCTTAAGCATGGCACTGGTAGTACACTGGTGTTCTCGTCAGGCTTGGTGCTGAAGTCATGGCGATACAGCTGGAGAAAGATGGTTGCCATGGAGAGAATTGACAGCCTCGGCATGGTCTCGGTCGGCTAGCTTCGTTGTACCTGGCACGCCTAGGTACTCGAGAGTCGAGAGGTCATCCATCACATGGAGTCGATAAGAGCCTCGTCTCTCCTTGCCCCCATATCCTTTGGCCCTTCTCCTGTCGTCCTGTCGTAGTATTATTAGTCCGTATATCACACCATCGACCACTCCACATCCCCGAACAACGCGTGAAACAGTCTGGTGCTACCCCACGTGCCGTTGGACCCTGAAGCAGCCTCCGACAGGAAGGAGGCTCTAGATGGGCGTTTAAACATGTCACAAACAACAACCAACAAAGCTCTCAAAGACGCCCCGAACCCCCAAGATCGACTCGCACAACTCACCGGCCAGATGGGGTCCATCAGCAACGCCACCTCCTTTACCCAGGATGTCGTTCCTCAAGCACCAGAAGACCCGCTCTTCGGCCTGATGGCAGCATATCGCAGAGACACCGACTCGAAGAAGGTGGATTTGGGTATTGGCGCATACCGTGACAACAACGCCAAGCCGTGGGTGTTGCCCGTGGTGAAGCAGGTGAGGACTGTCAATGCCGACAGAGAAGGGGCCAATGACTCTGACATGCGCCACAGGCAGACAAGCGTCTACGATGCGATCCAGACCTGAATCACGAATACCTTCCAATTGCTGGTCTAGCAGACTTCACTTCCGCCTCACAGAAGCTCATCTTCGGCAAGAACTCACCCGCCATCCAGGAGAAGCGGGCGGTCTCGTTACAGACCATCTCAGGAACCGGTGCTGTCCACCTAGGAGCTCTCTTCCTTGCCAGATTCTACAACCCAGCGACGCCAGAGGCGAAGGCAGTATACGTCAGCGATCCTACATGGTGAGCAGTGGTCTAAATGCCTCGGCCTCCATACAGCACGACTGACAATTGATAGGGCCAACCACAACCAGATCTTCAGTAATGTCGGCGTCAAGATCCAGAAATACCCATACTTCTCAAAGAAGACCAAGGGTCTCGACTTTGACGGCATGATAAGCACTCTCAAGTCTGCTCCAGAGGGCAGCATCATCCTCCTGCACGCTTGCGCACACAACCCGACTGGTGTCGACCCAACACAAGAGCAGTGGAAGCAGATTTCCCAGGTCATGAAGCAGCGACAGCTCTTCCCATTCTTCGATACCGCATACCAGGGCTTTGCTTCTGGCTCACTCGAGCAAGACGGCTGGTCTATCAACTACTTTGTCGAACAAGGCTTCGAGCTCCTGATCGCCCAGTCGTACGCCAAGAACTTTGGTCTATACGGTGAGCGTGCAGGCTGCTTCCACTTCGTTACATCCCCTGGTCACCATGCCACCGAGACTGTCTCTCGTGTCGGCAGTCAGCTCGCGATCCTCCAGCGCTCCGAGATCTCCAATCCACCTGCCTACGGCGCCCGCATCGCATCGCTCGTGCTCAACGATGAGAAGCTCTTCGCACAGTGGGAAGAGGACCTCCGCACCATGTCTGGCCGCATCAAGGAGATGCGCAAGGCGCTTCGAAGCAAGCTGGAGGAGCTGAACACACCCGGCACCTGGGACCACATCACAGATCAGATTGGCATGTTCTCCTTCACTGGCCTTTCACCAGATCAGGTCACCAAGCTTCGTGAGCAGTACCACATCTACATGACTCAGAACGGACGAATCAGCATGGCTGGCCTGAATACGAACAACATTGACTACTTCGCCAAGTCGGTCAACGCGGTCGTGAGTACATGAAGGGGTACCGCCCGAAAGTCTGTCTGTGCATTTTCGGAGATCCATGCCAGCCCTTCTCTGGTGGATTTCTGATGAGGTCTGTATATCAGGGCGAGCCTGGCTGCTTAGCTCGTCTTACGATTGAACACATAGATGTGTGTGCTCAATGCAACAAAATTCCACGACCGAGCTTCTCGTTTTTGTCTTTCTCTGTACTGTGATTTCAATGTTTGCACAGCTGTCTTTGCGCGTGGTGCATATCAAGGTGCTGATACCAAGGCGACCCAACTTGGCTAGCAAAAGCTTTGGTTTTGCAGTACCTTTGGTCCTGGGATCGTATAGATATGATGTCAGATCGCCTTGCCGTTGGAGAACACATGCACCTTCATCCGCACAAAAACAAAACACGCCCATGTCCCTCAACGATCAAACTGGTTTTGAAATCGCCGCAAAAGCTGCAAAAGAGCAAAAAGGAAAGGACGTATGCGGACATATTGTCACAACCGCTTCCTAAGAAGCATTGTACTGCCCGCCGGACTTGAACCCTATGACATTGTTAGAGATATGAAATGGTATGGTATTTTGAGCCGGTGATGATGACTTACGGCGACCTTCAGTGAAACTCATGGACAAGCCATTCTTGTTAGACTGACGTGATAACCAACTACACCAGGGCAGCCGAAGCTGATTGGATGCTGTAAAACAGTCGTTATAATATATATCCCTTAACGTCCGCTAGCAGTATCGACTGCAGGGGAAGGCGGCGACGAAAGTAGTGAGGTGAATTTCTTCGCCAACATGCTCTACATGAAGCCATGAGGATATTTCTAGCAACGATAGCAAGCATGAAACAGTGCTTAGGATGGAACCTTAAGGTCGATAAGGCACCATCGCAACGATGGGTACTTGAGACTGCCACACAACATGCCGAGCCTTGCCTAGGACGGAAACGACTCACACCGGTCACACGACTTGACTCGCCCAGTAGTCCCTCCAAATCATTGCTGTCCTCAGAGAGGCATCTTTCTCTTGGCCCACCACCAGCCGTCGTCAGTACGTGAAGCAGTGCTCGACGGCGAGATCGCGACGATGGATGCATACCACATACTGAGAACTTTTGTGATGCTTCCAAACTCAGATCCGCCCAGGGCTACAAATGCCACCGGTACCTACCTCCTACAACACCAAGCCAAAATTATCGTCAAGGAATTTTAGACACCTGCAAGTCAAAAGAAGACCATGCAACACTCACAACGCTGTCCACACGCCATAGCCTCCCAAATCGAAACCTGTATCCAATCTATGGTTCAAGCCCACAACGGTCGCGGATCAGAATTGAAGGTCGAACTTTGCTACATTGCCGTTTCAGCGAGTCGGTCAGCTTGAGCTCAGCTCCGAAGCGGGCCTCTCAGATTCTGTGCCCCAACGCGAGGTTGAGAACAGCTCCGGTTTCCCTCTTTTGTACGGTCTCAGCTAAGGCGAACCAATTGCCAAGCTTCCTTCGACAGGTCGCTGCCCTAAATATTATGAACGCAATTCAGCGATGTGATATCAGGGCATGACCAGGATACATGTACTTTGAAGCCTATGAGATATGCTGCAGGCCTTGAGATTGTCGTATAAGAGCAGCTGAATGAAGCTGCAAGCTTCCCAAGGTCATTCTCTATTCTAACCTTCGAAACATCGCTGCTTCGTGTCCGTCGCGATGGCATCGACGACCATTGTCTTCGTGATAGGCAATAAACACCACCATCGATTCGAACACCCATTGATTCCACATAGCCTGGAGCATGGCACAACCTAAGCCTGTCACCCGTCGGATCGGCCAGAGACAACCCATCACGCTACACCAGAGTCACCACAGCCCTCCGATAACACGGCTAGAACACGGTCTTCGTCCATTTGGCCTCTCTCATTCCCTCTAAATCCATGCACCACTGAAACGAAGACGTCTCTCTAATCAAAACGCAAATCAAAACCGTAGCCGACGCTAGCCACAACGTCGTAGTCGCATATGGCAGTCTCCCCGGCAGCGAAGCACTTGACCTCGAATCTCGAAAGCAAGCATTCGTCCCCGGCGGCATCTTACTGCTGCTCCTTCGTGCTATCAAAAAGCCAATCGCTCGACAAGGCCTTCGATGGCGCAGAAATACCGTGGTACGACGTTCCCGCAAATAGAATGCTGTACACCTGCAAGACTCCCGTTTAAGTGTTCTACAATGACATGCCCGGGGAGGAAGCTGAAGCCGCTGCTGCAATGCTGCAGCCGCATGCGTATCAGGTGACGTACTCGAAAGCTTCGTATGCTCCGTGGAAGCATGTGCCGTGTACGTATCTTCATTGCAAAGAGGATCAGGCGATTCCGTACACTGCACAGAAGCTGATGGTGGAGGGAGGGGAGTGCTACGGGATCAGGACAGAGACGATGGAGGCTGGGAATAGTCCGCTCGATTCAAAGCCGGAGGTAGTCGTGGCTGTAATTCGGAGAGCGGCTGAGGAGGATTTTTGATCGTTAGAGGACGCTGCTTGTGAGGTATGTCATGCCTACCGTAAAATCATCCTGAGCAAGAGCTGCAGTGTGCCATGAAAAGGTCGTGAGAACGGTGCATTCACTCGTATGCATGACCCTTTTCAGTAGACAAGACTGCCAAAAGTGGCCCGTTCCGAAGGTTGGAGCACCCTACGAGATAGTGATCCTCACGGTGCCACTTGCGCTGGCGAGTGGACCACAGATTCTCTGTTTGCGAAGCGCATAGTTCTAGGTTCGCCGCCAGCGACTATAGGGGCTCGCAAAAGTAGTGAAAACGCGCTATTTTCTTGGCAGTATTGATATATTACTTGTTAAGGTATATCTACTACTTCGTACCCTTTATATACTTACTACCTTTTAGTATAAGTTACTTATACCTCTATTATATATCTAATATTCTATTTTAGATCTCCTACTATATAGTTAAGCCCTAAATAGCCTAAATGGTAGCCTTAAGTTACTAGTAGTCTATATTCTTTAATTAC